>CM041781.1:12804831-13133185 GCA_023374045.1 Limonium bicolor
TATTCCATTCCATTCCAATCCTTTATCTCCATTTCAACATTCCACTCAAGGGTACCGAAATCAAAGTACCGGAACCATAACAACGTGAATCAAAGTATAAACTGAATCAAAACACAACACAAACGTGGCAAAGTACTGTGCCACAACGTAAAACTACGTACATACCTACACCTCTCATTACTAACAAGGCAACGAGGCATAATCCGGATGAGATAACGAAGGAGGAGTATGCCAGCATATCCCCCTTAAAAGAGCTAAGGTACGCCCTCGTACCGCTACTAACGACACATTCAAATAATTCAACACCTTATTAACCAGCTTTGTTGTAAATTTTATTGCACCGTTGATTTTATCTGCGATCGATATATATATATATATATGTATCTCTTGATTGTTTTGTATTTGTATTTTCTTAACTGTTATAAAATTTTATTTTATGATCCTTATCCTTTCATTTTATGACCGGTACGAATTATACGTCATTATATGATCATTTTATCATATCAATTACATTAACAAGCTATAAATCAGGTGTAACGTACTTGAGTAGTTTAAAATAATATTCAGATCAGTTAATAATCCTCAATAATCTTCCAAAATTATCTTCAAAGGTTTATTAGTCAACCATATGTTAAAACTCTATAAGATAAATATTTTCTGTGACTTTTCAAGTTCCAATTATTTTATAATTAACTATAGTATTCTAGACGAACCATTAGGTATTCACTTCATAAAATTTACTTATTATATATTTACATAATTTCACACAAGGCAGAGTTTTAGGAAGTTCTTATTATCTATAATATAGCTCCAAAATCTGATTCCTTTATCTTAAAATTTATATATATATTTTTTTTTTTTTAGGTAGGGACTCTATATAAAATTTTAAGTCAAATGAATTAGTCTAATGAAAACTCACTCACTCTTGATAATTATTTTCCTTAAGGTTTGTTCTATGTAAGTATTCTTTTGATTATTAAATCTTAGTACTCTCTTAGACAATGGTGGCTTTTGGTGAACATCACTCTTAGTGTGTCTTTTAAAATTTTATACATGTATAATGTTAAACATCCAAGTAAACATGAGGATTTTCAATCTTTAAGTAACTCTCAATTTTTTTTAAGATGCTCAATACTCAAGTATTTAAGGATCAATGATACTTAGTTTAGTATTACTCTTCTCTTCACTCAATCTTTAAGTAACTTCTTTTATTGATTTTTTTTTGTTAGATCCAACCAGGGGTAGATGTTGTATCTTGGAGTACCCAAACTTAATCCCCTTCCTCCATATATAGGTATTTTTCACCAAAGATTTAACTCAATAAACCCTTTACATTTATGATTTTTAATACCGGACCTTAAGATACAATTTTGATTTGTTCATTGTGGTTAGCAATGAAATATGCCTAGCTCAAGATTTCATGATGGTAACGTCTTACCACCACTTCCCCTCAAGTTCAACACAATCCATCACATGCGTAGAAGATTATTTACAGTTAGATGACAAGGCTTGTCTAGCCCCTAAACTTCCAGAAGTGGGTGTGCACCCCCACTACTCTCGGCCTAGGAGTTCGTCGCACCAGGCACTTCCCGTAGGGTGTTAGGTTTATGTGTTTTCTTTCTAAAGTTAACATAGAGTCTTAATGTGTTTTACAAGATCAGATGTTGATCTTTTCTAATACGCTACTAGTTCTTGTTAGCTTAATAATTTCCTAGACTTAAGATTTATCTTAAACATTATCCTTAGTTAATAAATTAATACCAAGTAGTTCATGAGAGTTATTTTCAAACTTTAAAGGAGTTGAAGTACTTTCACATAATATCAATACTAATTTAATTAGGTAAAGTTCTATTTGTATACGGTTTTCAACCAAAAGTATTCCTTAAAATTCTAGGAACTTGTGTACTAGCTTTTAAAGGATTGCATCTTTAGCAATGTATTCTCCATAAGCATGCTTTTGGACAAGAGCTCAATGTATGATTTATCTCAATTAAAGTCTTATCATATCCAATAGATGATATTCCAAACTTATAATTTTACTATAGTTTAATGTACGAACAGTAGAACAGCACACCATACTCAACAGACATTCATAACAAGAAAAGTGTATAAAGAAACCATTCACTAATCTAAGAAGGGTTAGGAGTCGTGCCTTACTGGAGTCCTCACTTCCCCAATTCTACCCCAGTTCCCCAGTTTTAAGTGCACCTATAATCTAAGTATTTCACTCGGCTTGTTTTCTCGGGTTCAGAGCGTAACTACGCTCTGATACCACTTTCTGTAACACCCCTATAATAATAAAACAACAGCGGAAAATAAACTAAAGGTGCTACAGACCATCGGGCTCCAAACACCCGGTACCAACCTCACCAATTACAACCTTTACAATTAACTAAGTTACGGTCTGAACTTCGAGAAAACTTAACAACACATAACAATAAAACACATTCGCTCTCCACAAAACCTAGTCCCATCCCAAACGCTCATTCTCTTCGTGGCCACCTGTAAATCAATTTGTACCTGCAAGATGAAACCAAGCAGCCCACCCCAAAAGGGGCGGGTCAGTTCCCTGGAATGGAACTGGTACAATTCTCCAAAAACAAACTTATAAAACATAACTCTTCAAAATAAATAGTAACATGAAAACAAACTCTTAAAAGTAAAACAGAGATAAAGCACTTCAAAAAAATCAAGTTTAAAGAGAAAGGAAAACAAGACAAAGATAAAGAACTTCCAAAACAAGTCCTCCACTTAAGTAGTCACACCACATAGTTAGTAAGCATCCATTGTTGATGTTAGAACCAATTCCCGTTTGGAGTATAAAGACTCAGATAGTCACAAAGGACTAGGAACAATAAGATAGATCCAAGAACCAATAACTCAAGAGTGGAATAATTTAACTGGGAGAGATGGCCCCCACCGCCAATATCAATGTCCATATGGACGAGGGATATACAGCCCCCTGCTGTCATAATTTCAATGTCCTAGTGGACGGGGGATATACAGCCCCCTGCTGTCAAATATCAATGCCCCTATGGGCGAGGGATATACAGCCCCCTGCTGTTAAATTAAAAATGTCCTGATGGACGAGGGATATACAGCCCCCTGCTGTTCAATATCAATGCCCCTATGGGCGAGGGATATACAGCCCCCTGCTGTTACCATTGAAGACGCGCGCACGTCGAAAGAAAGATTTCCAAGATTGACCTTTTCCAAATTCCCACTAGATCACTAACTACCCAGAGCAATACCAAAACACTCAGTCCTACAGAGTGCAGAAGCGTAAACCCTAAGCAGTCAATGTCTAACGGGCACCAAGTAGAAGAAACCAATACCCAAGTGAGTTCCACATCCAAGGCTCAGTTAGTCACACAAGCTGAGTCAGTCACACAACCATTTCCTTTTTAGAAGGTCCTCTTAAAGTCAGTTAGCGTTTTCCAAAACGTTCCACAAGACAATCAGCAAAAATAACGTAGTACGAGAAATCGTACAAAACATTTCAGAAAGTCCAAAACACAACAAGCTGAGTACGAGAAATCGTACCTGGGTAATGCTGTAGCAGTTCTAATCAACTTGCGCAAATAATCAACAGTACTCTGAAGAATATTAAAGATAATCTACCATCAATCACTTGTAGCCTATGTTACGCTTAAATAAACTCCTTACTCTTATTCCAAAGTCTCAATTATCTTTTAAGCCCTCACTTAAATGTTATGTATAATCTTTGTGTTATCTGAGAACGTTGTATAGCCCAAGGTGGTAAGATCAAGGAATGTATTCGATCAACATTGGCTAATTGTCCACTCCTATCCACTTTATTCATACTTAACCACAATCCTCACATTCAAGACTTTTGAGACCTCTATATCATAAATGTGTTTATGTTATATAATTAAATCTAAGAATTTCGACAACAATCTTAAGCTCAATACCTCTATTCTTAATTTAAAATAAACATTGTATTATGACCTATGATAGACTCATCTCAGAATACTATATTATTATCTCACAATGTAAAGATTATGTATTTAAACAATTTCTACTAGACAACCCATTATGATCAAGTCTTTCCCTTAACTTAATTAAGACCTACATCTTGTATATTGGAATCATAGTGTTGTAGACGCATTTTATTATAACTTAATCGAATTACTAAACTCATTTATCTTATCTTTAGTTCAGAATAACTTTAATTACAACCATCTAAAAATCTTGTCATAAGATGTTAAATTACTTTTCATCTTGAAATAACCATATTATAATTAACTTAGACTCATAGAACTCTTACATTTAGTATCCACAGGGTATATTATTTACTTTATCATAACTATATAATAAGGTGTTTTAAGATAACCTCTTATGTATCCTTACTTACATTTAATTTCCTAAATGTTCTATTTTTACACACATTCCCTCCATAGGCTATGTATAAACCCTTTATATTAAACTTCGCTAACTCAAGTCTTAAATACATTTTATATTGTTTACAAAACCTAAGGTTTCAAAAGAATAACTTAATAAATTAATTTCCTTTATTGTATTTAGGATGGACATCATATCTTAGCATAAGGTAGAATTTATCAAAGAATTAAATTCTAGTTCGTAAGTGAAATTGTTAATTATTTAATAAGATAATCTATTATGAAAAATCCCATACCTTATATTCAAATGACACATTAATATTTCCCGTGTCAAAAGGTAAATCCTTATAGCCTCTTATGTAACTTAGTTCCTCTAACTAAAGGTTCAAAGGTTTATGTATCAAATTTCTATTTACAAACCTTTTAGTAAATCTTTAACTATTATGTACAACACTTATTTATAAACTCACATCTTGAATATTAGTAATAAATGTATTTTATATGGCTAACTAATTCTAAGAAACTTAAGGATTATTATTTAGAGTAATTTCCTAATCATACTTTAATTTAGTTTTATATCATAATCCTTTTAATGATTTTATCACAAGATATCAAGTTACTACTCAATACTATAAATATTAAGAAATGATTAAATCTAGACTTATTTATCCTCTTCACATTTAGATGTAAAAGTAACTCATTTACTTTATTATTGTTTATATAATAAGAACATTTAAATGTAAAAGTATTTCATTCATTTTATTATCAATTAAATAATAAGATCTATTTGTGTAACACTTTATGTAAACTAATTACAAATATTCCTAAATTTCAACTTATTAATTTCTTAACCCAATTATAGATTTACATTGTGGTCACTGACTAAATATATACATGTATTTTAATACCGTTAATATAAATCCTAGAAATTCAAAGGTAACTAATTTTATTTATATATATATTTATATATTCTAGGATTTGTTCAAAACATTATTTATGTAATTTATTGTATTTAATTATGTTTAAAAACTTTTAGGCATAACTACAACCGATACGCGGTTTATAAAATAAAGTGTTTCCCTTTAATATATATAAGTATACCTGTATTAGAATTTAATTAAGACATTCCCTACGTAACTTATTATATTAAAACTATCTTATCACTAACTGCATCCCATGTATGTTCTATGAAGTATTTCCTTTAACTATATCTTAGGATACTAGCTCTTATAATATTTAGTTATTATAAATGTTAATTTATTAGTTCCTTGCTTTACTCTAAGTTACTATTTATTCTGTTTATATATGTATAGAAATATATATATATATATATTCCTTAGTTTAATTAATAATATTAACTCCCATATAATATAGTAAATAAAACGTAGGACAATTAAACTCCTTAATTTATATAAGTTTCTACTTAAGTAAGTATATATACATATATGTAAATAATTTCTTTTCTCTTAAAAACTAATACAAAAACATTTATAAACTTACTGTTATAAAATGTTAATTTAGTTCCCTTTATTTTCCCCAGCTTAAAAGTCCATTAACCAACCTTACTTTAATTTTGATTACATTAAAAACTTTATATTATAGGTTATTCTTATGAAAAACTCATAAACATAATTTTTAAAACCCTTTACCATTGCCCAAAAATTCCCAAATTTAATATACAGTAACTATAACATTTTAGACACATTATAAAATTTTTATTTCATAAGAATATCTTTTTCATTTAGCCAGATAATTCCAGAAACGCCGTAACTTGTAAAAATCATAACTTATGTTTAAAAACTCCAAATCCTTAATAATTTACATCAAAATAAACTACATAAAATAAGGAATCTATGGTTAAAATTTCAAGTCAAAATACATTCGGGAAGGTACTTAAATTAATTAAACAAGTTAGGGTTTATTCCTGGAAACAATATAAAAACTTATACATTTAAAATCGTGTGTTTTAATCGTGGCCGTCCATCTCTATTAACTGAGATCGGACGGCCCGTGTTGCGCGAGTTCTTCAGCGACCCCTGTTATCACACCGAGTACTAATTCGTCAATTCCTCACAATCTACAGAACGAAATCACGTGATTCTTGTTTCTATGGATTCGTAATACAATTTCGGTTCCAATGATGCTAGTTTCCCCAATTATCATGCAGTAATCGTCGAGTTTCGAATTCAATTCGAAGGTTAGGGTTCATATCGGTTCCAGGGTTGATTTCGAATACAAATCTATCAAATTCTCTTAATATAGTACGTAATTGACACAATTGAAACATGGGTTAGGTCGGAATTGTAAAACCGGTTAGCATAATCGGAGGAATTGAAGAAAGCTCACCGGAATTGCTCGAATCGAAGTGATTTCGAGATCGGGTTTCTGGAAAAATTCGAACTTCCGACCAGTTCGGGAAGCACACTTCGAGGATCTATAAGTTATTGCACAGATCGAGTTAGGTTTTGTTTTCGGGCTCATTAGAAAGATGAAACTTAGATCTACACAATGATAGCAAGCACTAATCCTAACTCGCATCACACAGAAAGAAATTGAAGTCACAAAACACGAGTTTACCTCTCTGTTTCGGTATGATTTTATGTGCTGAAAAATCCGGAACTTTGAGCGACTATAACTTCCAAACGGTAATGATTCAGGCTTGGGCATAAACGTAAGAATTGTAGATGGGTTAGATCTACACAACGAGCTAAAGAAAACAAAATTTGGTTGAGAAACGAAGGATTTATGGCTAGACGAATTTACCTCAATTCGAAGGAAATTGTAAATCTGGGTTACGACTGTGAAAGGTGCCAACTTGAGAACGATTTTCCCGTTGATGTGGATGGAGTTAGGGCTTGTATGAGTTATGAATGTAAAGAGGGAATTAAGGAGAAGAGAGTGGTGAAGACGGCACTGGAAAATTCGAAGTAATGAGAGAGTTATGGCCGTCACAAGTTAGGTCAAAAATGGTTGTTTGCTGGAGAAAATCAAGGAGGTAAAAATCTGCTAAGTGTTGGGACGCACGAGAGGCTGACACGTGGCACTTTATGAAATTTTGGCTCTAAACTTCAAACTAGCATAACTTTGGCTAGGATGATCCGTTTTTGACGTTCTTTTTATCGATCTTCATGGTTTTCCATAACCTATTTTTGGTATAGGTTTCATGACCTGGTTTGACCATTCTCAAAAAGTCAACTCTAGCAAGGCTTAATAAGCTTTAAGGTTTCTAGAATTTTATATTGACTTTCATATCTCAAAACAATGTTCCAACACTTCCTAAATCTTTATAATATTTTGGAGGGTTTAATAATTTTCCCAAGATTTATTGACTTATAAATCTTATTATTAAATTCATAATACTATAATAATGTATAATAATTAGGGTTAAATAGAAGAAAACCCCTAAATAAATTCCACAACTCCATATAATAATCTAATATTCATTATTCCATATCATAATTTAATTTTTTTAATAAAAGAAATCCCCTAAATTAATTTAAATTAATTTAGGGGTATTTCAGCATATCCCCCTTAAAAGAAACTTCGCCTCGAAGTTTAACAATCAACTAATAGGCACTCACACCGCTTCGGGTGTGGAGACAATAATAACTTCAAGATATTCCTTCCATTCCAATCCTTTATCTCCATTTCAACATTCCCTCAAGGGTACCGAAATCAAAGTACCGGAAACCATAACAACGTGAATCAAATATAAACTGAATCAAAACACAACACAAACGTGGCAAAGTACTGTGCCACAACGTAAAACTACGTACATACCTACACCTCTCATTACTAACAAGGCAACGAGGCATAATCCGGATGAGATAACGAAGGAGGAGTATGCCAGCATATCCCCCTTAAAAGAGCTAAGGTACGCCCTCGTACCGCTACTAACGACACATTCAAATAATTCAACACCTTATTAACCAGCTTGTTGTAAATTTTATTGCACCGTTGATTTTATCTGCGATCGATATATATATATATATATCTGTATCTCTTGATTGTTTTGTATTTGTATTTTCTTAACTGTTATAAAATTTTATTTTATGATCCTTATCCTTTCATTTTATGACCGGTACGAATTATACGTCATTATATGATCATTTTATCATATCAATTACATTAACAAGCTATAAATCAGGTGTAACGTACTTGAGTAGTTTAAAATAATATTTCAGATCAGTTAATAATCCTCAATAATCTTCCAAAATTATCTTCAAAGGTTTATTAGTCAACCATATGTTAAAACTCTATAAGATAAATATTTTCTGTGACTTTTCAAGTTCCAATTATTTTATAATTAACTATAGTATTCTAGACGAACCATTAGGTATTCACTTCATAAAATTTACTTATTATATATTTACATAATTTCACACAAGGCAGAGTTTTAGGAAGTTCTTATTATATAATATAGCTCCAAAATCTGATTCCTTTATCTTAAAATTTTATATTATTTTTTTTTTAGGTAGGGACTCTATATAAAATTTTAAGTCAAATGAATTAGTCTAATGAAAACTCACTCACTCTTGATAATTATTTTCCTTAAGGTTTGTTCTATGTAAGTATTCTTTTGATTATTAAATCTTAGTACTCTCTTAGACAATGGTGGCTTTTGGTGAACATCACTCTTAGTGTGTCTTTTAAAATTTTATACATGTATAATGTTAAACATCCAAGTAAACATGAGGATTTTCAATCTTTAAGTAACTCTCAATTTTTTTTAAGATGCTCAATACTCAAGTATTTAAGGATCAATGATACTTAGTTTAGTATTACTCTTCTCTTCACTCAATCTTTAAGTAACTTCTTTTATTGATTTTTTTTTGTTAGATCCAACCAGGGGTAGATGTTGTATCTTGGAGTACCCAAACTTAATCCCCTTCCTCCATATATAGGTATTTTTCACCAAAGATTTAACTCAATAAACCCTTTACATTTATGATTTTTAATACCGGACCTTAAGATACAATTTTGATTTGTTCATTGTGGTTAGCAATGAAATATGCCTAGCTCAAGATTTCATGATGGTAACGTCTTACCACCACTTCCCCTCAAGTTCAACACAATCCATCACATGCGTAGAAGATTATTTACAGTTAGATGACAAGGCTTGTCTAGCCCCTAAACTTCCAGAAGTGGGTGTGCACCCCCACTACTCTCGGCCTAGGAGTTCGTCGCACCAGGCACTTCCCGTAGGGTGTTAGGTTTATGTGTTTTCTTTCTAAAGTTAACATAGAGTCTTAATGTGTTTTACAAGATCAGATGTTGATCTTTTCTAATACGCTACTAGTTCTTGTTAGCTTAATAATTTCCTAGACTTAAGATTTATCTTAAACATTATCCTTAGTTAATAAATTAATACCAAGTAGTTCATGAGAGTTATTTTCAAACTTTAAAGGAGTTGAAGTACTTTCACATAATATCAATACTAATTTAATTAGGTAAAGTTCTATTTGTATACGGTTTTCAACCAAAAGTATTCCTTAAAATTCTAGGAACTTGTGTACTAGCTTTTAAAGGATTGCATCTTTAGCAATGTATTCTCCATAAGCATGCTTTTGGACAAGAGCTCAATGTATGATTTATCTCAATTAAAGTCTTATCATATCCAATAGATGATATTCCAAACTTATAATTTTACTATAGTTTAATGTACGAACAGTAGAACAGCACACCATACTCAACAGACATTCATAACAAGAAAAGTGTATAAAGAAACCATTCACTAATCTAAGAAGGGTTAGGAGTCGTGCCTTACTGGAGTCCTCACTTCCCCAATTCTACCCCAGTTCCCCAGTTTTAAGTGCACCTATAATCTAAGTATTTCACTCGGCTTGTTTTCTCGGGTTCAGAGCGTAACTACGCTCTGATACCACTTTCTGTAACACCCCATATAATAATAAAACAACAGCGGAAAATAAACTAAAGGTGCTACAGACCATCGGGCTCCAAACACCCGGTACCAACCTCACCAATTACAACCTTTACAATTAACTAAGTTACGGTCTGAACTTCGAGAAAACTTAACAACACATAACAATAAAACACATTCGCTCTCCACAAAACCTAGTCCCATCCCAAACGCTCATTCTCTTCGTGGCCACCTGTAAATCAATTTGTACCTGCAAGATGAAACCAAGCAGCCCACCCCAAAAGGGGCGGGTCAGTTCCCTGGAATGGAACTGGTACAATTCTCCAAAAACAAACTTATAAAACATAACTCTTCAAAATAAATAGTAACATGAAAACAAACTCTTAAAAGTAAAACAGAGATAAAGCACTTCAAAAAAATCAAGTTTAAAGAGAAAGGAAAACAAGACAAAGATAAAGAACTTCCAAAACAAGTCTCCACTTAAGTAGTCACACCACATAGTTAGTAAGCATCCATTGTTGATGTTAGAACCAATTCCCGTTGGAGTAAAAACTCAGATAGTCACAAAGGACTAGGAATGAGATAGATCCAAGAACCAATAACTCAAGAGTGGAATAATTAACTGGGAGAGATGGCCCCCACCGCCAATATCAATGTCCATATGGACGAGGGATATACAGCCCCCTGCTGTCATAATTTCAATGTCCTAGTGGACGAGGGATATACAGCCCCCTGCTGTCAAATATCAATGCCCCTATGGGCGAGGGATATACAGCCCCCTGCTGTCATAATTTCAATGTCCTAGTGGACGAGGGATATACAGCCCCCTGCTGTCAATATCAATGCCCCTATGGGCGAGGGATATACAGCCCCCTGCTGTTACCATTAAAGACGCGCGCACGTCGAAAGAAGATTTCCAAGATTGACCTTTTCCAAATCCCCTAGATCACAACTACCCAGAGCAATACCAAAACACTCAGTCCTACAGAGTGCAGAAGCGTAAACCCTAAGCAGCCAATGTCTAACGGGCAACCAAGTAGAAGAAACCAATACCCAAGTGAGTTCCACATCCAAGGCTCAGTTAGTCACACAAGCTGAGTCAGTCACACAACCATTTTTTTTAGAAGTCCTCTTAAAGTCAGTTAGCGTTTCCAAAACATTCCACAAGTCAACCAGCAAAAATACGTAGTACGAGAAATCGTACAAAACATTCATAAAGTCCAAAACACAACAAGCTGAGTACGAGAAATCGTACCTGGGTAATGCTGTAGCAGTTCTAATCAACTTGCGCAAATAATCAACAGTACTCTGAAGAATATTAAAGATAATCTACCATCAATCACTTGTAGCCTATGTTACGCTTAAATAAACTCCTTACTCTTATTCCAAAGTCTCAATTATCTTTTAAGCCCTCACTTAAATGTTATGTATAATCTTTGTGTTATCTGAGAACGTTGTATAGCCCAAGGTGGTAAGATCAAGGAATGTATTCGATCAACATTGGCTAATTGTCCACTCCTATCCACTTTATTCATACTTAACCACAATCCTCACATTCAAGACTTTTGAGACCTCTATATCATAAATGTGTTTATGTTATATAATTAAATCTAAGAATTTCGACAACAATCTTAAGCTCAATACCTCTATTCTTAATTTAAAATAAACATTGTATTATGACCTATGATAGACTCATCTCAGAATACTATATTATTATCTCACAATGTAAAGATTATGTATTTAAACAATTTCTACTAGACAACCCATTATGATCAAGTCTTTCCCTTAACTTAATTAAGACCTACATCTTGTATATTGGAATCATAGTGTTGTAGACGCATTTTTTATAACTTAATCGAATTACTAAACTCATTTATCTTATCTTTAGTTCAGAATAACTTTAATTACAACCATCTAAAAATCTTGTCATAAGATGTTAAATTACTTTTCATCTTGAAATAACCATATTATAATTAACTTAGACTCATAGAACTCTTACATTTAGTATCCACAGGGTATATTATTTACTTTATCATAACTATATAATAAGGTGTTTTAAGATAACCTCTTATGTATCCTTACTTACATTTAATTTCCTAAATGTTCTATTTTTACACACATTCCCTCCATAGGCTATGTATAAACCCTTTATATTAAACTTCGCTAACTCAAGTCTTAAATACATTTTATATTGTTTACAAAACCTAAGGTTTCAAAAGAATAACTTAATAAATTAATTTCCTTTATTGTATTTAGGATGGACATCATATCTTAGCATAAGGTAGAATTTATCAAAGAATTAAATTCTAGTTCGTAAGTGAAATTGTTAATTATTTAATAAGATAATCTATTATGAAAAATCCCATACCTTATATTCAAATGACACATTAATATTTCCCGTGTCAAAAGGTAAATCCTTATAGCCTCTTATGTAACTTAGTTCCTCTAACTAAAGGTTCAAAGGTTTATGTATCAAATTTCTATTTACAAACCTTTTAGTAAATCTTTAACTATTATGTACAACACTTATTTATAAACTCACATCTTGAATATTAGTAATAAATGTATTTTATATGGCTAACTAATTCTAAGAAACTTAAGGATTATTATTTAGAGTAATTTCCTAATCATACTTTAATTTAGTTTTATATCATAATCCTTTTAATGATTTTATCACAAGATATCAAGTTACTACTCAATACTATAAATATTAAGAAATGATTAAATCTAGACTTATTTATCCTCTTCACATTTAGATGTAAAAGTAACTCATTTACTTTATTATTGTTTATATAATAAGAACATTTAAATGTAAAAGTATTTCATTCATTTTATTATCAATTAAATAATAAGATCTATTTGTGTAACACTTTATGTAAACTAATTACAAATATTCCTAAATTTCAACTTATTAATTTCTTAACCCAATTATAGATTTACATTGTGGTCACTGACTAAATATATACATGTATTTTAATACCGTTAATATAAATCCTAGAAATTCAAAGGTAACTAATTTTATTTATATATATATTTATATATTCTAGGATTTGTTCAAAACATTATTTATGTAATTTATTGTATTTAATTATGTTTAAAAACTTTTAGGCATAACTACAACCGATACGCGGTTTATAAAATAAAGTGTTTCCCTTTAATATATATAAGTATACCTGTATTAGAATTTAATTAAGACATTCCCTACGTAACTTATTATATTAAAACTATCTTATCACTAACTGCATCCCATGTATGTTCTATGAAGTATTTCCTTTAACTATATCTTAGGATACTAGCTCTTATAATATTTAGTTATTATAAATGTTAATTTATTAGTTCCTTGCTTTACTCTAAGTTACTATTTTATTCTGTTTATATATATGTATAGAAATAATATATATATATATTCCTTAGTTTAATTAATAATATTAACTCCCATATAATATAGTAAATAAAACGTAGGACAATTAAACTCCTTAATTTATATAAGTTTCTACTTAAGTAAGTATATATACATATATGTAAATAATTTCTTTTCTCTTAAAAACTAATACAAAAACATTTATAAACTTACTGTTATAAAATGTTAATTTAGTTCCCTTTATTTTCCCCAGCTTAAAAGTCCATTAACCAACCTTACTTTAATTTTTGATTACATTAAAAACTTTATATTATAGGTTATTCTTATGAAAAACTCATAAACATAATTTTTAAAACCCTTTACCATTGCCCAAAAATTCCCAAATTTAATATACAGTAACTATAACATTTTAGACACATTATAAAATTTTTATTTCATAAGAATATCTTTTTCATTTAGCCAGATAATTCCAGAAACGCCGTAACTTGTAAAAATCATAACTTATGTTTAAAAACTCCAAATCCTTAATAATTTACATCAAAATAAACTACATAAAATAAGGAATCTATGGTTAAAATTTCAAGTCAAAATACATTCGGGAAGGTACTTAAATTAATTAAACAAGTTAGGGTTTATTCCTGGAAACAATATAAAAACTTATACATTTAAAATCGTGTGTTTTAATCGTGGCCGTCCATCTCTATTAACTGAGATCGGACGGCCCGTGTTGCGCGAGTTCTTCAGCGACCCCTGTTATCACACCGAGTACTAATTCGTCAATTCCTCACAATCTACAGAACGAAATCACGTGATTCTTGTTTCTATGGATTCGTAATACAATTTCGGTTCCAATGATGCTAGTTTCCCCAATTATCATGCAGTAATCGTCGAGTTTCGAATTCAATTCGAAGGTTAGGGTTCATATCGGTTCCAGGGTTGATTTCGAATACAAATCTATCAAATTCTCTTAATATAGTACGTAATTGACACAATTGAAACATGGGTTAGGTCGGAATTGTAAAACCGGTTAGCATAATCGGAGGAATTGAAGAAAGCTCACCGGAATTGCTCGAATCGAAGTGATTTCGAGATCGGGTTTCTGGAAAAATTCGAACTTCCGACCAGTTCGGGAAGCACACTTCGAGGATCTATAAGTTATTGCACAGATCGAGTTAGGTTTTGTTTTCGGGCTCATTAGAAAGATGAAACTTAGATCTACACAATGATAGCAAGCACTAATCCTAACTCGCATCACACAGAAAGAAATTGAAGTCACAAAACACGAGTTTACCTCTCTGTTTCGGTATGATTTTATGTGCTGAAAAATCCGGAACTTTGAGCGACTATAACTTCCAAACGGTAATGATTCAGGCTTGGGCATAAACGTAAGAATTGTAGATGGGTTAGAGATCTACACAACGAGCTAAAGAAAACAAAATTTGGTTGAGAAACGAAGGATTTATGGCTAGACGAATTTACCTCAATTCGAAGGAAATTGTAAATCTGGGTTACGACTGTGAAAGGTGCCAACTTGAGAACGATTTTCCCGTTGATGTGGATGGAGTTAGGGCTTGTATGAGTTATGAATGTAAAGAGGGAATTAAGGAGAAGAGAGTGGTGAAGACGGCACTGGAAAATTCGAAGTAATGAGAGAGTTATGGCCGTCACAAGTTAGGTCAAAAATGGTTGTTTGCTGGAGAAAATCAAGGAGGTAAAAATCTGCTAAGTGTTGGGACGCACGAGAGGCTGACACGTGGCACTTTATGAAATTTTGGCTCTAAACTTCAAACTAGCATAACTTTGGCTAGGATGATCCGTTTTTGACGTTTTTTATCGATCTTCATGGTTTTCCATAACCTATTTATTGGTATAGGTTTCATGACCTGGTTTGACCATTCTCAAAAAGTCAACTCTAGCAAGGCTTAATAAGCTTTAAGGTTTCTAGAATTTTATATTGACTTTCATATCTCAAAACAATGTTCCAACACTTCCTAAAATCTTTATAATATATTTGGAGGGTTTAATAATTTTCCCAAGATTTATTGACTTATAAATCTTATTATTAAATTCATAATACTATATAATAATGTATAATAATTAGGGTTAAATAGAAGAAAACCCCTAAATAAATTCCACAACTCCATATAATAATCTAATATTCATTATTCCATATCATAATTTAATTTTTTAATAAAAGAAATCCCCTAAATTAATTTAAATTAATTAGGGGATTTCACCGTGCTGATATTTATATCATCTAGTATTTTGTCCAAGTTCAGTTCCCTGCTGACTGGTGTATCCACACATCTCATCATGGTCAGTCCATTAGGCCCTTCCAAGGTCTCATTTTCCGTTTTTTTATGGATTACAATCCAGTATTACTACAACTGTAGCGTTCTGTTATTTAGGATAACTAGCCATCCGGCAGTTTCCTGGTTATTTTGACTGTATTGTCACTTATCCGGGCGTTCCTTTTCTGAGGGAACCCCTTATTATTTCTTATGTCTTAATCCTCGCTTCCGTTCCACACATTTTGTCGTGGTTACCAAGTAATGATCCCATTTAGGTACTACATCGTAGTCCTATTCTTGGTACAGTTGTATGAGTTTCTACTGTCGTCTGCGTTACGTCGGCCAGGTTTGCAACCTTCTTCATTGTATGGGGTTTGGAGTTCCCGTTCCTAACTGGACTTTCCAGTAATCTTATCCCTCATACTTTGTATCATCCCTCTGTCATGCTCATTCGGACCACTGTCCGATACTCATGTTGCTTATTTTCTTATCCATTGCACTAGTAGTGCTTTTCTTATCATGGTATGGCGGGTTATTTCGACTGCGTAGCATGTCGACCCATGTTTCGGTAATTACCGTTCCCTTATTGATAGAATTCCATAGGTAGCGCCTGATTCTGTGTTGCGCTCCATTAAAACGTTCAAGTTCTCATAATTGTTGTTCAACAAGATGTTCTCGTATTGCTTCTGTTAACTAACTACCAGATCGAGTTTTCCCGAGTAAGAGAAGGCTTTCTTCTCTCTGGCATTTGTCCCCCATAATTCAAGCAAGGGATGTGGAGGGCGGGTCTAGGTACTATGGATATCCGGTGAACACCGGGAAGTCCTAGCTAACACACCTCTCACTCTAACACTCAACCCTTAACCCAGAACTCAATTTCAACCTCAGTATTCTCGTAAGTTCGGTAATTATCTTCAGAGCGTAACTACGCTCTGATACCACTTTTTGTAACACCCCATCTCGATCCAATCATGGTTATCACAAACTTATCACCATATATACAAACTCTGCAGCGGATTCAAATACATTCCAAGACTTGCCACGGTCTGACTACAGAATATACCGAACATTAGTACATCAACAAACTTAACCCAAACATATCCTTCTTACAAACCCCTCACAACCTATACACTTTACTAACTCAAATTGCCATACGAGTGTACACACAACTCGTAGGCCACACTTAACCCGTAACGCTTGTACCCCTCTTACTCTCGCGACGGCCGCCTCCTGACGTTCACCTGTGTAGTAAAAACAGCCCCCAAAGGGGTCAGCACGAATGCTGGTACGATCCTCTCATGGCCCCCAAGCTAACGTGGCTACGACGACTAATTGTCGATAGCATGGAGGTTGATTAGATGCACAACATAATAGAAAGTGCAGTAACAACAATCCAAATATGAACAATCAAAGTTCAAACATAGTGAACGACTTAAATGTGTTCCTTAATTAGAGAGTTAATTATTTAACTCCTTAAGTTATTTTCCTCTTAATCTTAGTCCATCCTTATCTACCTCAATATTAGTCTTATTTAGCCTTAGAAACAACCATCCTTTAAAAAGGAATGGATGTAGCTTATCTTAGTCTTATAATACAACCCATCCTTTAAAAAGGAATGGTTGCAACTTATATCAAACCTTATCTTAATCTTAGAATACAAACCACTCTTTAAATAGAAATGATTGATATTACCTCAATGTATTGTTGTCGGGTCAAAAGCAACCTAGCCAATGAGCTATTAACTCCATTGGTTGAATAAACAACTTATCTATAATTTAGGATTAGGTGATCTACCGCACCATCTTAATGCCTCCTACCTTGGATTGTATGTCCAACGTAGCTGAGCCGGCAACCGACCCTAGGCAACAAGTCCGAAGACAAGTCCTTAAGCGGAAGTCGGATCTGCTATAGATACCGACCCCCTTTTTCCTTAGCATGCATGACCGGAGTCAGTCCCGGGTTCCTCACTCCCCCCTTAAGTTCCAGTTAGTAGAAGTCCAAGACAATGTTTGTTGGTTAACCTCTTTCGGTTTATAACAAACTTATATTAGGGAGCGTTCCTTAGTCTCACTCAATTCCTTACTAAACGTTGGTTAGTAAGTTCTCACAGTAAGTTGTGTTAGTTTTCAAACATCACACAACAATACAATAAACATATGTTCCGGTTGCATGCTTTATTGTTTAGTGAGCACACAAAAACAAATAGCACACAAGCCGAGGGACAACTCGTTAGCAAGCAGGTCACAAGAAGAACTGTACCGTTCACCGTTGGTCATTCGGTTGCTTACTCTCCTCTGGAGTCCAAATCTCAAACCCTAAAACATTCATTCAATTTTAGGTTGTTAATTACTTTTCCAATAAAGCTAACTTACTTAACTCACTTAGCTAATGATCCCCATCTAACACCACTTAAGTTCTTATAAACTTAATCTTAAGTGAATCACTTCTCCTCATAACTTATACTTATTCACCCACTTAATTATCATTGTTACTCACCAAACATGTCTTAAACAACCTTATATTATCATTACATATCAATCCCCTCCATTGGATATCATTTCCTAACCTTAAACAAAGTTTTGGTCAAAACAGCACCACGTCCGAACTTGTGTCCGAGCTTACCAAGTTCGGATGCAAGTCGAGACTCAAAAGGGTGCAATCAGACGTGTGTCCGAACATGTGTCCAAACTTCCCTAAGTTCGGACATAGGTCGAGGAAAAATCAAAGGAAGAATTCAAGTGTCCGAACATCTAAGTCCGGACGGTAGTTCGGACTAGTCGAGACTCAAAAATTCTAATCGCAACAGGCATGTCGAGCTTCCAAATTCGGACGGAAGTTCGGACAGGCAGAATATTCATCTTCTACACCCTAAACACTTATCTCCTTTCTTGCAAAATGCCCAACTCTCCACAAGTGTCCCATTATGTCTTAATACCATATAGGCACTTAAACCCACCTTAGAACATCCTTTAAAACCTCCTTAACCATTTTCTCAATCCTTACAAAAATTTCTAACACTTGTCACTTATTCCTTATTTTTCCAACATGTTATTTTTGTCTAAAACTCTAACCATCCAAAGTGTTTCCTTCCCAATCAATGTAACTTCTCCCTAAACATTATTGCATCCCTCTTTGCTTGCCAAACCTTCCAAGGTTATCTTGCATGTCCATGCACAATTCCTTTCTATTCCTTTTTCTACTCATCAACCTAAACTCATGAACTTACCTATGCATTTCTCCCCATCTTCTTAGCACCTTAACCTTGTTCTTCTTTACCTTATTAACTATCCTAACCCTTTTGGACATTTCCATCTCCTTTTACTCACTACTCACATTCTCATGATCATACGCTCTTTATATTCCTAGTCATTTTCCTTGACATTTGACAACATTCTCCCACATTTCTCTTCCATCACCTAAGTCCACTCATTACCATCTAAACTAAACCTCATTAGTCCACTACTAGCATCATCACACTTACACAAGCTTCTCAAAACTCTCATTGTTATATTCTAGTTCATACCTAAATTATCCTAAAGCATTATACACCTTCTCCTCCAAATTTGCACGATCTTACCATTCCTCTTACCATGACTTTGGTGTGTTCAATACACCCACCAACCTTCTAATCCTTCCTAGACAACTCTAGGTCATTTCATCCTCAAAAACTCCTTAGTTAACTCATTTCCACTCAAATTCCTTTAATGATCCCAAGTGAATCCTAGGCATCTTAGCTCACCACTACCACTTAAACACTTTGTTTTTACTCAAATTTCGCCATAGCTTCTCTAGTATATTATCATGTCCAAATGCATTGTTTTCCTCATTCAACCATCTCACACACATCAAGTTCTTTCTCATCATATTTTATCACTCAAACCAACTCATTCACAACAACTCAATATATTGCAATAGTCTTAAATTGCATAGCACTAAGGCTCTTAAATAACATGGCTCTTAGGCCCTTAAATGACTTAAACTTAAACACTGAATTTCCACATATAAAAGCTTTTAACCTGCAAATACACACAACAATGCTCCCTAGCAAATAAGTGTTCTCTTAATTCACCTTATACTTATCTTACTAACTTATTTCCATTGGCTCCTTAATCACAAGTTCATAAGCTAGTTTAAATTCTTTCCTAGGTTATATAACCCATTACCTAATGTAAGCCCTAGGCTACATTGGTACTCATCTAGAACTCATTCTTAAACCTAAACCACCATTAGGTAAGCAATTTACCTTGTTTTCTCAAGCTTATCTTAACTTCCTCCTTAGACCTTTTTCCTTGGGAATCTCGGCCACCATCTTAACCTCCCTTGCCAATGTTCTAGTCAAATACAATGACTCATGAGTGCTAAATAATACACTAACCTTAAGGAATAAACCCTAGGTTGAAAATGTGTTTTAAGGTATTAAATTGAATGCTTTACCTTGGATTCTCAAAACAAGCTTGGATATGAATCAAAGTAGGACCTCCTAGCCCTTGGAGATATAAAATCTAGAACAATGGATAAAACAAGGTATCTTAAGAGGCAATTTTCGGCCAAGGTGAGGAGTGATGGAAACATGATTTTTCTTACATTTTCTTACCTTAAGAGAATGGAGAAGCTAATGAACTCTTCAAACTTGATTTTCCTCCATCAATGGAGATTTCCCATGGCTCCAAAATGAAGCTTTTCCATTTTGTAAAGATGAAAGCTAGAGCTTGAGCTAACTAAGAATAATCTATGCTCACTTTTTGATTTGGAGCTAAAATGAGTAACTTATGGACATTTGAAGATGGAACAAGTATGGGCTGGTTGGGCACGGTTTGGAAAAGAGAGAACAAGAAGAAAACCGTGGAAGAAGAAGGGGAAATGAAGAGAGAGAGAGGAGGTAGGCTAATAAGGATATTTGCTTTATAAAAGCAAATAGTAAACTTTCTTATTTATCTCTCTTTTCCCTTATTTGATGAAGTCTATGGTGACTCATCCTTAGAAAACCCCCCTTTATAACCAAGATATTTATGGTCTTGGTTGACCAACTAATTGACTTATGTTGACTAAAACTTAAAAACTAGTCACTATTTGGCACTATTCAAATTAGTGCACATATTTCTAAAATTTTGATTTCCATTGATTTAGGCTTCCTAATGTGAACTAATTAGTACACATGTTGATTAAGGTGTAATCATGGGCATTTAGCCACTCAAAATCCATTTACAAGACAATTTTTCAAAAATGTGCTTTAAGACTCCTTAAAGCACATTTTGTGTTTTAACTTGTTTTCAAGCTTGGTTTTCTTTGGTAATTGGTTTAAAATGACCATTAGGATTACTAAGGTCTTAGCATGATATTTGGGTGCTCACCAAGTCTCTCCAAGCTTAGAGCACGTTTTTGCCCAAATTGCCCTTAAGGCATTTTCTTGTGTTTTCCTTGGTTTAAATTGTCTACCAATCTCTCTAAGGCATATTTTAGCCTACTACATCATATATTGATGTTTACTTAATAACTTAGGTTTGGGGTATTCATTTTCACTTCGTACGTGAGATGGTGGCGAATCAATCTCTGGCGATTGGCTTCCTCCATGGCTCTGAGCAAACCGCTGACATCCTTACCAAGCCGCTGCCCATCAGTCGTCACAGTGCAATGCGTTTCAGACTTGGACTTCGCGAGCCTGAAAACAAGGGGGGATATTAGGACCAATCCGTGCCCATAAGTTTACGGCCCAAATACCAATTCTTTATACATGTCTTACTTTAGCCATTGTACAATCTGTCATGTAATCAGACTCTATATATATGTAGTCTCGGCCGGAAAACCCTACATTAATACAACAAGGAATAGAATATTGAACACATTTCCCAAAATAACAATCTCTTGTACATTGTTGTGGTGCTCTCTGTCTTTGTCTTCATTTCAAAATCATTTGGCCATAGTAGTAACTGAAATCATTTTGCCCCTTTCGTTCCTATATATTGTCCCAGTTTTACATGTCTAAGTCTTCTTATTGGTTATCTGTTGGAACCCGTAGCTAGTAGTACTAAGTTAGATGTTTGAACTAGTGTTATTTGATAACAATTGCAGGAAGATTTGTATACTATGCAATTCATAAACATTACTTTGTAGTAGTATATATTGCAATTCATAAATCGTATTTTCCAATTTATAGACATTACTACTCATGAACATTAGTTAGAGGACTAATCTTAATGCAATTAATGTGTCCAAGCGAGAGTCGGGGTGATTAATGTCATAGTTAAAAATCTGTTGACTACGTCAAACCACTCAGACTTGGAGTGTCTCTTAACAATGAATCTATGAATTAAGTTTTAAAATTTGTCAACTCCGACATGAACATACTTGGAAGCCAAGTACTTTGTTTTGCTTGGTACGTAATCGGAAAGTACTCGGTAAATCAAGAAGACTCGCAAAATTTAGTCAATGTAAAAATAACTACACACAATACCTAACTAATAATAAGTACTACTAGTACTACATAAAATTATTGGAGCCAGCTTTTTTATTATATTAATAAACATTATAGTATAATTTACGCTGCTAGCTCTAGCTAGCTAGGGGAGAATGGTATATGTAAAAGCAATTTAATATATATATATGATTATAAACTTATGTGGGGTGGTCTGGAGAGAGAAAACACCCCCTAACTTTATTAAATTACACAAAATTATAGTGTAAAACGGAAATATGGTAAACTGATTTAACTGAATTTAGTGACATGAATCAAATGGAAAAGAAATACTCTCCGTCCTGAATTGACCGTGTTTAATATTTTGTACATGTCGTTTGACTTCAATTTTTAACATAAGATAATTAATTTTGAAATTTAAGTTTGCATATGATTCCTTATATGATAACTATATGTTACAAAATTTAGTTTATAAATTAGTTATCTTATAGGTTTAATATTGAAGTGGAAAAACGTGCCATTAAAGCAAACAAGACGGTTAATTCAGGACGGAGGGAGTAGCTAGGAAGATTGATGAAAATTTGTGAATTCAAGGAAGGAGATAGGAGGTTTCAATTTTAATAAAATATACGTGAATGACTGATGTTGATAGATACCTGGTTAGTTAGCTTTCTTAGTTTTAGCATTTATACTTATATATATCAATTCGAACAAATACAGAACTGGAAACTTTTCTAATTCCTACTCAGCCAATAATATTACTTTGACTAAAAACCAACTATTGTACGGTTTCTATTCTTATATCATTTTTTAGATGACGGCGACGCCTCTTAGGGCATCCACAATAAGGGTTCTTGACACGGTTATAGGTGAACTGTTCACAATGGTGTGGATTCCACCATTTTCTCTCTCCAAGGTTCTTAAATAAGAACCCACTTTTTATGACCATTAGACCCACCTATGGTATCTCTCTCTTTCTATTTCTCTCACATCTAAATAGTGATAGTTGATTGGTTGTTTATTAAGAGAGAGAAGATAAGAAACTTGTTATTGTAGTGAATAGAGTTTCTTAAGTAATAAAATATAATTTTTAAATGACATGGCATCTAGGAATGTTGTTAAGAAACCTTAAAACATTGTGGATGCCAGTTATATTCCCAGTCGTTTTATCTAATAGCACGAGCGTTGTTTCGGATGTTTGTAAAATTAATTCGTTAAGGAACAAACAAATTACGCGGATTTGGTGACGGAACGCT
Organism: Limonium bicolor; assembly: GCA_023374045.1. Lineage (NCBI taxonomy): Eukaryota > Viridiplantae > Streptophyta > Magnoliopsida > Caryophyllales > Plumbaginaceae > Limonium > Limonium bicolor. The sequence goes on from CM041781.1 coordinate 12,828,394, forward strand.
TTTTTCCGTGCGACCGAAATGTTTTAAACCATTGATTAAACTTTCAAACTTCTAATCTCAACCCTATATTGTATTTTATTTTTTAATTTTTTGTACCCCATCTTCATCTCGTACACGCGATGTGAGGGCTGCTTTCATAATATATATATAATAATAAATATAAAGGTGATTTTGAGGTGGCATTTGATTTATTTTTTATTTTATCCTTTTGAAACTTTAAAATGTTGTATGTATAAGTCCAAATAATATAAATTTTATATCATTATTTATTATAATTCGAGCTCTTTAAAATAAGACCCAACATGAGTATATTTTGATAAATTTTAAATTTTTTGTATGTACATATATATTTTACTATACGTACTAATTAATCATAAACATTTTTATAATTTTAGGTTAGAGATAAATGTCAGGATAAATCACAAAGCAAAATTAATCTATAAAGATAAATATTGGATTTCCATAATTTACAACAATATAGTAAAAACAATAATATCAATGAAATAGTATTACAACTATAGTAAATACAATGATTAAAAACTATATAAGTACAAAAATTTTTGACACCGCCGTTTTGAGATTTTGTGACGGAAGAGAAATCTCTGTCTGTGACAGACTAAATTCCAACCCTTTATCTGTTTTAATATTATTCTAATCTTACCAATTAACGCGTTGTAATAGTATTATCTTTTTAAATTTGTTTCTTTTTTCTTTTCGTGGGAACAACATAGTAATTAATACATCCAAGCTGTGAGTATAAGCGTATGACAAATTGTATCAATATATACTTTACAAATTGTAAAACTTTAATCAACAAATAAAATATATGGCGGAAATTACTTCCCGACCAACACAAGTAGTAGATGGACATTTCTATGAGATATATCACATGGTTACATGCATGTTTGTGTCAAAGTATTATGAGTAAGATAAAAGTTTAATTAAAATTTATTTTAAAAGATCATATCAAATGTGAGTATAAAAGTATAATATAATAGTTAACCAAGGAATACACTCAATATATTATAAAGGGAAATTACATGAAATGTCACTATATTTTTGGCTAATTCATGAAATGCCACTAAATAAAAAGAAAGTCACGAAATGCTACTATTTTCATAAAAGTCCATGAAATGCCACTATACTCATTGATCATATGGAAAAAGACAAAATACCTCTACTAGTTAAAAAAGTACTTTTAAAATTCACAATTTGCCCTTATAGCCATTGTCGTTACTGACTCGACAGGTTTTTAGGGTTTGTGGTTTAGGGTTTAGGGTCGTTAGACCCTAAACCTTGCACTACAAACCCTAAACATGTCTTCGACGTTTTTAGCTTTCCTAGGGTGGGTCTTGGGGTGTTTTGGGGGTAGGGTAATCTATTTGGAATTTGTTATGTACTTTATATTGTAACAACTAACTCGACAGGTTTTTAGGGTTTGTGGTAGGGGTTTAGGCCACTACAAACCCTAAAAATGCCTTTGACATTTTTTAGCTTTCCTAGGGTGGGTATTGGGGTGTTTTGGGGGGTAGGGTAATCTATTTGGAATTTGTTATGTACTTTATATTGTAACAACTAACTCAACAAGTTTTTAGGGTTTGTGGTAGCGAGTTTAGGGTCGTTAGACCCTAAACCCGCCACTACAAACCCTAAAAATGTCTTCGACGTTTTTAGCTTTCCTAGGGTGGGTTTTGGGGGGGGGGGTAGGGGAATCTATTTGGAATATGTTCTGTATTTTATATTGTAACTATACTCGACAGGTTTTTAGGGTTTGTGGTAGGTTTAGGGTTGTTAGACCCTAAACCCGCCACTACAAACTCTAAAAATGCCTTCGACGTTTTTAGCTTTCCTAGGGTGGGTCTTGGGGTGTTTTGGGGGGGGGGGGGGAGTAGGGTAATCTATTTGGAATTTTTTATGTACTTTATATTGTAACAACTAACTCGATAGGTTTTTAGGGATTGTGGTAGCGGGGGGTCGTTAGACCCTAAACCTGCCACTACAAACCCTAAAAATGCCTTGACGTTTTTAGCTTTCCTAGGGTGGTTTTTGCGGTGTTTTGAGGGGTAGGGTAATCTATTTGGAATTTTTTCTGTACTTTATATTGTAGCAACTAACTCAACAGGTTTTTAAGGTTTGTGGTAACAGTATAGAGTCGTTAGACCCTAACCCACCACTACAAACCCTAAAAATGTCTTCGGCGATTTTAGCTTTCCTAAGGTGGGTTTTAGGGTGTGTGGGTTTAGAGTAATCTATTTGGAATCCGTTCTATACTTTAATGTGATGATGTACATTTTTAATGTGAGAATGTACATGTTTTAATGTGACGATGTACATGCTCAAATGTTACCACGATTATATATAATTATACAATGCCACGATTTATACAAACGTTTCCACAATTATATAAACGTCTCCAGGTCATAAAAATGTTTCCACAATTTTATATAAACGTTTCGACAATTTTATATTAACGTTTCCACAATTTTATATAAACGTTTCGATGATTTTATATTAACGTTTTCATATAAACCTTTCCACGACATGATTACATATAAACATTTTTATAATTATGTATGAATGTTTTCACGCCACAATTATATAATGTTTCCATGATGGTATAAAGGTTTCCACGATTTCAGACAAACGTGTCCACCTGATAGTATAAAACGTTTCCACTTTGTTTTACATACGTTTCCACAATTATATATAAACGTCTCCAGGTCATAAAAACGTTTCCATAATTTTATAAACATTTCGACGATTTTATATTAACGTTTCCACATGCAATTTTATATAAACGTTTCGACGATTTTATATTCACATTTTCATATAAACCTTTCCATGACATGATTACATATAAACATTTTTCAATATATATGATTGTTTCCACGCCACAATTATATAATGTTTCCACGATGGTATAAAGGTTTCCACGATTTCAGACAAACGTGTCGAGCTTATAGTATAAAATGTTTCCACTTTGTTTTATATATGTTTCCACATTTTTGTAGAAACCTGAACAATTCCATGATTATATATAACGCTTCCACACCACGATTCCAATTTCCATACCACAATTAGAATAATATTTATTCCGCTATGCATGAAGGTTTCCACGTTTTTGTATAAACTTTTACACGTTTTTATATAAACGTTTCCACCTTTTTATATAAACGTTTATACGTTTTTATATAACGTTTCCAGGTTTTTATATAACGTTTCCATGTTTTTATATAACGTTTCCACATTTTTATATAACGTTTCCATTATTATATATTATGGATGATAACTTATAACCTGAAGCCTAATATTTATAGGTTCAGTATTTTTAAAAAGTATTATACGTCACTTATAGATTTATAAAAATATAAACATCAGATTAATATTTTTTTATATTACCAACTTTTTATTAAAAAAGAAATTATTCAATTGATTAAGCTATGTAATTTTTAATTGATATATTCCATTATATATATATATATATATATTAAAAAACTATTACAATAGCTATGTATATTCAACTTTTTTCTTTAAAAATATATGAATATTTAACTTAGTGTTTTCCATTAATTCAACTTTTTTTAAAATTATTCAACCTGATTAAACTATGTAATGTATTTGAATTGATACATGTTAATTGGTAAATATTATCACATTAAATAATTAATAATATGTGTATAGAATATAGTCATATAAACTTTTTTTTATAAAAGTAGTGAATAATTTTATAAATAAGTATATTTAGGTAAGTATTATCTAGAGGACAAAATAACATTATGGTATTTAAAAAATAAATAACAGAAATAAGTTATAGTTTTGTGAGACTTGACATCGGCGGCAAATGAATATAGATCCAACCACTGTTATATAACATTCTTTTTCAACTCACCTCCACTGTACTGTACCTGCTATATTTTTTTTTAAAAGAAATTATGTTCCATCAGGACGGAAGATTCATTTCCGTCGTGTAATCCTCGCCCAACAAATTAGTACTAATTCTTAATCATGTTATTATTGATGGGTGACTGGTACCTAGCTTGACCATGCGACTGAAATTACACGGAATCTACACTCATTTGTAAATATACTAAACCTTATATGTTGCGTGTGTATTTGAAATGGTCATCTCATCTGGCCTTGTTTTATAAATTAGTAATTTCTATTTCGAGGGGGGGGTTATGTTAAGGCTTTGTTTACATTACAGGTTTAGAATATACCTAACATTATTTTATTCCTGATATTAATAAGCTCCTTTTTTATAATACGTATAACAAAGATTTTCTTAAATATATATAGAAACGTGTAGATCAAGTTATCCTATAAATACCCACCAACCTCTTGTCTTTAGTATCAAAATCATCATCAACCTCAAATTCAATCTACTTCTTCATCAGATCATCTGCCCTACCGATCGACCAACTTCACTTCACAACCATGTCTAAGAAGAAGGTAATTAATTAATTAACCATGTCTTATACATACATACATTAATTGTGACTTATTTCAATTTTTTGTCTCATTTGATTTCAAATTCATACAGCAAACCATAGTTAAAGTCGACATAGATTGCAAAAATTGTCAAAAACAGATTGTCTCAGCCGTCGGCAAGCTCAAAGGTACATTAACATACATACCTTATAAAACCCTAATCACTTCACTTTTTCACAATACATAATTTCACTCCATTTAACCTAACCAGGTGTACAGACCCTCCATGTCGACGAAACAAGGAAGACAATCACCATCACTGGAGATGTTGAACCAGTACCAATATACAAAGCCCTTAAGAAAATTAAAAAGAACCCTGAGATTCTCGCTGTCAAACAGCAACCTACCAAGAATTCCTCTTACAATACTAACTATCCCCCCGGTCGCAATAACAACAATACTACTTACATTTCATACTATGATGATACTAATCGGTATTATGATCCTTATTACTATCAAACCCAATCTAATTACCCACCACCACCATCGTATAGAACTGAGTACCGCACTGTCATCCTACCTGTTGATGGATACTACGGCGAGAGTGATGGACCGGGTTTTTGCTCCATCATGTGATGATGATGATGATGCTTTAATTTTTGTTAAAGAGAAATTTCACCAAATACCACTGAGTTTTTGCTTAATTCACGATATACCACTGTGTTTTTAAAATTACACAGGATAACACTAAGTTTTTACTTATTTCATCAGATAACACTCTATCTCATATTTTGTTAAATGTTTCGTTAATATTCCAAGAAAATGACTAAATTACCCCTGTTATTAAGTAACAACTTGAAAGTGCTTTGTCATACTAATAAATTTCATAAAATACCACTTTTGTTTACTATTTATATGGGTAGTTTAGGCTTTTTTTTCTAGGGATATTAATGGATCATTTAACAAAATATGAGACATAGTGTTATCTGGTGAAATAAGTAAAAACTTAGTGTTATTCTATGTAATTTTAAAAACACAGTGGTATATCGTGAATTAAACAAAAACTCAATAGTATTTGGTGAAAATTTCCTTTTGTTAATTATCATCGCTTTGGAGATGGTAATGTAATGTAAAAGCTCAGTTTTGATTGATTGATATTAGTTAGTTTTCATCTTCTTTCTTTGGTTATAATATTTTATTATCAGTAAACCACTTATAAAAAAAAAAGATATGATATGTTATTATATGTGTGACCGTTGAAGATCGTATATATGATTTATAGAGTTGATCAAGATGTCATAGAATGTTTTATTATTGTACTTGTGGCGAGTTAGTGTAATGTGAAGTTTTGTTTAGTGCATTAAGAAGTATACATCTTATCTTATCTTATACAATTCTTTGTTTACTACTATCGCTCGTGTCTCTCAATCACACGTGGGCCGGTTTAAGTTACATTGTTACCTAATGTCGTTTGATCAATTTGATTAGAATGAGAATTATCAACATATACCCTAATACTCTTACAAATTATACATGCATATACCCGTTTGTTCTCCCGTACTTCATTTTTATCATGTAATTAATTAAGCAATAGTTCCTAGAAAAATTAAGCAATAGAGAATCCATGATAATGTCTCTAAGAGAATGGTGGGAAACTAATCTCTTTAATTCTGTCATTAGTGCTCACGGTCAAAGGATGGGATTCAAGTCAATCATAGATCCCCTTCCAGAGAATGAATGCATAAACAAATTGAAGAAAACATAAAATTATTATAATTCAATACCATCTTATTACCTAGTTTATTTTAGGCTGTGTTGGATAGGCACGATTCAGAGATTAATGTTATTTGCTCAAAAAGTACAACATAGGGGCCGTTCTTTTGTAACATTAAGCTGAGTTTTTGAAGATTGATGTACTTTTACTTAAAAGTGATAGACAAATGTCAATTTTTAATTGGTACACAACTAACAATAGTACACATGTCAAGTTAATATTTGTTAACTAGAGGGACATTTATCAAAAAGCTAAAAAATCAAGCTTTGGACAAAAGTCCGAACACCCCCATAGCTGTCAAATTCTGATTGGACAATATATTGACCCAGGGTTACATGACAATACATAAGTGGTTAACCATGGGGAGATTAAAGCAAAAGCAACCTTTTGCTGCGTTTGCCGCGATGAAAGAACAGGACCTTAATATATTTAGCATATATTTATGATATACTTACATCATAATTTCTTGGCTACAACCACATGTAGCTATAGATAGCTACATACATGTACATTTGGTCATTGAAAACTGTACATGTGATCATTCAAAATTGTACGGGGTATATGTACATGTATACAGTGAATTGTGATATTTCTGAATTTGTACTAAATGTACATACTAACTTTATAAACTGTACAACAAACTTATAAAACATGTACATTTACTCTACACAAACTGTACCATGAAAAATGTAGCCAAAGATGGCTACATATGGTTGTAGCTAAGACTCATTGTATTGAAATAGTGTTATTAGTTACATCTCATGTGAGTCTCTCATGTTCTCCTCAAACAGGATGTATGTATAGCTACCAAACATTCTCTTAGGATTTTTTGAGATCTTGAAGATGTGATTCTACAACTCTCCATACTTGATAAAATAAAAAATAGAGACGCTTATATAATTAAGTTATAACACCGCTCATCTTAGCGCATCTCCGAATCTTTCTATAATTTTCTTTTGAGGAAAAAGAATAATTCTATAATATCAAGCGATAAAATGATTTGCAACTCCGCAGTTGGCCATTCGGAGGTACAAACTTTCGCTGTCCAAAGAACAAGTCGTTCTCGAATATATGTGTAACGACCTCTATGCATTATTTTTTATCATTGAAAATGATGGTATCGGATTATAACTTGCGCAAGTACAATCAATTTTAGAGTGTACTATATGATTGTTTTTCATATATAATAATTGGTTATTAGAACCGTAGGTATACTCAAATTGTTACAGAAAAGCAATTCAGGATGAACAGAGAATTAATCCGTTTTTCTTCTTCAACTCCAAGGCAAACACCAAGTAAGACAATTACCATATATAACTTAATTCCATTGACATGTTGTGTAACTAGTTTAAAAATCTGCCAACAATTGCATAGTACCAGCAACCAGTGACGACCAGACAAACTAACTGCAAAGCATAAACTTGAGCATTTCTCTAATAGGACACTTGTCAATAACACAAAAGCCACCGGAACAGATGTTAACACCAGCAAGTGTCAAAGAGCTGCGCAAGCATGGAAAATGAACTCGTACTTTTTACTCAGAAGAATGAAGAGAAGAAGAAATCGAGATTACAGAGACATTGTTCTTGAGAGTCTCGATTAGAGAAGAAAGGAGAAAAGACTCATTACAGAGAAAACCCTAGAACCTAGACATATGTATGTGGAGCCGGTTCGTTTATTAGTTATCAAACCGGACCGGTAATTACAGACTCTATGTAAACCAATATACATGTGCACTTAACATTACATATGGGGTCTGGTAACTAGTTACATATGTAGGGGCGGTAACAGCAAATATAAAATGGGTAATATAATTCCTAATACCCCCCTCAAAAAGTACAATCTGTACTGTGTAGATTGGAGTTTTTGCTCTTCTGAAACTGCATCATCCTGGATTAGGTGGTTCCTGCAAGCCCATAGAAGGAAACAATCTATAATAATTTTTACCTGTTAGGGATTTTGTCAATACATCTGCGAGCTGGTTCCTGCTTGGTATGTGTTGCACTTGTATGAGACCGTCTTGTATTTTCTCACGCACAAAGTGACAATCAAGTTCGATGTGCTTTGTGCGTTCATGAGAAACCGGGTTTTTTGCTATATGGACAACAACAAGGTTGTCGCAGTGCAATGGAATGGGTGTGATATCCTGCAGACCTATTTCATGTAACAGCCGACTGAGCCAGCTTAATTCACTAGTAACCTGTCTCATTGCCCGGTATTCCGCTTCAGCAGAGGACAATGAGACGGATACTTGCTTCTTTGATTTCCAACTCAATGGACACCCACCAAGTAAGATATAATACCCTGACACCGACCTTCTTGTGATTGGGCATGAAGCCCAATCAGAATCACAAAAGGCTAGTAAATCAAAATTATCTTTCTGATTAAAGAACAATCCAAAACCTGAAGTTCCTTTTACAAAAGATAAGGTATGAAAAGCTGTCTTAAGATGTTCTGTGGTGGGTGATTGTAAAAACTGGCTAAGATATTGGACAGCATAAGCTAGATCTGGTCTAGTGTTGGTCAAAAAATTCAGTTTCCCAACTAAACATCTATAAACAGTGGGATTTTCTAGTTTTGTTCCTGAATCTGTATAAAGTTTCAGATTTACTGGTAGAGGAGAAACTGCTGTTCTGCGGTTTTCCATGTCAAATTCTTTGAGGATCTGTTTTGTGTATTTCTGTTGAGACATTATGATTCCTTCTTTTGTTTTAAGGAATTCCATTCCTAGAAAATAACTTAACCCTCCTAAGTCTTTGATTTTAAACTCTTTGTCTAGTTTTCTTTTCAGGATGGTTATCTCCTTGTTGTTGTTTCCAACAACAAGGATATCATCAACATATATGCCAAGAAGAGTAATGTTATTCTTATTCCTTTTTATAAATAGAGAATAGTCATTCTTGGAGTGACTAAAACCTAGAGTTTGTAAGAATTTTGTTAGCCTCTCATACCATTGTCGAGAGGCTTGTTTTAAGCCATAAATGGACTTGTGCAATTTGCACACTTTGTTTTCACCATGTACCTTGAGACCTTGTGGGATTGTCATGTATACATCTTCATGGAGATCCCCATGAAGAAAAGCATTGCTGACATCCAGTTGGTCCAAAGTCCATCCCTTTTTTATGGCAGTTATGATCAATGCACGAAGTGTTGTGTGTTTGACTACGGGAGAAAAAGTCTCTTCATAGTCCAAACCTTGTTTTTGGGTGAAACCTCTTACCACTAAACGTGCTTTGAACCTTTCTAACGTGCCATCAGCTTTGAGTTTTGTTTTGTAAACCCATTTGCAACTGATGGCCCGTTTTCCCTTAGGAAGATCTACAATGGACCATGTATTATTTAATCTTAGGGCTTCAAACTCATTGTCATAGCTTTTACCCATCGAGGATCTCTGCTAGCTATGTTATAGTTTGGAGGTTCCTCTAGGTTGTAGACTTGATTAAGGAAATTGTTGGCATTTTGGTGAAGGGGCAAGAGAGAATGGTCTGTTTGGGTATGTAATCTGTGAGTGTATTGATATTAGAAAGAAAGGGATTGTTTGGATTTCCTTGTTCAAGTCTAGCAGCCAATATGATGGAGAAAAGATCTTCTTTGTTTTGAAGAGTGGAGCAAATGAAGTCATTGTATTTTGAAGGAAATGTGTGGGTTCTAGTAGATCTTCTAAGGTTTTGTTCATCACCAGATTGGGTTTCAGATTGGGCTTCAGATTGGATGGGTTCGATGTCTTCTTCAGTTTGGTGTTGTTCAAGTTGGGTACGATCTGTATCTGGATCTGTAAGGGTGCTACTAGGTTCTACATTTGTCTGTGTTTGTTGATTTGTGTGGAAATCTTCTTCATAATACTGATTCAGAGATTGGAAATTGATGTCCTTTTCTTGCTGTTCATTATTGAAAAAATCTCTCCATTCTTTTTCTTTTAGGGGGTAAATATGCTCAAAGTAGGTTATATCCCGGCTTATCTTAATCTGTTTTTCTTCTAAGGACCAGACCTTGGCACCTTTTGTATTTTTACTAATACCAAGATAAACACATGGAAAAGCTCTTGAGTCTAGTTTGCTTCTGTTGGGATTTGTGTTTGTTATGTAGCAGAGACAGCCGAAGTTTTTCATTTCATTGTAGTCTGGTCTGGTTTCAAAGAGTTTTTCAAAAGGAGTTTGATTTCCTATGGCCTTACTTGGTGTTCTATTCACTATGTATGTGGCATGCTCAACACAGTGCCCCCAATGGAAATCATTTAGACCAGACTGAAAAAGCAGAGATCTAGCAACCTCCATCACATGACCTTGCTTCCTCTCAACCACCCCGTTTTGTTGGGGGGTGTGAGGACAGCTGGTTTCATGAACTATCCCTTTATGTTTAAAATACTCAATGCCTTCTGTGGATTTTCCTAGTTCTTTAGCATTGTCGTCCTAACAGTTTTGATTTTCTTATTCATTTGGGTTTCAATGAGGTTTATAAAGTTCTTTATTTCCTGAAAAGCTTGAGACTTATACTTAAGAAGTCTAACCCAAGTGCCCCGAGTATAGTCATCTACAAGGGTAAGAAAATACCTAAAACCTTCCATGGTTTCAGATCTCATTGGACCACACACGTCAATATGTATCATTTAAAAAGGTTCTGATGTCTTAATGCTAGAAGTAGGAAATTTTAGTCTCTTACTTTTAGCCTTAAAACATGTAATGCATGGAATGATTTCAGATTTACAGTATTTCTAGTTATTAAGCTTCAACTCAGGTATTTTACACATCTTTTGAAAAGGCATGTGGCCCAATCTGTGGTGCCACAAAAACAAATTCCTAGATTCACTGTTTTCAGTACATTCATCACTAATGCTATTACACACAGAAACAGAATTTGTAACAGGATTTGCTTTCTCAGCTATGTAATCACTCAAAGCATTCACATCAAGAAAATATAAGCCAGAAAATTGCCTGCCTATTTTCACAAAAACACCCCTTTCAGAATCCTGCAACGCACAGAAATGTTGGAAGAAAACAACAGATATATTCAGATCCTCAATTAATTTATTAACTGAAACAAGATTAAACTTGAAAGTTGGTACAAACATGATGTTTTTCAAGCATTTAATGTTGTTAACAATCAAATCTCCAACACTATCAACAGTTCTTGTATGCCCATATGGGAGTGTAACTTCTCTATCAGAACTCAGAGATTGGTAATCAGACAAGAAAAAATTATTTCCACATATATGCTCAGTTGCACCAGAATCAAGAATCCATGATTTTTGGAGTGTTTTGATCACAGAACAGCTATTCAGACTAAAACACGGCAAGAAATTTATCTTAGGGTCAGAGGTACCTGAAAAATCACCAAAATGATTTTGATTGCTGGTTCCTTTAGAGGCCTTTTGTTGTTGTAAGTATGTGACTAATTGACCCAACTGCACCGTGCTTAATCCTTGGACTGGTGATTCAACCACTTCTTCATCTCTTGGACTCTTGCCTTTCTTTTCATCCTCTACAACTGAGCTAGCTCGAACTTCCTTGGATCTTTTGTTCTCATCGCTTGGAAATCCTATAAGCCACCAGCAATCACTTCGCAAGTGTCCAATCTTTCCACAGTTGGAACACTTTGTCGGTTCTTTCTTGCTTTGATTGTTGATCTTAGTAAAAATTTTCTTGTTTCCAGGTCTGGAACTGATAGAATTGTAGTTTCCTTTCTGTTTTTGCGCCATGTAACTGTTGTAGTTGTCTCCTTTCGAAACCAAAGCCACACTCTGTCCTTCTTCCTCTCTGTCATCTGATCCAGCCCTCTGTTGTTCTTCCTGGAACACTAATGAGAAAGTTTCTTCCAACGGAGGGGTTTCTTTCATGGCGAGTATTTGACCCCGTATTTGCATGAAAGATTTGTTTAACCCCATTAAGAAATGTATGACCGCCTCATTCTCAATTCTCTTTCTGTTGTTTTCTTTCGACTTGCAAGAAGAACAACAATTGCAGTCTCCTGCAGGGAGTGCCAACTCATACTCCGCCCAAATTTCTTTGAGTCGCATAAAATAGTAAGTGACATTTTGCTCTCCCTGCTTCAGAATGGAGATCTATTGCTTTATGTTGTGTAGGGTTGTGAGGTTCTTGGTTTCATAGCGACGACATAACCAATCCCACACCTTTTTTGGGTCATCACAATAGGTAACGCTCCGACTAATGTTAGGTGCAAGTGATGTAATTAACCAGGAACATACCAGTGAATTAACCCTCTCCCAGGCTGCAATCTTCTCCAGATCTTCATCGCCTGGACGCTTGATCGTGCCGTCTATAAAGCCAAGCTTGTTTTTAGCGCGGAGTGCTCTTCGCATTCCCCACTTCCACGAGAGAAAGCCCTCTCCGTTAAATTTGGTGGTCAGTAATTGACCTGGCTGCTCCGTTGGATGAACAAAGAGTGGGTCGTTCTGTTTAATCGTGCTTCCTTCATCGATATTCATCTTGTTCTTGTTTTCCGATTCTACCTTCGTATCTTCCTCGACGTTTTCTTCGTTCATTCTTCTCCCCGTGCGATTTCTCGCTCTGATACCATGTCAAAGAGCTGCGCAAGCATGGAAAATGAACTCGTACTTTTTACTCAGAAGAATGAAGAGAAGAAGAAATCGAGATTACAGAGACATTGTTCTTGAGAGTCTCGATTAGAGAAGAAAGGAGAAAATACTCATTACAGAGAAAACCCTAGAACCTAGACATATGTATGCGGAGCCGGTTTGTTTATTAGTTATCAAACCGGACCAGTAATTACAGACTCTATGTAAACCAAATATACATGTGCACTTAACATTACATATGGGGTCTGGTAACTAGTTACATATGTAGGGGCGGTAACAGCAAATATAAAATGGGTAATATAATTCCTAATAGCAAGACCCTACATTATTGTTTTGCACCGACCTCCAACCACCACCTCGGTCACCCCTCACATCCCTGACGACAATTCTACTTAAACCTCAAAGTTAACAATTGAGTTCACCTGCGCCGATTCAAACCTATTACTCCCCTCAACTCGAAATCTAATAGCAAGCAGACTCTTAAATCGAGCGGGATAAATGTGATGCGAGCAGGGAAAACCACCTTGGAGAAATCTATCCACCACCATGCAAATGAAATCCGCCACCATGCATCCGACAAAACCTCCACCAGATAGGACCCATCCACCATCATGCCAACAAAAAAAGCAGGATTTAGCGTCCGACTTTTTCAGACGCTAAACATCAAATATCGGACGCTAAATGTGTTTAGCATCCGATTTTTTATGTTTAGCGTCCAATATTCGTCGGACGCTAAAAGCCTGGACACTAATTTTTTTTTTTGCGTTCATGGATACTAAATTGTGTGGCATCCATTTTTTTTCGGACACTATTTTGCGTCTACTTGTGAGCGTTCACAATCCGACATAGATTACACACATCCACAAATTCTCATAAGTTTGACAGATTAAACAAATAGACTTCTCAAGTTGCTGCTGGAAATATCAACAAACCTGGAAACAACCAACAGCCATGGAAGACGCCTTTATAAACTTATATGATGCAGATGAATATAAATCCTATAAAGCCTTCCATGGCAGACTTGGCATGAACGGCCGCCAAAGAATGCATATCACATCACGTAAGTTGAGAGAAAAGGCAAGAGTTGTAATGAAAATATGTCTATTATAAATAGAATCATATTAAAAAGGTTAGTTATTGTGTTCAAATATGCGAGTTATAAACAAATATATCACATGAAACATGTCACATGGTTTGTGCATTACAAGGACCAGCCACATATCACATGGTTTGTACATTTCCCTGCAGATAACATCTGAATCGAAATTTGAAACTTTTACTACTTAGCATTGCCAAAGAAGAAGATGAGAAAAAAAGTCACCCAGCTGACCTGCAGAATGCTTGACCATAGCTGGAAGCTCTCAGCAAAGCCTTCTGGCGCACAGTATCCAATTCATAACCAGCAACATCTATACATGCTTCAATAGCCACAGGCAACGATGGCCTGATCATTCTCAGATTTTCATCCGCATGCCACATGAGTCAATATCATCCTCTCAGAAAGCTAGAGATTTATTTAACAGGGAAATCGATTTAGACACAATTCAGTGTCCAACATAAAATCGGACGCTAATATCGGGCGCTAATCGAAAAATAGTGTCCGCGGACGCTAATTTACGGACGCTAATTTCGGATGCTAAATACTGTTTTTCTTGCAGTGAAAGAAATCCATCAAGGCCAAGCAATGTAAATTGAAGTTGGTAATTTCTTGGAGAAATCGGTGAAGTAAGCACAGTATAATCCCCGCGCTGATGTACATTATCCAGTGAATTGAATTTGTTTCGTTTTGCTTCTTCAGGCCGTCGGAATTGCTGGCTAATAGCGAGTTCCACCACCAGACTTTTGCCAAACCGCATAGCAAAGCATAACCATAACATCTTCATCCCCACTCAGCCATCCGATCATGAATCTGCCTAACATCAAAGACTGCTTTCAAGGTTCACATCATGTGCAGAAGATCACGTTTTTGTTCAAATCTGTAACCTTCCCATCTTTGTCGGTATGTGCCAGAGCCGGACGAGAACCGGAAGGCTAGAAAGTTTGAGAGTGGCCTGCGATCGGACATCAGGATAATAGTGGATCCTTTTGAGCATAAGACCTTCCGCGATATTACTGATATGGCTCTCATGGTAGCGAGTGAGCTGAAAGGTGAAACAGTCAGTGGTAAGGATCAGAAGAGGAAGCACATATCTGACGATTCTGGAAAGAAGAACCATAATTATTTTTAGAAGAAGCAACACTATGGTGATTGTCCTCTTCTTCTGGGTCGAAGTACGAGTCTTGTGGCAGGTCACATCCTGGTCGAGAGTGCTACAAGAAGACAGGAGCATGCTTCAAGTGGGGATCCATGGAGTACCGCATAGCTGATTGCCCGCAGGCGGATAGGAGCAGAGGTAGTTCATGAGGCAGGGATGTCGGTTCAGCATCTGGGTCCAAGACAAAGTTGGACCAGAAGAAGCCTCAGGCTCAGACGAGGTGTTCGCTTTGTCTAGGAGCGTGATCGAGCGGCTGAGTAGGCTATGTCAAGTATTCTTTAGCTATCTTCTCTTTGTTTGATTCTAAAGCTACTCACTCCTTTGTTTCTGATGATCTGGTAGATAAACTTAGTCTATCTGTTAAGCCTCATGGCTTAGAATTATGTGTGACTAGTCCTCTGAGTGGGACACCCATATGAATTTGGATTCTATCTGTAGAGACTGTCATGTGGTAGTGTAGAAAAAAAAATCGTGTGCTGACCTCATCCCTCTACGAATGACCTGTTTTGATGTTATTTTAGGCATGGATTGGCTGTCTGCGCACCATGCCCATATTGATTGTACTGCTAAGAAGGTGATTTTCAAGGAGTTGGGTAGACCCCATTTAGAGTTTGTAGGGAATGTTATGCCTGGCTCACCTTTAGTTATTTGAACGATGCAGGCGTTTTGGTATTTGAGGAAAGGTTACCAGGGATTTCTATGTTTCATCCCTGAGGTTAGAGAGGAGTCGAGACTAGAGGATATTCTAGTGGTGAGAAAGTCCCCTGAGGTGTTTCAGGATGATGTACCTAGACTCCGTGTGGCCCTCTGGATTGCTGACAGGTTGGAGATGGCCTTCGACCTCGCCCGACTTAATATTAGTACCACCCTAGCATCGCTTACTCGTTATAAAAACAAGAACCAGGCTTGCATTGACATAGAGAGGTACGTCACGTGTCATCGCACTAGAGGGCTTAGGTCTAGAGGGGAGGGTATGCACAGTAAGCACATGAATGTTGCGCGTCGCCATAGGTTGTATGAGGGACGTGATGATTGGAGGGGGGACGTGGTGATGGGAGGGGGTCGTGGAGATGGTGGGGGTGGGTATGATTATTAGACTGTTTTTTTTTCTGATTGTTGTTTGAACATTGTTCTTTTGTATATGGTTGATTAAACTTTGTGGTGATTGTATGTATAACATTTGTTTATTTGCTTTTCAAATAATTCATTTTTGTTTATGTCATTAGGATGTTGATTCCTGTTACAATTCTTGTGAACCATTGCACCACAGTTACGCAGTACGGGGGACGGTTCCAATGAGGTCCGGGTTGGGCAGTGATCGATGCAGACATTCAATATCCAAGAAGTGTTAACCATCTTACATTTGTCATTAAATCATGTTGTGCAGTCACATTTTGATAACCTTCAGCTACACATCTATTCGATCGTCTACCTCAAGATGGACCATGACGTATACTACTACTCAATTGCCAACATAGAAACCGATGCAGATGTATTCCTAATGATCCAGAACTATTTAGACCTTGAAAAAATAATGGAAAGGATTAAGATTCTCGTCAAGTACGTGGATGATTTAGACATTCAAAGACCCCACCGTGATATGAGGCAGGGCTGAGGCTGAGTGAGAGCATACATTTCACGCTACAGGTCAGAGGCAAGGAGAGGACGTCCCTAAATTTGATTTTTACAACTACTTAATTATACTATAAATAAGAAAACAACAGAGATAGATGTTTTAGTTACTGTATGAAATTCCAACACTCTTAATTGTATTACTGTTGAGCAAGAAGTCAAATAAATTCCAACACTCTTAATTGTTTTACTGTCGAACAAGAAGTTGAATACATTCCGACACTCTTAATTGATTTACTATTGAACAAGAAGTCAAATATGTTCCAACACTCTTAATTTTTTTACTGTTGAACAAGAAGTCGAATACATTCCAACACTCTTTAATTGTTTTACTATCGAACAAGAAGTCGAATACATTCCAACACTCTTAATTGTTTTACTGTCAAATAAGAAATTGAATAAATTCCAACACTCTTAATTGTTTTACTGTCAAAAAAGAAGTTGAATAAATTTCAACACTCTTAATTGATTTACTGTCAAACAAGAAGTCGAATACATTCCAACACTCTTATTTGTTTTACTATCGAACAAGAATTCTAATAAATTCCAACACTTTTAATTGTTTTACTGTCGAACAAGAAGTCGAATAAATTCCAACACTCTTAGTTGTTTTAGTATCGAACAAGAAGTCGAATACATTCCTACACTCTTAATTGTTTTACTGCCAAACAAGAAGTCGAATAAATTCCAACACTCTTAATTATTTTACTGTCAAACAAGAAGTCGAATACATTTCAACACTCTTAATTGTTTTACTGTCGAACAAGAAGTCAAATAAATTCCAACACTCTTAATTCTTTTACTATCAAACAAGAAGTTGAATACATTATAGAAGCTTGTATTTTGTTGCTAAAGAACTTAGGGTTTCTTTTTTTTACACTGGATGAAAGGGTCTATGTGAAGATCATGAGCGCATTACTTTAACTGGGTGTTTGTTGATTGCAATGAGAATAGATTCTTCTTCAAAGGACGTGAAATTGGTGGAAATAATAGATAATCTGTATAGGATGGGAATTTGTTGATGTTCAAAAGTGAAAAGAAAATCCCACTGGAGAAGATCATGCGCGCATTACTTTAACTGGGTGTCTGTTTATTGCAATGAGAATAAATTCTTCTTCAAAGGACGTGAAATAGATGGAAATAATAGACAATCTGTATAGGATGAGAATTTATTGATGTTCAAAAGTGAAAAGAGAATCCCGCTGGAGAAGATCATGAGCGCATTACTCCAATGAGGCAGAATCATTACAATGAGAATATATTCTTCTTCAAAAGGACGTGAAATTGGTAGAAATGATAGACAATCTGTATATTGTCATGCTATAGAGAACAATAAAGTTTTCCAAACATTCATCTCTATATTTTCAGTTGATTTTGCAGAACACTTCATCACCTCTACACTGTCATGCTACAAAAAATAGTGAACTTTTCCAAACATTCATCTCTATTTTTGAAATACCCCAAACCTAGTTATGTTGTTTAAACACCTAAACAGGGTGTAATAGGACTAAAAAGAGTCTTAGAAACCTTAGTAAACAAATTTAAACTAAAGAAAACACAAAATGTGCTCTAAAGTCAATAAGAGCCAAAATGTGCTCTAAGCTTGGGATAAACTTGGTTAAGACCTAATGAACTTACCAAGACCTCATCTATATACTAATGAACTTATTAAACCAATTACCAAAGAAAACCAAGCTTGAAAACAAGTTAAAACACAAAATGTGCTTTAAGGAGTCTTAAAGCACATTTTTGAAAAATTGTCTTGTAAATGAGTTTTGAATGGCTAAATGTCCATCATTACTCTTAAATATATATGTACTATATAGTATCACATTTGGGTGGCTATATTAATGGGAAATCAAAAATTTCACTTCTAAGTGCCTTGTTTAGGTGAATAGTGATTTTTATAAGCTAGTTTATAACATATGTTGTATTAAGTAATTAAATTGACAAACAAAGACTAAAATACCCTCATACTAATAAAGGGGGCCGGTTTTTAAGTGTGGTGACTCACCACTCTCTAGTTGATATAATAAGTAAGTAAAGAAAACTAATTAAACTTACTTTTTACTTTATAAGCATAAATATCTCTTAAAAGCAAATTCTATCTCATTCTCTCATTTCCTCCCTTGTTCACACGGCTCCACACCTCTCTTCTTCCTTCTCTTCCACGGTAATACACACCACCTCCATTAAACCTCTTCTTTGATCTCTTGTAAAATCTTACTCACTTGTTCAAATAAAAAACAAACACCACCAATCTCTTCCTCTCATCAAGCTCTTCATTCCTATCTTCTCAAAACTCCAAGAGCCCCATTTCGGTGCCAAGGTGTTCCACCATTGAAGGAGCTTGAGCTTGTATTTTGACATATTGTTGATCTCCCTTGCTTCTAGGTAAGGAATCTCAAAGAAAAATCATGTTTCCTCCATGTTTTTACCTTGACCGAAAATACACATTGATATAGCTCTTTGTGTGACCTTGTTCTAGCTTCATTCCAACTTTTCATGGACTAGGTGGAGTCCTCTCTTGTTATATATTCAAACTCTCTTCAAAGATCAAGGTAAAACAACTACATTAATGTTTTTGAAACAATGTAAAATTAGGGTTTACAATGAGATGAAGCTTATAGCTTGAATACTCATTATAATGTTTGTATATTGTTTAGAACTTGACAAGGAATCAAATACCCTACCGGTCTTGTAGTGAAACAAGAAAGGAATTGTTTGGAAAAGAGGTAAATCTACTAACCTAATGTTGTTTAATGCCTTAGGAGAAATGAGCTTATAAATGCTTATTAAAACTACCTAAAGAGCAAATGGTGAATGACCTAGTAAATGTTCTCAAGGAGACTAGTAAAATAACATATGTCTTGTTGTATGTAATCGCAGGTTAAAGGCATAATATTGTGGAAATTCAGTGTTTATGATTTAAGCACTTTAAGGGCCTAAGAGCCATGCATTTTAAGGGCCTAAGTGCCATGCAATTAAATTATGCACTATATTGTGATGTAGTGTGAATTTGGTGAAGTTGTGTAAGAAAGTGTTCTTGGTGTTCTAGGATGTTTAATGATGAAAACAATGTGCTAAGGTGTAACAAAATACTAGGAGAACTTATGTCGAAATTTAGGAAATGTATAAGGAGTTCATGGTGTTTTAAAGGAATTGTGAGGAACTAGGAAGTGCTCTAGAGTGTAACAAGGACTTAGGCATGATCTTGAGGTTTTAGCAAGTACCAAAGCCACCTTGGGACTTAGGTAAATACTTAGGCAAACTTTGGTAATAAGGAGAAAGTGTAAACTTGGAAAAGAATTGTCAAGATGGATATAGGAGTTAGTTGTGAGAGATGATGCTTGGGAGATGATGTTAAAATAAGGAGAAAGCATTTTGGGATAGTAGTTATCATAGGTATGAAACACCACTTGAAAACTAGGAGAAAACATTGTAAGTGTTAGGAATTTTGTGAAGAAATGGGTAAAGGCTTAAGGAATTAGATAATGAGTTTTATGAGTGTTTAAGGATGTCTTAAAGTGTGTTTAAAGTGCCCAAATGAGGTTAGGGAGTACTAGGTTATATGGGGTGAAGTTTGGAGTTGAATGTAAAAAGGAAAAAAGGTCTGGGGCAGACCGGACTTGCGACCGGACTTGCAAGTTCGGTCGAGCCCAGTTTACCCTGCGAGAATTGGCTTCTGGAATGGACCGACCTTGGGGACCGGACTTGCAAGGTCGGTCGGGCTTGTATTTTGTGTACGGATTGAGTTACTGGAATCGACCGGACATAGGACCGGACTTGGCAAGTCCGGTCGGACTAAATTTCAAAGGGAAGAAACTCTCGGGAATAGACCGAACATGCGACCGGACTTACAAGGTCGGTCGGAGTAGAAAATTTTACGGAAATGTGTTCTGGAATCGACCGGACTTGGGTAAGTCCGGTCGGCAAGGTCGGTCGGACCTAAACTTGTAAAAAAAAAAACAGAAAGGAATGTGACTTATATAGTTAACCCTAGGGTGTATAATGAAGATAACCTAGGGTAGAATAGACACTAAAACATGTCATACAATCATGTTAAATACTTAGTAAGTTTGAAGTTAAATAAATAATTAACCGACGTTACTAATGTGTTTAGGATTCTCGCAAGGTGGAAATCAGTCGAGGCAAGGACCAAGGTATGGTTTTCTTGCAGTCTGTTGCCTACCGGTTTACACCGGCTTGTGTGTTTTTTTTTTTCTGTGTGTTTATGACTTTGTAAGATTAAGCCATGTAAGAGTTTACCGTTGTTAAATATCATTATGTTGTTGAGTATGACTCTCTCTCCCTTGTGTGTGTCTAACAAGACTTGACCTATGATTGTGAATTGTTTGTTGTTCAATGATGAACTACTAACAAGGGCTAACGGGGGAAGTGAGGAGTCCGGTCTGTTCCGGCCACGCGTGTGAGTATGGGAGTCGATGTCATAACCGGTTCGATTCTCTCTGTATGTTATGGTTAAGTTTCCAATTTGGTTTCTAACCTTCCCTTTAGCTTAACCAAGGCTATTTTACTGACTCACGTCGGGCCACAGGGGCATACTATGTGTTATTTCGGTGTGCTTGGATCACTATATCCGAGGCACCTTGTGTTAAGTTAACCGTTCAATCTAACCGGACGGTAACGAGTTATGTAACGAGCTAGTATGAGCGTGGCAACATTCTCTAGGCTCTTAATGGGGACTAACTGTGTTGGTTCTCTTCCTAAAAGGAATTGTATGTGTGTGTGTGTTATGATGTGTACAATACCCATGTTATGTTATATATGTATGAATTGTGTGTTTTAAAATAAATACCATGTCATCATGACAAATAGTTTGCGCGCATTCCGGTAGTCGATGGGCTGCGCGTTAACCATGCCAGCCAAGGGTTGCTGACCCCCTCGGGGGATCCATATTTCTTTTACTGCAGGATGAGGATCGAAGAAGCGGAGTGGCTCTAGATCCTAGGGTGTAGTTTACTTTTGGAGTACTTTTGGATGTTTGCCCGGGATGCGCCTGTGCTCCCGTGGCGTGTTATATACTTGATTATGACGGTTTATAGTGACAGTATACAGTGAAGGAATTATGTAAACACTCGGTATTTTGTTGATGTATATTTATGGTTATTAGTTCTATGCTCGGGAGTCTGATCATCAGACCGGTACACTTGTATTTATTCAGCCTTGTTAACCACGTGGGTGGTTGACGGCGTTGTAGCACCAATCGTTTAGTTACTGTTTAGTCGTTTATATTCCGCTGCGATTCCAAGTAATGTGATGTGCGTAGTAGGGGTGTTACAAAAAGTGGTATCAGAGCGAAGTATCGCTCTGATGACTAGAATACCGAGCTTAGGGATATACCGAGTTAGGAAACCTAACTACAGATACCTAAGTGAACAGATTTGGAAAGGTTGACCACTAACTAAGTGTGGAGATACCTTATTATCGGGAAGCGTTACAATCGTTGGACCGATAAGTGTGCAAGCATAATGCTAATGAGATGTTCATATGAATTCAGATGGCAGGTAGACCACGAGGTAGAGGCCGCGGGCGCGGTACTGGAGGTATGGGTGACCAGGGCGATGATACTACGGCACAGACCATGGCTGAGGCAGTTGCAGCCGCCGTAGCCCAGTTGGTACCCGATTTGGTTGCTGCTATACAGCAAGGGCAACAGCCCGGAGTTCAGCCACCACCACCACCGCCACGAGAGACCAATTGGGTCAAGGCGTTGGCTGATCTGAGGCCGCCCTCATTCAGTGGGGAGACCGATCCCCGTAAGCTAGGCGTACATCTCCGAAATGGAGACCGCCTTCGAAACCCTAGCACCACCTGAGCAGGTCAAGGTACGACTTGCTGCTTACTACTTGAAGGGCTCGGCACAAAACTGGTGGAAGCTTGTGCGAGAGGGCAGAGTTGCTGACCCGACTTTTCAGTGGAGGGAGTACACGGCTCTGCTGCGAGCCAAATACTACCCTATACATGTGCAAGAGGCCAAGCGCCTGGAGTTGGACAATCTGAGGCAAGGGGATAAGATGACGGTAGATGAGTACTACTCAGCCTTCATCGGACTTATCCACCTGCTACCGGATCTGGGTTACTCAGACCGGATTCTTGTGAACCGTTTCTACAACGGACTGAACTATCGCCTACGCTACGGCATGGGGCCTACTGGATATACCACTTTGCAGGTAAAGGAACTACAGTGTAATGTGAATAAGTGTGTACGATGTGTTAATGTGTTGTGAGTTTATTTGGCGGGGCATAACTGACACCCTAAATATAGGAGTGCTATCATGCCGCTGCTATCGTGGAGATCACCGTCCGTCTGAGGGACGAGGAGAGTGCGCTCAAGCGCAAGGCTCAGAACGAGGGCCAAGGCACGCAAGGGCAGTGGGGAGGGAAGAAGAAGAAATCATACCCCCAGTCCCAGAAAGGACAGCAACAGGGTGGCAAGGGCCAGACCCAGACCACCACTGCTGAGGAGCCTCTGCAGCTCACCTATGCGTATGCGGCCAAGCCCCTACGTTCTTACCCACCTAAGGGTAATTGTCTAATCTGTGTGATAAGTTAGAGTATATGTTGATAAGTTGTGGAACAAGTATTGATTGTGTATTGTGATAGCAGCTAGCACGGGCTCTGGACCGGAGCGCCACTATTACTGCAAGTGGTGCAACGGAGACCACCCCGGCAAGGACTGCAAGGGTAACGATGTTCAGTGCCGATACTGTAAGAAGATGGGTCACCGCGATCATGAATGCTGGCAGAACCCAAACAGTAGGAACTACAGGCCCAAGGGGCAATGGAAGGGTAAGGCCACTACGACCACCGATGGCCAGAAGACGGCAAACCAGCCACCCCCAGATCAGAGGTACACGAGTCCCAGAAGGGGAAGGGGTCGGGGTCCAACAAGGCCACCCTGAATGTGGTGGACCGGTCTGAGGCGCCAGGGCCCTCTTCTAGACCAGGTACCGCCTAAACTGTTGAATGTAATAAGTGTCTGCATACCGCATTACATGCATGTGTGTGAGTGAGTTTAAATAAACAACCATGTGAGTAAATAAATAAAGTATAGTGTGAGATTTACCTAATTAGAGTACTCTAAACTTAAAGGAACTTTCAATATATGTTATCCAATCCCACCCACACCAAACCCTGAAGAAACCACCATCAACATCACCGACTTTCCTTGGAGCAATGTCAGGTTATCCAGCCAGGTATGATACTCTTAAATGGATACCTGACACCGGAAGCACAAATCCATATCATCAGACGATGCGACGAACTTGGAGCAAAACCAGGAGGGTTCTACACACCCGAATACCCGAACGGAGCAAGGATGCAATTGAAGATGATGTGCATGGGTAAGGACTGGAACCCTTACACCAAGTCATATCAAGAAGTGCGAGCTGAAGATGGAGCAACAGTACCAAGTATACCAGAGGAGTTCCATGCGGTCGTTAACCACGCCGTGGGAATTGCTCAACAAGTTGAAACGGATTCAATTCCAAATGTGAAAGCAGATCTATGCGTTGTGAACTTCTACCAGAAAGGTGGACGGTTAGGTATACACCAAGACAAGGACGAGTCACCCGAGTCTCTGAGTAAGGGAGTACCCGTGGTGTCTTGGTCCATTGGTGATACCGCAGTGTTTGTGTATGGCGAGCAGAAGCGTGCTGACCTCGCAAAGAAGTTACTGTTGAAATCGGGAGATGTATTAATCATGGGTGGGCAATCAAGGATGCTATACCATGGCATCAGAAAGATCAAACTGAATACCGCACCGTCGGCAGTGATCAATGCCACACACATGAAACCCGGACGTTTGAATTTGACCTTCAGACAGTTTTAAGCCTTGTATAATTATGTGATAGACCATGTGTATTAAGGATGTTGTAAGTGTGAATCATGGCGACAGTATAAGCCAATGAATGTTGTAAAAAGAGTGTGTTAATGAATAAAGTGGAGTTGTTTGAAGCATATAAATCGTGTTGTTACCCAATACTTATTAGTTTGCCAATGAATTAGGCTGTGCACTCGGAACGGGAGGTATACTGAGTGTCTGCAATAAGGCAGAAGCCGGCAAGAGCGGCACAATCCTCACCGGTACCTTTCCAGTGAATGGCGTGGATGCATCGATCTTGTTCGACTCTGGAGCCTCACACACATTCATTTCGCTATCATTTGCGAAGAGGCTGGGGTTAGACGGTGAAGAGATGCCAGACTTCGTGGTCACTCTCCCGTCGAAAGAGCGGATCAGATGTACCCGCTACTACCGAGATGCTATTGTTCGAATCAGGGGTGAAGAGTTTCCGATCGACTTGATAGAGTTCGACGGACTAGGCTTTGATGTGATTGTCGGGATGAACTGGTTGGAGCGGTACAAGGGCAGAATCCTGTGTGCCGAGCATCGACTGCTTCTTCGGAGTCCATCTGGGGTTACCATATCTTACCGCCAGAGGCCCAGGGAGCCTTCGACTCAGATCATCACCGCCATGGCTATGTATCACGAGTTACGACGAGGGAGTGATGTATACCTCTGCTATGTCCAGGACATAGAGAGAGACCCTGAGTTTAGCCCAGATGTGCCGGTAGTGTCGGAGTTTCCTGATGTATTTCCTAAGGAACTACCGGGCATGCCGCCAGCACGAGAGGTTGAGTTTGAGATTGATCTAGTTCCGGGCACCGGACCCATTGCGAAAGCACCTTATCGTATGGCTCCAGCAGAGATGACAGAGCTCAAGGAGCAGCTGAGAGACCTACTCGACAAGGGCTTTATCCGCCCCAGTGTTTCACCATGGGGAGCGCCGGTCCTCTTCGTGAAGAAGAAGGACGGTAGCCTCCGCCTGTGTATTGATTATCGGGAGCTGAATGCTGTTACGGTGAAGAACCGTTACCCCTTACCACGCATCGACGATCTATTTGATCAGCTGAGGGGAGCATCAGTATTCTCCAAGATAGACCTACGTTCCGGATACCACCAGATTGCCATCCGTGACAGTGATATCGAAAAGACAGCTTTCAGAACTAGGTATGGGCATTATGAGTTCACAGTTATGCCGTTTGGCTTGTCAAATGCACCAGCAAAGTTCATGGACTTAATGAACCGTTTGTTCCAAGATCAGTTGGACAAATCAGTGGTAGTCTTCATCGATGACATACTTGTGTATTCGAAATCGAGAGGTGAGCATGAAAGCCACCTGAGAGATGTATTGCAAACATTGAGAAAAATCAGCTGTATGCTAAATTTTCTAAGTGTGAATTTTGGTTGAACCAAGTATCTTTCCTTGGACATGTGATTTCTGAGGCCGGGATCGCTGTGATCCGGCAAAGATAGATGCAGTGCGCACCTGGCCTAGGCCGAAGACAGTTACCGATCAGGAGCTTCCTCGGTCTGGCAGGTTACTATAGGAGATTTGTGAAGAACTTCTCCAGTGTCTCGAAGCCGATGACTTCCTTGATGAAAAAGGATGCACCATTCGAGTGGACAGTCGACTGTGAGAGTTCTTTCGCGAGTCTCAAGGATGCTCTGACATCTGCACCGGTTCTGACATTACCAGACGGTCCAGATGGTTTTGAGGTCTATTGCGACGCATCAGGCAGGGGTATGGGTTGTGTATTGATGCAGCACGGGAAGGTCGTAGCTTACGCCTCCCGACAGCTGAAGAAGCATGAGGAGAACTACCCTACCCACGACTTAGAATTGGGGGCCATTGTCTTCGCACTGAAGATATGGCGACATCACTTGTATGGGGTAAGTGTGACGATTTATTCTGACCACAAGAGTTTAAAGTACTTGTTCACTCAGAAGGAGTTGAACATGAGGCAAAGAAGGTGGGTTGAATTTCTGAATGATTATGACATCAATTTACAGTACAAGGAGGGTAAGGCAAATGTGGTAGCTGACGCATTGAGTCGCCGAGCACACTCTCTCCATTCGCTAGTCTCTCATACTGGCTTGGTTGAAGAGGTGCGGAGTGCTCAGATGACGGATCAGTACATGATGGAGATTAGGCAGAAGCTTATTGATGGCACATTCGAGGGTCAGAAGTACGACTTCAGACTCCACGATGATGACCTGATTAGGCTTAATGGCCGGTTGTGTATACCCAGGAGTAGCGCTGAGTTGAAGGAGCGCATATTGAGTGAATCCCATTGTTCTACTACTTCGATTCACCCCGGAGCTTCAAAGATGTATAAAGGTATGAAAAGATATTTCTGGTGGGCTGGAATGAAAAAGGATGTGAATGACTATGTGTTGAGGTGTCTCACTTGTCAGAAGGTCAAGTTTGAGCACCGACGGCCTGGTGGTATGGTGCAGCCAATGCCAGTGCCGGAATGGAAGTTCCATGACATATCTATGGACTTCGTGTAGGGCTTCCCCTACAAGGGGAGGTCTGAATATGATTTGGGTTGTTGTTGACCGACTGACCAAGGTGGCCCGATTCATTCCGATGAAGGACACCTGGAAAGTGGCAAGATTGGCAGAATTATTCGATAAAGAAATTGTAAGACATCATGGTGTACCAAAGACGATTGTATCTGACAGAGATACCAGATTCCTATCCAGATATTGGAAGTCTACGCGAGAAGCGTTGGGTACTGAACTGAAATTGAGTACAGCGTTTCACCCACAGACCGATGGTCAGAGTGAGCGCACTATTCAGACACTTGAGGATATGCTACGTGCATGTGCACTTGACTTTCAGACCAGCTGGATTGATAAGTTACATCTGATCGAGTTCAGTTACAACAACAGTTATCATGCATCGATCAAGATGTCTCCCTTCCAGGCATTGTACGGTAGACCATGCCGCACGCCATTATGCTGGGATGAGTCGAGTGAGACGGTCATTATAGGACCAGAGTATCTTGAGCAAGTTCAGGCAGAAGTTCGCCAGATCAGGGCTAATATGAAAGCAGCTCAGGATAGACAGAAGTCGTACGCAGATGTGCGCCGACGTGACCTGGAGTTCGCCGTGGGCGATCAGGTATTTTTGAGAGTATCCCCCATGAAGGGAGTGTTTCGTTTTGGCCAGAAGGGCAAGTTGAGCCCAAAATATGTGGGGCCTTATGTTGTGACGGAGCGGATCGGCCCGGTAGCTTATAGACTTGACTTACCCGCCGAGCTGGGCAAGGTACATGATGTATTTCATGTGTCCCAGTTGAAGAAGTATATGTCTCATCCGTCTCATGTGCTTCAGCCTGAAAGGCTAACTTTAGAGCCGACCATGCGATCAGTGGAGACTCCGGTACGGATTCTGGACACTAAGACTCGAGACACTCGCCATAAGTCTGTGAGACTGGTGAAGGTTCTCTGGTCTAACCAGGACGTTGAGGAGGCCACTTGGGAGCTGGAATAAGATGAAGGCGAAGTACCCGTCGTTGTTTACTTCTTAGTGTTTGTATGTATAGGGTACGGGGCGTACCCCTATTTAAGGGGGGTAGAGCCGTTTCGGTTATGGTTGTGTGCGACATGTATATGTATACATTGTCTATGTTATGTTACAGACCGCTGAGTCTGAACGATGTTGTGATGTTTTGTTGTTTGGACCATGTGTCCGATATGATGTAAGATGTTGTTAATGTGATATAGAAGTGTTGTTGATATGTGTTCTCATGTTCTAATGTTTAGGTTATGTGGAAGTATGAACTTTGGGGACAAAGTTCTTTTAAGGGGGGTAGATTGAAATACCCCAAACCTAGTTATGTTGTTTAAACACCTAAATAGGGTGTAATAAGACTAAAAAGAGTCTTAGAAACCTTAGTAAACAAATTTAAACTAAAAAAACACAAATGTGCTTTAAAGTCAATAAGAGCCAAAATGTGCTCTAAGCTTGGGATAAACTTGGTTAAGACCTAATGAACTTACCAAGACCTCATTATATACTAATGAACTTATTAAACCAATTACCAAAGAAAACCAAGCTTGAAAACAAGTTAAAACACAAAATGTGCTTTAAGAGTCTTAAAGCACATTTTTGAAAAATTGTCTTGTAAATGAGTTTTGAATGGCTAAATGTCCATCATTACTCTTAAATATATGTGTACTATATAGTATCACATTTGGGTGGCTATATTAATGGGAAATCAAAAATTTCACTTCTAAGTGCCTTGTTTAGGTGAATAGTGATTTTTATAAGCTAGTTTATAACATATGTTGTATTAAGTAATTAAATTGACAAACAAAGACTAAAATACCCTCATACTAATAAAGGGGGCCGGTTTTTAAGTGTGGTGACTCACCACTCTCTAGTTGATATAATAAGTAAGTAAAGAAAACTAATTAAACTTACTTTTTACTTTATAAGCATAAATATCTCTTAAAAGCAAATTCTATCTCATTCTCTCATTTCCTCCCTTGTTCACACGGCTCCACACCTCTCTTCTTCCTTCTCTTCCACGGTAATACACACCACCTCCATTAAACCTCTTCTTTGATCTCTTGTAAAATCTTACTCACTTGTTCAAATCAAAAACAAACACCACCAATCTCTTCCTCTCATCAAGCTCTTCATTCCTATCTTCTCAAAACTCCAAGAGCCCCATTTCGGTGCCAAGGTGTTCCACCATTGAAGGAGCTTGAGCTTGTATTTTGACATATTGTTGATCTCCTTTGCTTCTAGGTAAGGAATCTCAAAGAAAAATCATGTTTCCTCCATGTTTTTACCTTGACCGAAAATACACATTGATATAGCTCTTTGTGTGACCTTGTTCTAGCTTCATTCCAACTCTTCATGGACTAGGTGGAGTCCTCTCTTGTTATATATTCAAACTCTCTTCAAAGATCAAGGTAAAACAACTACATTAATGTTTTTGAAACAATGTAAAATTAGGGTTTACAATGAGATGAAGCTTATAGCTTGAATACTCATTATAATGTTTGTATATTGTTTAGAACTTGACAAGGAATCAAATACCCTACCGGTCTTGTAGTGAAACAAGAAAGGAATTGTTTGGAAAAGAGGTAAATCTACTAACCTAATGTTGTTTAATGCCTTAGGAGAAATGAGCTTATAAATGCTTATTAAAACTACCTAAAGAGCAAATGGTAATGACCTAGTAAATGTTCTCAAGGAGACTAGTAAAATAACATATGTCTTGTTGTATGTAATCGCAGGTTAAAGGCATAATATTGTGGAAATTCAGTGTTTATGATTTAAGCACTTTAAGGGCCTAAGAGCCATGCATTTTAAGGGCCTAAGTGCCATGCAATTAAATTATGCACTATATTGTGATGTAGTGTGAATTTGGTGAAGTTGTGTGAGAAGGTGTTCTTGGTGTTCTAGGATGTTTAATGATGAAAACAATGTGCTAAGGTGTAACAAAACTAGGAGAACTTATGTCGAAATTTAGGAAATGTATAAGGAGTTCATGATGTTTTAAAGGAATTGTGAGGAACTAGGAAGTGCTCTAGAGTGTAACAAGGACTTAGGCATGATCTTGAGGTTTTAGCAAGTACCAAAGCCACCTTGGGACTTAGGTAAATACTTAGGCAAACTTTGGTAATAAGGAGAAAGTGTAAACTTGGAAAAGAATTGTCAAGATGGATATAAGGAGTTAGTTGTGAGAGATGATGCTTGGGAGATGATGTTAAAATAAGGAGAAAGCATTTTGGGATAGTAGTTATCATAGGTATGAAACACCACTTGAAAACTAGGAGAAAACATTGTAAGTGTTAGGAATTTTGTGAAGAAATGGGTAAAGGCTTAAGGAATTAGATAATGAGTTTTATGAGTGTTTAAGGATGTCTTAAGTGTGTTTAAGTGCCCAAATGAGGTTAGGGAGTACTAGGTTATATGGGGTGAAGTTTGGAGTTGAATGTAAAAGGAAAATAAAGGTCTGGGGCAGACCGACTTGCGACCGACTTGCAAGTTCGGTCGAGCCCAGTTTACCCTGCGAGAATTGGCTTCTGGAATGGACCGACCTTGGGGACCGGACTTGCAAGGTCGGTCGGGCTTGTATTTTGTGTACGGATTGAGTTACTGGAATCGACCGGACATAGGACCGGACTTGGCAAGTCCGGTCGGGCTAAATTTTCAAAGGGAAGAAACTCTCGGGAAAGACCGAACATGCGACCGGACTTACAAGGTCGGTCGGAGTAGAAAATTTTACGGAAATGTGTTCTGGAATCGACCGGACTTGGAAGTCCGGTCGGCAAGGTCGGTCGGACCTAAACTTGTAAAAAAAAAACAGAAAGAATGTGACTTATATAGTTAACCCTAGGGTGTATAATGAAGATAACCTAGGGTAGAATAGACACTAAAACATGTCATACAATCATGTTAAATACTTAGTAAGTTTGAAGTTAAATAAATAATTAACCGACGTTACTAATGTGTTTAGGATTCTCGCAAGGTGGAAATCAGTCGAGGCAAGGACCAAGGTATGGTTTTCTTGCAGTCTGTTGCCTACCGGTTTACACCGGCTTGTGTGTTGTTTGTTTTCTGTGTGTTTATGACTTTGTAAGATTAAACCATGTAAAGGTTTACCGTTGTTAAATATATTATGTTGTTGAGTATGACTCTCTCTCTCCCTTGTGTGTGTCTAACAAGACTTGACCTATTATTGTGAATTGTTTGTTGTGTTCAATGATGAACTACTAACAAGGGCTAACGGGGGAAGTGAGGAGTCCGGTCTGTTCCGGCCACGCGTGTGAGTATGGGAGTCGATGTCATAACCGGTTCGATTCTCTCTGTATGTTATGGTTAAGTTTCCAATTTGGTTTCTAACCTTCCCTTTAGCTTAACCAAGGCTATTTTACTGACTCACGTCGGGCCACAGGGGCATACTATGTGTTATTTCGGTGTGCTTGGATCACTATATCCGAGGCACCTTGTGTTAAGTTAACCGTTCAATCTAACCGGACGGTAACGAGTTATGTAACGAGCTAGTATGAGCGTGGCAACATTCTCTAGGCTCAATGGGGACTAACTGTGTTGGTTCTCTTCCTAAAAGGAATTGTATGTGTGTGTGTGTGTTATGATGTGTACAATACCCATGTTATGTTATATATGTATGAATTGTGTGTTTTAAAATAAATACCATGTCATCATGACAAATAGTTTGCGCGCATTCCGGTAGTCGATGGGCTGCGCGTTAACCATGCCAGCACAAGGGTTATCTGACCCCCTCGGGGGATCCATATTTCTTTTACTGCAGGATGAGGATCGAAGAAGCGGAGGGGCTCAGATCCTAGGGTGGGTAGTTATTTACTTTTGGGTACTTTGGATGTTTGCCCGGGATCGCATGAGTACGCTCCCGTGGCGTGTCAAATACTTGATATGACGGTTTACAGTGACAGTATACAGGAAGGAATTATGTAAACACTCGGTATTTTTTGTGGTATATTATGGTAAGTTCCTATGCTGGAGCTATCATCAGACCGTACATGTATTTATTCAGCCTGTTAACCACGTGGTGGTTGACGGCGTTGTAGCACCAGTCGTTTAGGGGTGTTACAATTTTATCAGTTTTTACAAAACACTACATCACATGTACATTGCCATGCTATAGAAACATTGAAAATTTTCAACATTCATCTCTATATTTTCAGTTGATTTTACAAATCACTTCATCACCTGTACATGTCATGGCTATAGAAAATAGTGAACTTTTCCAAACATTCATCTCTGTTTTTTAGTTGATGGTATCAGAACACTCATCACTTGTAAATCATTGTCATGCATAGAACGTGAACTTTTCCAAACATTCATCTCTATTTTTCAGTTGATTTTGCAGAACAGTTTCATCACCTGTACATTGTCGCTATACAAAACAGTGAACTTTTCCAAATATTCATCTCTATGTTTTTAGTTGTTTTTGCAGAACACTCCGTCACGTTTCCCTTCTCGCACTGTATCACTAGTAACCAGTATAAAAGGGTGAATGAGATTGGTGTCCGATAGAGATTGACAATTTCGATAAGTTTGATATAATCTCTTCAAAGGACGTGAATTGGTGGAAATGATAGAAAATTTCATTAATTTCTATTACATTCTTCTTCAACGTTACATGAAATAATGGAATTGATAGGAATTTCTTAGCAACACTTTGTTATGCAAATGTTAAACAAATGTTAATATAATATGAGAAAAATTCCCAAACACACAACATGGCTCACTCATCATCTCCTAAATCAACACTTCCTGGTTCGACCAGAGGAAACAACTGTAACCGGTGCTCGCGTTGTGCTCTATTGTAGATGCATAATGCGCAACCTTGGGATCACGCCATTTTCACACATAAGATCAAACACGGGACAGGGCAACCATTCTGTCTGTACTCGGATGAAATGACATTGTTTGTTGACCAAAGTAAGACAATACTCTGTTGCAGGGCACGTCAACTGCCGATCATCATGTAGCAGAGTCTTTATCAAGCCTCCCGCCATCTCTTGGTGCAAAACTAATAAGGAATATGTGTACATCATGCACAAGATAAGGCCAGATCAGAAATTCCATCCAATGCTTCATGGGTTGCAAACGTGTCTCCAAACCAATTCATCATGTGTTTGTCGTCTACCAGTCCTTCAGCTCACGCCAACCACCAGTATAATCTACATGTCAGCTCATCCAGGCAGCATGTTAACCACTTCCATTGACTTTCATCGTGTACACAAAATCAGTAATAGCTTGAAAACCACAATTTCCATCGCACTGATCTCCCAGTAACACTGTAATGTAATCAAGTAATAACGGACTGAACTCGTCTAATACAGAAGGAGTTCCAGGGTGTGAACAATGATGACCTTGATATGGATGATTCTGTTGCATTGTCAGCCCTTCTCCAGTTGACTCTGTTACATGGACCATCGACTGCGATTGATTGTGTGCATCGCGACCCACATTTATTTTGGATTTCTGGTGGGTAGGACGTCGCGAGATTGGCTTCGTCACATCGGCGGGCCATAGTTCCCGAGACCAAATATTCATGCTCGAACTTGTCCCTGGTTTATGCCTCTTCTTCTTTTTTGTAGTAGGCCTTCCCTTAGGCACCTTTACCTCTAATGGTTCTAAACCAGTGTGATCATCCGTGGGCTCTCAAAGTGGCTTCCACACGTTGAATGCTCTTTTGACTGATGTGGGATCAAACCGATTAGACAGATCCTCATACCACATACCAACGCACGATAGTTGTTCCTCAGTGGTGTACGACTCTTCATACATTTGGCGAGGGGCGGCGAACTCGTGCTGATGGTCATACCTGAGTGTCCGCCAGAAGATATGCACTTCTTCAACTAGTAGATTCTAACAAGCCATAATGTACTGATACATACGATACGAGCACAGTAATCCATCATCGAAGTAAATAAGTAAATGTACAAACATCTTGAGATGCAAGTGTGTGATCATTATCGCAGTGGTCGGTTCTCAACTCATTTTGGAGTAATTCCATACATTTAAGGCTCAACTAACTAATCAAAAACATAAAGGGGACTTGCTGGTCTACCAAGACTCTTCTATCAAGGGAAAATTCAAAGTCTTGTTTTTATATGAAAGGCCTTCAATGAATCGGTGTATACTGTCGAAGGTCATGTCCAAAGATCTGGTGGACGTGTGTAGCCAATACTTTAGATCAGAGTGCACGCTCTCACCTACACACAGTACATGTTAGTAGAAATATGTTACTATCTCTACCTAAGCAGTGTACCTATCGTTTTACGGAATAGTGAACTGAGTGGGGGTTTTCGATCTCAGGGACGTCGTTCAATTAATTGACAATTTATTAACTAACCGAGACACTAAACTAAGAAAACAGAAAACATCACTTTTTCTGGTTTTACATAATTCAATAAAATGCATGATCAAATAAACTAACATAAAATAATAAAACATTAAAATAAACTAAACAAATAAATAAAGAGTAAAACTCTAAATAAAAGGAAGCTCCCCGGATTGTTCTGCAAACCTTCACTTTATTAATCTATTTATAAACTATTCCCTAATTCTGCAATAAACTCAAGAATCTTAATTAATTTGTTGGCCGGTCCTTGTACAATGAATCCTAACTGGCAGTAACAAGCCACAAACCATGCCCAAGTCAATTCTAACCAATCGGTTTATTACCAATTCCTATTAGAGATAGATTAACCTATAGGCAAACCATACTTCTAGTCGTTAATCCGGTTTAACTTCCTATGTCTTCTTTACTAATCTCAACGCCACATTTTGATTAGAAAACTAAAATATTGCTTTAATAATTAGTTAGAGTATTAAAGCACATGAAGCACTGGAGTTAAACTATTGCATTATTGAATTAGTAAAAAGATTACAAAATAAATATAAAGATCCGGTTCGCTACCCCAATCCAGGGAGCTAAACTAACTACTCAAAAATAAACATAAAAGTAGCAAAAATAACAAAGAAAGACATTAATATATAACAATGGGGATATGGAAGTGGTGGTTTGATGGTGTGGGTGTGGTGGCCTGGTATGTGGTGGTGTTGGTGTACGGTAGAGTGGTGGTGGTGTATGATGTGATGACGATGATGGTGAGTGATGGTGTGCTGTATGGCGTGAAGATGATGGTTTGGAGTTATGGTGGTGACGTGTGGAATTCAGGAAAGGAGGCGCGAGGCCCCTCTATTGGGCGTCTGGGGCATGTCTCTCTTAATTGTCGAACGTATTCTATTTATAAACAGTTGCGTTGATCGATTTTGATATAAAAAATATTTATCTTCTGAATTGATAAAAATCATTGCAAGAATCCGTCTGTCGGTCGTTTCCGGACTTGCATCCGGATGAGCAAGTCCGGACGTTTCTGAAAAATTCCCATTCGGTTGCTCAATTGGTCATGTTTGGCCCTGTGTCCGGCTAAGTCACCCAGACGTCTCACAGTGCTGTCTGACCCAGTTCGTCTGAACGTATGTCCGGACGTGTCTACAATTTGTCTCGGTCCCTGTCTGGCCTTACAGGTCCGGACGCAAGGTCAGACACAACTTTAGCGGGGCCTAAATTCTTCGTTTTAGCTCTGTTTCGCTCCTCGTTTGTTGTGTTGGAATCCTCATGAGATAATCTATGCATTTCCTAGACTTTTCACTGCATAATACACATAAAATGTATCATTTCACATCAAAACATAAATCTAAGGAAAAACATATGATAAGTGAGAAATAAGGCATGAATTATTGTAAAAATAGGAAAAATTATAGCCATAAAAGTAGATATATTTCACACTTTTCAAACTTCCTCACACTTAGCTTTTGCTTGTCCTTAAGAAAATACAGAATATGACTACTCTTAAGGGCCGTAGTATTGAAACTCGGGATCAATCAACTGCCGATGGAAAACAAGTAAAATGACAATCAATAGAAAAGTTCTACTACTAGCTGTAGGTTTTCACAAACATTGAAAAAGAGTGAAGTTAAAATCATGGAGAAGTTAGATTACAGAAACTGAAACAGAATAGTCTGGGATCGTCCACCGTTTGTTCCTCTAACCTTTGGAAGACAAGGGGTTTGAAGTAACGCTTATTCCATGATACCTTTCAACACCACTTACTCATGATCAGAATAAGAAAAATTGAATTACATGTTTAACTTTTCAAAGTTCCTTTTCCTTAACATTCTATTTTGCCATCTGCATATTTAATTCATCCCCTCAGACTTTTCTCTTCACCCCTGTAGCGGTGTTGGGTCTTCTATCCCAGATCACAATGCCTTAGGTAGATGGGTGATGAAGCACCCCAAGGACTTAATAACTGAGTGAAGAGGCTTGTTTTGGTTTAGAAATAAATTTCAATTCAGATCAACAGAGTACCTTGTCTTATCCTTTCATACCAAACTTTCTTATCATTCCCAAAATCCCAAACTAGACTAATTCAGTTTTTATAATCATCTAATCCACCAAATTTCAGTGAAAATAGATTCAGTTTGGATAAAACTATACATATAAACAGCCAAAAGCAGAAAGATTCTTGAGGTGGCCATCAGGCTTGTTTTCAAAACCTCAACAAAAAAATTTCACCTAGAGATTCAATATTTATTGGCGCTTAAAAGAAGCAATCCTTTCAAAAAAAGAGGACAAACAAAAACAAATGTGGCATTAAGTGCAATTATCAATATTTAAAAAGTACCCGTACTTCCTCACACTTAAGAGGAGCAATGTTTTCATTGTTCACAAATTAAAACCAAGATAAGGACTTTCTAAATATTTCAAACTCATCAAAGATTTCATTCAGGACAATAATAGACTAATATAAAAATAACCATTAAGCATTGTAAATCATCGTAGGCTGAACACACACATTAAAAATAAAGAAAATTGAAACTCCCCTGATATCGTAGATTGAGGAAGGTTGTCTTCCTCACACTTAAGCTCGAACAAGAGGGGTAGTGTCATTCCTCACACTTGTGTTCCAGCAAGTGTCCAGCCTGGGGGTACATCAAACACTATAAAAAGAATTTCACCTACACACACTCACAACTACCACAAAAACGCTGAAAGCGTTGCATTAAAGCACGAGCACTATTACCACTACAAGAAAATAGCATCATCAGTGACGGAAATTTTGGAACGGAATTTGTACGTTGGAAATAACTACTTTTACTAACCGAATTTCCGTCTTTCTCCAACGGAAATTTCACCCGCCAGTTTCCCATGTCTATCGCCTTTTTCTAACGGATTTTTCCGTTGGGGAAAATATTCCGTCACTAATTACAAGTTGTTCCGTCGGTATTATATCAAAAATCCATGCCCGGGAGAGTTGTATCATACCATAAAATTTCCCTCCAAAATAGTATTTTTACTGACCAATATTTTGGTGAGAAAAAACTAAAAAATAATTCATTGGTTCAGTCACTATTATTTGTAAATAAAATAAGTGACATGTTTTACTTCCAATTTCTGTAGGCTATCTTCGACTTCTCCATTCAGCCGGTATGTCGTGACTTCTCCTTCTACGGGTGAATTTCTTCTCCTGACTTGCAGTTCTCCACAGATTTCTTCCCTGATTCTTCCCAAATCTGAGTCACAGATTTCCTTCTATTTGTTCTCCTGACTCGCAGCTCTCCTTAAAATTTATGCTCCAGCAAACCCTAGAATCGAAGTGGAGTTCGCTGAAGTTGAAGTTGTTTGCTGCAACAATTCCTCAAGCTCCCTGCTATTCTTCAACGCAGGTATGTTCTCTAGTACATCTGTTTGCTATTCTACAATTATTCAACCTCAAAGTCTCTCTCTGTGTCTCTGTGTGTGTTTCCCTGTCTTCAAAGTGTGTGGCTCGTCAACCGAGTTAAAATAAGATGGGTATGACAAACAGCTATACTGAAATTCCACGAAATTGCATAATATAGTGAAAGAAATTTATTGAATAATATTGTCGATTGAAAGCGTCGGTACTTAATTGTTTTTCTTTTAAATTAAGCGAGTGGGAATTGTGATTCTCCATTGGAATTCATTGAGCTCCACGTAAAATGCCGTCCCTGTCCATATTACCCTTTCTGACCTTATCTCCTACTTTCTTTCTTGTCTCAGTTATTTCCCTCTTGATTAATGGAAAGAAATTAGGCTAACTATCTCCTTTTTTCTATTCTTTTTTCCGGTGTTCCTTTGTGTGATCTAGTGACATCAATTTTTGCCGCTTGATATGTTGATGTCAATTTAACAAAACCGTGCAAACTTGTGAGAGATTTTGCATCTGTTTTATTAAGCGCATGGAGCATTTAAGGGGCATTTTTTATTTCACAATCACCTCCATCTAAATATATAAAAAGCATTAATGTATTGCAAAACAATCGTCCTATGCATTTGACATTCATATATCTTTTAAACATTTGAATAGCTTTTAGGATGTTCACGCTTGAAGTTGAAACTATGGAATAAAGTTGCTGTAGGCCAACTTCCTGATCATCTTTTGTGAGTAAATAATGTTCTCATTATATTATAGCCAAATCCAAGTATTGACCTCGGTGGTGTATGATTTTTTTTTTTTGCAGAAGCCACATCTAAGGCTATCATGTCTAGATCCCAAAACATAATTACCATTTCTCCTCACTAGTAATATTCGAAAAGGAACTTGCCTTTTTAACTAGTCAGAATAGTTGAGTTTTTTTAATTAAAAAAGCTCGATCATTTTTCCTCTTAAAGGTTGAAAGAAATTGCTATGTTCTTTGTTTATGATCAACAGGATGATAAGCATTTGACTCTGTAAGAGTTGATTTTTGTTTCTATACGTGGCCACTAGGCATCGTGTTGTATATTTACTTGTACATTATGGAAGTTGGCATATGTAGTGATATACATGAAGTACTGGAATGAATTGATATGTTATTTTAAATTTGTGGAAACTTGTATGGGTTATGCCTCCACTAAACTGTTAATTAGTTCATGGAATTTACTTGAAATGAATAAAGAAAATTGTATGCAGCACCTGCTGTGTGGATGAGTCTAAAAATTTGGATTTTAATCAAGTGTACTTTTATCCCGTATTTTCTAAAATTTAGAAAAGTTATTATTGATCTTGACCTACCCTTGGCTTATACAGTAATGGTAATCTAAGGTTGTATTTTATTTATTTATTCTTGTACTTTTGACCAATACTTTGGTTAAGGATATACTACATGCCT
This sequence comes from Limonium bicolor, assembly GCA_023374045.1. NCBI lineage: Eukaryota > Viridiplantae > Streptophyta > Magnoliopsida > Caryophyllales > Plumbaginaceae > Limonium > Limonium bicolor. The sequence goes on from CM041781.1 coordinate 12,867,604, forward strand.
TACTAGTAAAATAACCTTGTAACTTGAGAAGAATTGTAAAGTAAAACAAGTTTACTAACGAAATTTGTTGCCTATGTATTTCAGCTTTAACTTCAAGCTGAGTCATGTGATATACCAGCGTTTTCATTTGTAAAAGATCCATCAAGAAATCTGGTCCAAGTCTTGTGAAGCTGTAGGTAGTCTTATCTCATCTCTCCTCCTTTTTTTCTTAACTTAATGAAGCATATTCCATGCTAATATCTTGCTGATATTTGTGGCTAGTTAACTTTTAGTACTATATTTTTATTATATTTATGTTTATTTTTATAAATTTACACATCTTATATTTTGGGCTCATAAATAGGGGTTTGGACTCAATAGAGGCTCATGAGCGGTGGATAATGACGGATATGTCACATCAGAATATATGAGGGGGGTTGAAGATTACATAACTTTTGCAGTTTCATCACAATGGTTTGTTAGCGGGGATAGAGTTAGATGTCCTTGTTTGAAATGCGAGAGACAATTGTTTCTTGACCATGATGTGGTGCGACAACACTTATATTATAATGGCTTTTGTAGCAACCCAACACGTGAGGCTAATGAGAGAATCTATGCAGAATCATCACAAAACATACATGATGTTGTTGATCATGAAAGTCATCTTTACGAAACTACAAATCCATATGCCCAAATGGTCAGAGATGCTTTTTATCCAAGCATAGACATGGATAATGAGACAATGCCTATGGAGCCGGAACCAAGTTCAGTTCCACCCAAATTTTCTTCATTATTAAATGATGCTAACAAACCATTATGGAATGGTTGCAAGAAACACACTATATTATCTTCCGTGAGCCAATTGTTAAATTGCAAAGCTGAGTTCAATATGAGTGAGTCTTGCTTCGATCGCCTTGTAAGCATCGTAAAGAGTATGCTTCCTGAGAATAATGAGCTACCAGAGAATTACTATCAGATGAAGAAGAAAATGCAAGTGTTTGGATTAGGCTATGTCAAAATTCATGCATGTGTCAAAAATTGTATGTTATTTCATGAAGAGGACAAAGATCTTGAGCATTGCAAATATTGTGGTCATGCGCGATACAAACCGAGAAGATCAAGTGCTGGGAAGAAAAGTAAAGTCCCTTTTAAAGTTCTACGCTACTTTCCTCTAATACCTAGGCTCCAAAGGCTTTTCATGTCAAAGAAAATTGCAGAAGATATGCTTTGGCATTCACGACATCAGTCTCCTCCTGATATACTATTGCATCCATCTGATGGAGAAGCATGGAAGCAGTTCAATTCTAATCATGAATCTTTCGCTGCTGAAATGAGGAATGTTAGATTAGGACTATGCACAGATGGTTTTAGTCCTTTTAAGCAAGGTGCAAGACCATACTCTTGTTGGCCAGTAATGATTGTTGTATACAATCTGCCTCCATGGATGTGCATGAGGCAACCATATTTACTTCTCAACATGGTCATTCCTGGTCCAGATAGTCCATCTCAGAATATTGACATCTTTTTGAGACCTTTGATTGATGAACTGAAAATTCTTTGGGGAGTTGGTGTCAGGACTTATGATGCTTACAAAAATGAGCACTTCTCACTAAGGGCGGCACTAATGTGGACAATTAGTGACTTCCCTGCATATGGGATGCTATCTGGATGGAGCACTCATGGGAGGTTATCGTGTCCCTATTGCATGGGCAAATCAAATTCATTTATCTTGCAACATGGGAGGAAGCCATTTTTTTTGATTGTCATCGCCAATTCTTACCTCTTGATCACCCGTTTAGAAAGCAAAGAGATAAATTTAAAAGAAGGGTTGTCTATGACCCTCCTATCCATAGATTATCAAGTGAGGAGATTTTGCAAGAAATAAATTCTATTCCCAACCTCCCATTCTGCACAAAATGTCCTCCTCAAAAGCAATGTGGTTATGGATCTACTCATCATTGGGTGAAGAAGAGTATTTTTTAGGAGTTACCTTATTGGATGACAAATTTGATTCGTCATAATCTAGATGCCATGCATGTTGAAAAGAATGTATTTGACAATGTTTTTAACACAATGATGGATGTTAAAGGAAAGACGAAGGACAACACAAAGGCTAGAAGGGACCTAGAAGTTTATTGTCGGCGTCCTCATTTACATTTGGTTAATGACAATGGGAGAATCTTAAAACCTGCAGCTCCATATGTTTTAAAGAAAGATGACAAACTTAGAGTGTGTGAATGGGCAAAGAATCTTAAATTGCCTGATGGTTTTGCCTCAAATATTGGAAGGTGTGTTAATTTGGTAGAGGGAAAGTTTTATGGAATGAAGAGCCATGATTGTCATGTATTTATGCAAAGATTGCTCCCAATTGCAATGTGAGATTTAGTCCCCAGCCCAGTGTGGGATGCTATTACTGAGCTATCTAATTTTTTTTCGAGATATTTGCTCAGTTGAGATAACAACATCTCACATGGAGTTGCTAGAAAAAAGTATCATCGAAACAATTTGCAAGCTGGAGAAGATATTTCCACCAGCCTTTTTTGATTCAATGGAGCATTTATGTATTCACCTACCATATGAGGCTAAAGTGGGTGGACCTGTCCAATATCGATGGATGTATCCTTTTGAGAGGTAAGAAGAAATGGTTCATCAAATCACTTTAAATATTTGAAGTGTTTTGTGAAGTATTCAGCTTTCTTTTTTGTATTATTAGGTTTTTGCACCACTTGAAAAAAAAGGTTAAGAACCCAGCATGTGTTGAAGGGTCAATATGTGAGGCATATATCATTGAAGAAATAGCCTCTTATTGTGCCTTGTATTTTGAGGAAGATGTTGTGACAAAGTCTACTCATGTTCCAAGAAATGATGATGGAGGTGAGATAGAAGATGCGGGGCGCCTATCAGTATTCAACCATTCTGGACATCCAATCGAACCTAAGATGACTAATTCTCGATATTTGAGCAATGACGAGTATTTGGCTGCTGAAATATACATCCTCAAGAATTGCGAAGAAATGACTCCATACATTGAGTAAGCACTTTTTCAAGAGAAACTATGTATATGATAGTGTTATTACAAAAGATGTGATACCTATCGCAATTGAAATGATACAGGATGTTTGATGCCATGGTGAAAAGTACAACTCCACATATTAATGAATCAGAGCTAGAGAAAATAAGATGATGCTACCTTTCTCGATGGCTTAAGGAATATGTAAGCCACCGGTATATATACGTATGAGTTGCAAATTTACCATATTAAAAATGAAGTTCCTAACTTAATTCTTGTACCATCCTAGGTTTCTGAACAGTCAGACAAAGTTGATCATTGAATTGCTCAACTTGCTCATGGACCATCTCGCTTGGCAATTTGTCACAAAGGATATTTTGTAAATGGCTACAAATTTCATACATTGGAGTATGGTAGCTCTCGATCAACAATGAATTGTGGTGTTGTTTTAAAAGGAAGTTGTTACAATGACTATGATCATGACTTTTATGGTGTCTTAGAAGAAGTATTGAGCTTGAATATTTTGGTATTGGGAATAAAGTTGTACTTTTTAAGTGTCATTGGTTTGACACAACCACAAGGATTCGTGTTGATCCTCGACATGGTTTGGTAGATGTTAAATACAAGTCTGTGCTTGCAAGTAACGAACCTTTTGTGTTAGCAGAACAATGCCAACAAGTCTATTACAGTCCATACCCCACAACAAGAAGAGAGCGCCAAACTGGTGGGCAGTGTTTAAAACAAAAGCCAGAAGTAGGTATAACCTTGCAAACATGAGGGCAGAGGACAATACAGATTTCAATAAAGGTGTTTACCAAGAAGTTGAATTCACAACTCAAGCAAGTAATGTTAATGGAGAAGAACATGAGGATGAAATATTACTTTCTCAAGGTGACTTAGAAGTTGTAAATGATGAAGAACAAACACGAGAAGTTGTTGAAATCAAAGATGAAAGTGACTTTGATTTGACAATTAATGAAGAAGAAACACGAGATGATTTTGAAGTGGAAGATGAAGAAAATGAAATTGAAGATGAGAGCTCAAATGAAAGTGAAGAGGAGAAAGATGGAGATGGGGATGCATATGAGGATGCGGATGAGGAGACTGATGAGGAGGATTAGGATGATCAGTTAGATAATAGTGAAGAGGGAGACTCGCTTTTTATGTATGATATAAGTGTTATATAATTGTTGTAACTTAACTATTATGTATTTTGTGTTGCCTATGTTTTAAATATGGTTCTTTTTCTTATATGTGTAGGTTCCATGGGGAAGCGTAAATGTACAAATCAATCAAAACCAACAAGCAATGAACATGGAGAATCACTTCAAAATTTATCATCAGCTGCATGGAATTCCTTTTTTAGAGCAAGGTCACATTCTTCCCATTCTACAACTACCATGCCTCAAACAACAAATGAAAATCATCTCCCCGAAAATCCATCAATCCAAAATGACTTGAATCAAAACCATGATCATGAGATGAATATTGCAACTACTGAGATTCCGTGTGAGAATCAAATTTCTTCTCTTGAGGGTGCTGAAACATCTTCTCAACAAGAAATTGATGTAGAAAGGAAAAGACGGGGAAGAGGACCAAACAAAGTGATACCCACCCCCTCAAATCCAGATAAGAGAATGTTTATTTCTACATTGCATGGAGAGTAAGTTGAATCCAGTTTATGTAATGCATGATGATAAACATGATTTTTTTTTTGCTACTTTGCTAACAAATAAGTTTTTTTATCAGTTGATTTGCTAATTATAAGGTTGTAAGACAAATCACCAAAGGAATCCAGTTACATTTATCTGATGCATGGCCAACTTGGAAGAAAGTACCAGAAATTGTCAAAGAGGAGATTTGGTCAAAGTTTCAGGTTTGTGCAAGGGTTGATTTTCCTTTATTAATGATTGAAATTCCTCATTTGATTAGGTCATTCTTTCCTATTCCTCATGGTAAACATGTCCGGTGAATGTCATTGTTGATTGCTTTCGTATTAACCTATTAATTTCTAGAAGCATGAGAAAGTATCTTGTGAATTGTTAGGAAAAATTTACATGGGCCCCAGATGATCATGTAAATGTTAGAAAAACGTGGGAAAAGGCATGTTTAGTAACTTTAAGGGGATGATGGAAGAGGAAAGAAGTAAGGCGATGGAACATTTTGGTGTCAATGACATTGGGAAATGCAAAGGATATAACAAAGGATGGATTAGAGTTGATATTTGGGATCAGCTTGTTGATACTTGTTGGAATACTCCTGCTTGGAAAGCGATATCTGAACAGAATAAACAAAATCGAAAAACTGAAAAGGATGGAGGAATAACAAAGCACACCGCTGGATCAATTCCATTTTCTGTTCACAAAGTTAGAATGGTAAGCTTTTTAATTTCTAATATATATCTATCGGACAAGCTTGTAATAATTATATCTTTATTTATAACACACCAATTTTGCATGGAGTTAATGTGTAGGAAAAGGAGAAAAAACGCCCTGTTACATTCTTAGAGCTTTTGATCGTACACACAAACGTAAGAAGGGACATGGTGATTTCGTTGATCCAAAATCTAAAAGTGTATCAGTGAGTACTTATTAACTCGATATTATTTATAATCTTTTTTATTGCATAATATTTATATTATGTGTATGCTCATATTGTTCTGATTTATATAGGAAGCTTATGTAGCTTCTATGGAGCAAAAGTATGGTCCTGACCCTGATTTGCATCCTGAATTTGACCCTGAAGCTTGGTGCGGAGCAATTGGAGGAATGAAGACACACGTACTCATGTGTATGGATTTGGCACCACACCACGTGCAAAACAGATTTTTACTCCATGTTCTACACCTGAAACAGCTTCTTCCTCAGTTTCTGGGGCACCTTCAAGATATGGGGCACCTTCAAGATCTGTTGGAGCTACCACTGAAGTTGACGAGTTAAGACAAGAAGTGTCAACCGTGAAGGAAACACTAGTTGGGTTACAAGATCAGATGAAGGAAGCAATACAACTATTAATGCGTCAATGTTCCAATCCTCCTATACATGGTCGTACTACAAACATTGTTGCTAGAACTTCTGGTGGATCTTCAACAGCTCCAAATAATGACATGCACCATGAAGATGACGAGTTAGACTCCGATTGAACAATTTAAGGTAATTATTAAGATTATTTATCACTTACTTTTTTAAATCAAGGATTAAATATGATGTCTAGATGATATGACATTTATATCGACTAAAAAGGATGTAGCTTATACTAATTTGGTAAGATTATGGAATTGATTGCATCATATAGCTATGCTATGAAATTATTGTGTGCATGCTGGAACAATATTATGAAGCTGTTGCAGAGCTGGTACACTGCTCTAATTTCTTGTTTATCTCACTTTTGGGTTTAACTATATGCTAAAGTAAAGTTGTTCATTATATGTACCTTCATCTCTTTTATTCTTTCTCATACTTGGAAGACTCCATGTTTATGAAGAAAATTAAGAGTTTTCTTATGTGCTTACTAGATTTCCGCTTCCAAGTGAAAGTTCTGGACGATAATATGTTGGAAACATCATGATGATAAACCTTCTATTTCTCTTCCTGAACCTCGGGCGATGTGCGTGCATATAGTATAATTGCTTCCATGATCTGTAGTGGCATTACTGTTGATTTAATCTTTACCACTGCACATCATATTTCTGTTCGTCTAAGGCACTATGCATTAAGCTACCTTCCCTCACGAATTCTCTGATCTGAAGCACCCTTATATACACATTTATACAGTAGTACATTTGTGTACATTGTGGTTATGACTTCAATTTGTTGTGGCCTACAAGGTATTAGGGAGTTTGTTGTGGAAGTTTTTACATTTAGTTTGGCTGACCATCCAAATCTTATCAAAAAATATAATCAATGATGTTTTTTAGTACTGATTTGGCTACAATAATAATGTGTTGCTTGTGTTTTTTGGGCTATAATAATAATGTTTTGCTTGCGTTGTTTGGGCTACATAATGATTTGTTGAATATGCTGATTGTGCTGCTATCATGATATGCTGATTGTGCTACTATCATAGGTGCTGAGTGTGTTGAGTGAACCATAGCAGTCGGTTGCTTGTATACTATTTTAGTAGGCTACTACTTGGCTGCTTGTGTATTGTTTTAAGGGCTACCCTTTGGCTCCTTGTGATATGGTTAAAGTGGGTTACCCTTTGGCTGCTTGTGTATTGTTTTAAGGGCTACCCTTTGGCTGCTTGTGTATATGGTTTTAGTGGGATACCATTTGGCTACTTGTGCAGTGGGTTACCATTTGTGACAGCAACCATTCAATTCATATATGTTCTCTTATTTGTTTGATTGTATGTTATTTGTTTGATTGTATGTTATTTGTTTGTCTTGACAGCAACAATTGAAGGGATCATGGTACTACTGTTTTCGGCGTAAACGCTGCTGCTTTGCTGTGAAAGAGGGCTCTTTTGGTTGGTGCTGGATGAGGGAAGAAAGTAAGGAGACTGCTGATTTTGGAGACATTAAATAGAACTTTGTAGAGGGACTAGGTCTTGTTAAACAGTTGTTAGTTTTTTTTTTGTTTATGGACAATTTTAGGCAGATACAACAAACCAGTATAACATCTATTTTGAACTCTATCATCCCACTCTTTCACCATTTGACATCTATTTTGAGCATAGTTTTTTATGCTGGAAAACTTTGATGGATAATGATATTGAAACGGATGTTTGTATGGATTTATATTATTAATGCATTAAGAATATTGCTTTTTGAATCTTTATTTTTTGTTCTTTTATTGGGAATAACTTTTATTGGTTAAATGAGCTTGTTAAGTTCAATTCTTATTTGTTTGGAATTTAAATTTTGCAGAATAATTAGATAAAGTTCGTTATCAGCAACGGAATTACCGTAGGAGATATTATCATTAGTGACGGATTCGAATACCATGGGTTATTGTATTAGCTACGGAAAATTCCGTCAGGTGTTTTTTTTAGTGACCGAAAAGTCCGTCAGGGATAAATATATTATCAGCGACGGAATTATCTTTTCTGACGGGAATTTATTAGCGACCGGTTTAGTTCTGACCGAATATTCTGTTGCTAATACTTTTCACCAACAGAATATAGTGTTTCTCTGACGGAAATTTCCGTCGGTGAAACTGCTATTTTCTTGTAGTGTACCACCTCCGAATGAATTAAAATAAACATAGAACAACAAATTCAGTAAATAAAAAACTATCTAATACCAAAATAATGCTGAAAATGGAGAGAAGGTGAAATTTTACAAATTTGTGGGCCTGTCTGGACTTGTGTCTGAACCTATATGTCCGGACGTACCTGTCTAGCTCGCTCTGTTTCCTGTCTGCGTACCCTGTCCGGACGTCCAGGTCCGGACACATGTCCAGACAGGGTGTAAAATTTCGCTCCTATTCCTTTTCTCAGCAAAACAAAGAAACATATAAAAACAGAAATAAAACCAGAAAATATAAAAAATAAAAATAAAACAAAAATTTAACTTCTAGGTTGCCTCCCAGTAAGCTGCCCGTCTTTATAGTCTTTGGCTAGACTCCCGCTTCGTTATCCTGGATCAGAAATAAAAGTAGACAACAACTTTGCCAGGAAAACGAAGTAGGAAATAATTAAAAGCAAACCACCTGGATCAAAACAAAATGTTACATTGGTAAATAAAATAGGAAAATGAATACTCCACAAAACCTGATGTTTGAGGAGATACTGCCGGTAACGCTGCTCAGTTAGAAGACCAAGTGTGAATGGCTCTTCTTCCTCACATTGGAGGATGTAAACATCCTCCTTCTGTTGGCTAGGCTCCTAAGGGCAAGGTTGAAATTGTTGACCAGTTGGCGGCAGTGCTTTCTCCTCAGATTCAAGGATGTAAACATTCTCTTCTGGTTGTAAAGACTTAACATCATAATCCTGCTGGTAGACAACTTCAGAGGGAGATTCAACTTCTTCAATGTCTCTAGAATCAACCACATCAGGTACCTCTACTTGTTCACAGATAGGTGCAGACAGAATATCTTCAAATACTGGTTGCTCTATTTGAGTTGAGGTTGAAGGAGGAGGGGAATATAAATTCCCAACTAATCGCTCCAACACTTTATCAGATAATTCACTCCCGATATGTCGCTCCACCTCTTCATCAGACTCCGTATTTTCAAAAATATTAGCCTTGAAACGGTCTTCACTCCTCAAAGTCTCTACTTGTAATTGGTCTAGTGGGTTCGAATGACTTTGATTTGGGAGGAAATTTGTCTTCTCATGTGCTAGCTGCTGCGAGATCCAAATAAGTTGCCTTTCCCAACTCTGGTTTATAGCTTCTTCTTGCTCAACAAATTTGGCATCTATATTGGCAAATCTAGCATTAGTCATTTTCCTTTGCTCCAGGATCTCTACAAGCATGCTCTCTATCTTGCTCATATCTTACTTAGGAGGCTCCTGATAAGCGTAGGACTGCTCGACCTCCATGTGCATTCTAGTCTGCTCACCTTCCCACCAATAGGGTTGTTGATAAGACTATTGTTGCGGTTGGTAATAATCCTGTCACTGATTCTGGTTGTAACTTTGAGCACTCGACTGATTATCCTGTTCAAATTCTGCTATATATTTATTATTGTAATCGTCGTTTCCAACTGTGTCAACACTCTCCTCAACTCATTTATGTTATGCTCCATCTTTGCCTACAAAAACAAAAACAAAAACAAAAATAAAGAGTAAAATAGAAAATAAACACAACAAACAAAATTAACTAAATAAATCAACATAGAAAAACAAAATATAAATAAAAGAGAATGGCTAAACTAAATAACAAATAAATAAAACGAAAATAAAATAAAAATGAAATAATTAACAAATTTTAAAAAGAAAGTAAAATATCAAAGAAAAAATAAAGATAAAACAAAAAAATAATAATAATAAATAATGTACACGCGGTACTAAACTTATTCAAGTAATCGACAATAATAAATAAAGAAAAGTAAAGTAAAAAACGAAAAGAGGAAAAAAATAATAATAATAATAAATCAATCAAAACTTATCGTACCGGGAGTAAATGGTTATCCTTGAAATTGAAAATCGAAACGGAATTTAACGCAACAAAAATTAAAACACAAATTAAGGAAAAGAAAATTAACGTAAAAGAGAATATGAAATTCTAAAACAAGCATACTAAATCAAAGTCAAAAACGGAAAGCAAATGAAACAAAAAAGCATAAACCTAATCATAACGGAAAAGCTAATTCACGTACGACAAAAGTAGAAAGAAAAATCAAAAAGAAGAAAAATGGTAAAAGAATTACGAAACAAAAAGAATTACGAAACAAAACTAAGTCTAACCTACAATATTCAAAAACGAATTCCACGTAGAATTAAACGAAGTAGAAAATAAAAATTGAATAAAAATCATACAAAAATAAAAGAAGAAAATAATCTCAGATAAAGAAAATATATCAATTAATCGTATATGTTACTATCTCAACCAAGAAGTGTACCTATCGTTTTACGGAATAGTGAATTGAGTGGGGGTTGTCGATCTCAGGGACCTCGTTCAATTAATTGACAATTTATTAACTAACTAAGAAACTAAACTAAGAAAACAAGAAACGTCACTTTTTCAGGTTTTACTTAATTTAATAAAAAGAATAACGAAACAAACTAACATAAAATAATAAAACAGTAAAATAAACCAAACAAATAAATAAAGAGTAAAACTCTAAATAAAACGAATCACCCTGGATTGTTCTGCAAACCTTCACTTTATTAATCTATTTATAAACTCTTCCCTAATTCTACAATAAACTCAGGAATAGTTTATTACCAATTCCTATTGGAGACAAATTAACCTATAGGCAAACCATGCTTCTAGTCACTAATCCGGCTTAACTTCCTATGCCTTGTTTACTAATCTCAGCACCACATTTTGATTGGAAAACTATAAATATTGCTTGAATAATTAGCTAGAGAATTAATGCACATGAAACACTGGTATTAAACTATTGCATTATTGAATTAGTAAAAAGATTACAAAATAAATATAAAGATCCGGTTCGCTACCCTAATCCAAGGAGCTAAACTAACTACTCAAAAATAAACATAAAAGTAACAAAAATAACAAAGAAATACATTAATTTGTAACAATGGGATATGGAAGTGGTGGTGTAATGGTGTGGATGCGGTGGTCCGGTGTGTGGTGGTGTTGGTGTACGGTAGAGTGGTGGTGGTGTATGATGTGATGACGATGATGGTGAGTGATGGTGTGCTGTATGGCGTGAAGATGATGGGGTGGAGTTATGGTGGTGATGTGTGAAATTAAGGAAAGGAGGCGCAAGGCCCCTCTGTTGGGCGTCTGGGGCATGTCTCTCTTAATTGTCGAACGTCTTCTATTTATAAACAGCTGTGTTGATCGATTTTGATATAAAAATATTTTTTATCTTCTGAATTGATAAAAATCATCGCGAGAAGTCGTCTGTCGGTCGCGTCCGGACTTGCGTCCGGATGAGCAAGTCCGGAAGTTTATGGAAAATTCCCATCCGGTTGCTCAATTGGTCGCATCCGGCCCTGTGTCCGGCTAAGTCACCCCGCCCATATCGTCTCATCTTCGGAGAGGCTTGCCACTTACCCGTCAAGTTGGAGCATAAATCCTATTGGGCTGTGAAAGCCTTGAACTTTGACCTTAAGAGTGCCGCCGACAAAAGAAAATTTCAACTCACTGAACTAGAAGAATTCCGGGAAGAAGCCTATGAGAACAACCACATTTACAAGGAGAAGGCCAAGAGGTGGCATGACAAAATGATTGTAAGGCGGGAGTTCCATGAGGAAGACCGGCTATTGCTTTATAATTCAAGGTTGAAGCTTTTCCGGGTAAGCTCAAGTCATATTGGTCCAAACCATTCACCATCACCAAGGTAACTCCATATGGTGCAATAGAACTGAAGAACGTGAAGGGCGAGACGTTCATAGTCAACGGGTCTAGGTTGAAGCATTACCTAGGAGGTGACATCAAGAAGGTGGAGGCACGTTCTCTCTACTTACAAGAGCCCCAGGTTTGATATAACTCTTACTATGGTCTAGTCAAAGACCGTAAAAAGACGGACAACTTTCCGGGAGGCAACCCGGACTACTTTCATGCTATTGTTATTGTGTTTGTTTTGTTTGTTAGTTTAGCTTTGTTTGGTAGTTTAGTTTTGTTTGTTGGTTCGCTTGTTTCATGCTATCGTTATTGTGTGTTTCTGCCTGTCTTCGTGTGTTTAATCTGGTTGTGGATGATAATAAGTATTTTGGGCAATAAAACATTCATTTTGGGGAGATTCTGTCTAAGACCGACCCTAGGGTCGGTCTGCTCCAAGTTTTTGATAAAATTAGTCTCTGAATTGAACCGACCCACCGACCGAGCCTCTAGTGGGTCGGTCAGGTGGAGATTTTTGAAAAATTTTCTTTCTGTAACGGATCGACCCTGTGACCGACCCTAGGTGGGTTGGTAGGGTCGAGATTTCCGAAAAATTTTCTTTCTGTAACGGACCGACCCTGCGACTGACCCTAGGTGGGTCGGTCGGGTCAAAAAGTTTGATAAAAAAAGGACTAAAACGACGTGTTTTATTTCTTTCTATACTTCCCCTTCCTTTCCCCTCCCCCCCGACTCACTTCGTTTTCAACCCAGCAAACATCGTCCCCCCCCCCCCTCTGTCATTCTCCCTCTTGCACAGCGAACACCATAGCCACGCCCGCCTGCACTTTCGACCACCTGCCACCTCCGACGTGGCTCCGTACCACCGCCAACAGCAGCCACACCACACCCGCCAGCGCCTGTGCGCTATAGAAGCCAGCTGCAACCACCCCACATCCACCCCCAAATCCCAAATCTCAATTTTTCCCCTAATTTCAGTTTTCACCGATTTTGCCTCTAAAACTTGTCATTTTTTGCTCAATAACCTCTACAAACACTAAGGTATGGTAATCTACCCCTAATTTGTCAATTTTTGAGCAAGTTACATTTTGGGCAAGGTTTAGGTCGAACCAAATGGGGCCTTAGGTGAATAATTCTGATTTTTGCAAAATTAGTGATTTGGACTGCTTCTAATTGTTAATTATAGGGTGAATGTGCAAATTTGATGCAGAACTTGGCAATGTGGTGATTTTAGCATGATTTGTGGGTTTACCAGCTTAATTTGAATTGTGCTTTGTCTAGTATCAATGAATGGTATTCAAATTATGCTATGACTTTATGGGATTTGCTAGGTGTAGTGAGTGCAACATATTGCTTAATTGGATAGGGGAGTGTACTTTGATGGTTGAGAATTGGGGTAACTCAAAATGTGCAAAATGGGGTGACTTATTTAATTGCTCGGCACCTTATGAATCTATGATTGAATTGTGGTATGGGGATGCTCAACTATCTGAATGTCTTGTTGAGGTTCTTAGAACCGGGGGAAGAGGAGAAAAACAGGGGAGACTATGCCAAAAAAATTTCCCGAGAAAACGTTGTTTCTTTTGCTTTCAAATGTGCTTAATATCACACTGGTTGCTCTATTTGAGTTGGGTTGAAGGGGAGGAGGAATATAATTCCCAACTAATCGCTCCAACACTTTATCAGATAATTCACTCCCGATATGTCGCTCCACCTCTTCATCAGACTCCGTATTTTCAAAAATATTAGCCTTGAAACGGTCTTCACTCCTCAAAGTCTCTACTTGTAATTGGTCTAGTGGGTTCGAATGACTTTGATTTTGGAGGAAATTTGTCTTCTCATGTGCTAGCTGCTGCGATCCCAATAAGTTGCCTTTCCCAACTCTGGTTTATAGCTTCTTGCTCAACAAATTTGGCATCTATATTGGCAAATCTAGCATTAGTCATTTTCCTTTGCTCCAGGATCTCTACAAGCATCTCTCTATCTTGCTCATATCTTACTTAGGAGGCTCCTGATAAGCGTAGGACTGCTCGACCTCCATGTGCATTCTAGTCTGCTCACCTTCCCACCAATAGGGTTGTTGATAAGACTATTGTTGCGGTTGGTAATTCCTGTCACTGATTCTGGTTGTAACTTTGAGCACTCGACTGATTATCCTGTTCAAATTCTGCTATATATTTATTATTGTAATCGTCGTTTCCAACTGTGTCAACACTCTCCTCAACTCATTTATTTATGCTCCATCTTTGCCTACAAAAACAAAAACAAAAACAAAAATAAAGAGTAAAATAAAAATAAACACAACAAACAAAATTAACTAAATAAATCAACTAGACAAAACAAAATATAATAAAAGAGAATGGCTAAACTAAATAACAAATAAATAAAACGAAAATAAAATAAAAATGAAATAATTAACAAAATTTTTAAAAAGAAAGTAAAATATCAAAGAAAAATAAAGATAAAACAAAAAATAATAATAATATAATGTACACGCGGTACTAACTTATTCAGTAATCGACAATAATAAATAAAGAAAGTAAAAGTAAAAAACGAAAAGAGGAAAAAAATAATAATAATAATCAATCAATCAAAACTTATCGTACCGGGAGTAAATGGTTATCCTTGAAATTGAAAATCGAAACGGAATTTAACGCAACAAAAATTAAACACCAATTAAGGAAAAGAAAATTAACGTAAAAGAGAATATGAAATTCTAAAACAAGCATACTAAATCAAAGTCAAAAACGGAAAGCAAATGAAACAAAAAGCATAAACCTAATCATAACGGAAAAGCTAATTCACGTACGACAAAAGTGAAAGAAAAATCAAAAGAAGAAAAATGGTAAAAAGAATTACGAAACAAAAAGAATTACGAAACAAAACTAAGTCTAACCTACAATATTCAAAAACGAATTCCACGTAGAATTAAACGAAGTAGAAAATAAAAATTGAATAAAAATCATACAAAAATAAAAGAAGAAAATAATCTCAGATAAAGAAATAATCAATTAATCGTATATGTTACTATCTCAACCAAAGACAGTGTACCTATCGTTTTACGGAATAGTGAATTGAGTGGGGGTTGTCGATCTCAGGGACCTCGTTCAATTAATTGACATTTATTAACTAACTAAGAAACTAAACTAAGAAAACAAGAAACGTCACTTTTTCAGTTTACTTAATTTAATAATAAAAAGAATAACGAAACAAACTAACATAAAATAATAAAACAGTAAAATAAACCAAACAAATAAATAAAGAGTAAAACTCTAAATAAAACGAATCACCCTGGATTGTTCTGCAAACCTTCACTTTATTAATCTATTTATAAACTCTTCCCTAATTCTACAATAAACTCAGGAATAGTTTATTACCAATTCCTATTGGAGACAAATTAACCTATAGGCAACCATGCTTCTAGTCACTAATCCGGCTTAACTTCCTATGCCTTGTTTACTAATCTCAGCACCACATTTTGATTGGAAAACTATAAATATTGCTTGAATAATTAGCTAGAGAATTAATGCACATGAACACTGGTATTAAACTATTGCATTATTGAATTAGTAAAAAGATTACAAAATAATATAAAGATCCGGTTCGCTACCCTAATCCAAGGAGCTAAACTAACTACTCAAAATAAACATAAAAGTAACAAAATAACAAAGAAATACATTAATTTGTAACAATGGGGATATGGAAGTGGTGGTGTAATGGTGTGGATGCGGTGGTCCGGTGTGTGGTGGTGTTGGTGTACGGTAGAGTGGTGGTGGTGTATGATGTGATGACGATGATGGTGAGTGATGGTGTGCTGTATGGCGTGAAGATGATGGGGTGGAGTTATGGTGGTGATGTGTGAAATTAAGGAAAGGAGGCGCAAGGCCCCTCTGTTGGGCGTCTGGGGCATGTCTCTCTTAATTGTCGAACGTCTTCTATTTATAACAGCTGTGTTGATCGATTTTGATATAAAAAATATTTTATCTTCTGAATTGATAAAAATCATCGCGAGAAGTCGTCTGTCGGTCGCGTCCGGACTTGCGTCCGGATGAGCAAGTCCGGAAGTTTATGGAAAATTCCCATCCGGTTGCTCAATTGGTCGCATCCGGCCCTGTGTCCGGCTAAGTCACCCCGCCCATATCGTCTCATCTTCGGAGAGGCTTGCCACTTACCCGTCAAGTTGGAGCATAAATCCTATTGGGCTGTGAAAGCCTTGAACTTTGACCTTAAGAGTGCCGCCGACAAAAGAAAATTTCAACTCACTGAACTAAGAAGAATTCCGGGAAGAAGCCTATGAGAACAACCACATTTACAAGGAGAAGGCCAAGAGGTGGCATGACAAAATGATTGTAAGGCGGGAGTTCCATGAGGAGACCGGCTATTGCTTTATAATTCAAGGTTGAAGCTTTTTCCGGGTAAGCTCAAGTCATATTGGTCCAAACCATTCACCATCACCAAGGTAACTCCATATGGTGCAATAGAACTGAAGAACGTGAAGGGCGAGACGTTCATAGTCAACGGGTCTAGGTTGAAGCATTACCTAGGAGGTGACATCAAGAAGGTGGAGGCACGTTCTCTCTACTTACAAGAGCCCCAGGTTTGATATAACTCTTACTATGGTCTAGTCAAAGACCGTAAAAAGACGGACAACTTTCCGGGAGGCAACCCGGACTACTTTCATGCTATTGTTATTGTGTTTGTTTTGTTTGTTAGTTTAGCTTTGTTTTGGTAGTTTAGTTTTGTTTGTTGTTCGCTTGTTTCATGCTATCGTTATTGTGTGTTTCTGCCTGTCTTCGTGTGTTTAATCTGGTTGTGGATGATAATAAGTATTTTGGGCAATAAAACATTCATTTTGGGGAGATTCTGTCTAAGACCGACCCTAGGGTCGGTCTGCTCCAAGTTTTTGATAAAATTAGTCTCTGAATTGAACCGACCCACCGACCGAGCCTCTAGTGGGTCGGTCAGGTGGAGATTTTTGAAAAATTTTCTTTCTGTAACGGATCGACCCTGTGACCGACCCTAGGTGGGTTGGTAGGGTCGAGATTTCCGAAAAATTTTCTTTCTGTAACGGACCGACCCTGCGACTGACCCTAGGTGGGTCGGTCGGGTCAAAAAGTTTGATAAAAAAAGGACTAAAACGACGTGTTTTATTTATTTCTTCTATACTTCCCCTTCCTTTCCCCCCCCCCCCCGACTCACTTCGTTTTCAACCCAGCAAACATCGTCCCCCCCCCCCCCTCTGTCATTCTCCCTCTTGCACAGCGAACACCATAGCCACGCCCGCCTGCACTTTCGACCACCTGCCACCTCCGACGTGGCTCCGTACCACCGCCAACAGCAGCCACCCCCGCCAGCGCCTGTGCGCTAGAAGCCAGCTGCAACCACCCCACCCATCCCCCCCAAATCCTCAATCCCAATTTCTTTTCCCTAATTTCAGTTTCACCGATTTTGCCTCTAAAACTTGTCATTTTTTGCTCAATTAACCTCTACAAACACTAAGGTATGGTAATCTACCCCTAATTTGTCAATTTTTGAGCAAGTTACATTTTGGGCAAGGTTTAGGTCGAACCAAATGGGGCTTAGGTGAATAATTCTGATTTTTTGCAAAATTAGTGATTGGACTGCTTCTAATTGTTAATTATAGGGTGAATGTGCAAAATTTGATGCAGAACTTGGCAATGTGGTGATTTTAGCATGATTTGTGGTTTACCAGCTTAATTTGAATTGTGCTTTGTCTAGTATCAATGAATGGTATTCAAATTATGCTATGACTTTATGGGATTTGCTAGGTGTAGTGAGTGCAACATATTGCTTAATTGGATAGGGGAGTGTACTTTGATGGTTGAGAATTGGGGTAACTCAAAATGTGCAAAATGGGGTGACTTATTTAATTGCTCGGCACCTTATGAATCTATGATTGAATTGTGGTATGGGGATGCTCAACTATCTGAATGTCTTGTTGAGGTTCTTAGAACCGGGGGAAGAGGAGAAAAACAGGGGAGACTATGCCAAAAAATTTCCCGAGAAAACGTTGTTTCTTTTGCTTTCAAATGTGCTTAATGTTTACTCTTTGCCCAAATACTTAGTATTTTCCTCTCTTTTTGCTCTAACTCTTAACTGTTTGCATTTTGCTCTTTCTTTTTCTTCTTTCTTTTTCTTTTTGCTTTTTAATTCTCTTTTTTGTAGAACAATGGCCTACCGGCAGCGCCGTGCAGCTAGGAGGCAAAATGCCAACACGGGTCTCATCAATGGCATCTTCGTTAGCAAAGATGCCCGAACCTGGTATAATGCTTCCCATCGTAAGGATATTGTATGGGAGACGACGGTGGACCCCGCCCTCATCGATACGATACGCTCCAGCTCCGTGCCCACCTCGACCCCATCAATTGGAGCTGCCTCTTGAGCATGGGTGATCAGTACTACCCCAACCAGATCTACGAATTCTACGCCAATGCTACTGTAGATCGGCACAAGCGCGAGGTCTCTTCCTACATTGGTGGGTGTCAGCTCACCATCAACCCGGAGTCCTTTCAGACCTTTCTTGAGTTGCCATGGGAGGACGTGACTTACCGTCACTGGGTTATGTTGGGCGAGCTGGGCATTCACCGGAAGCGCTACTTGTCCATCCTGCCGGTCCAGTGCCAAAGGAAGAACCAATTAGGGACCGACGTTTGAGTCACAATGACTCTGAAAATGGTTACGGGTCCGGTCAAGAGGGTTCTGCGTGCGCTTGTCTGACACAACCTCCTTGCCCGGGACAGTAAAGACCTCAACGCTACCAACTGCTTCCTTATGAATTACATTGTAGTGCCGGATCTCGACAAGCCGATGTCCCTCTCTGGCTTGATGTTCAGGAATCTGCTCCACATTATTGCTAAGAAGACACACCCAGCACTTGGGTTTCCCCTTCTTCATCCAGAGGCAGATTGCCCAGCTGAGGGTGCCGACTGATGGACTTCTTGCCAGCCCTCCCATGGAGATGATTGGAGACTACATGATGAGGAGGATGGGCTTTACTCTCACCGACGCCGGCTGGAGGAAGGGTGATGCTCAGAGTAGCAGGGAGTCCTCCTCGGGTCCCTCCACTCATGCCACTCCACTACTACTGCTCCTCCCTCCTCCACCACGGACTGGCGTCGTGACGGAGTAGCGCTTTGAGGCCTACCAGCACCAGGATGTAGAGCACCAACGCCTCGCAGCAGAGCAGTAGCGCTAGATGGAGGAGCATCAGCGCATGATGGAAGCCCAAATCCGGTCCCTCCGGGAGTAGATAGGGCGCGAGGTCCTCCACCTCAGTAGCTATACTATATGATCAGATGTTGGCTTATTTATTGTTCTGCACTTTTGTTATTTTTGTTGACTCTCTTTTAGATTGTTGTCATTTAAATTTTGCACTTTCATTTCTGTCATACTTTATCTTAAACTCTTCAACTTTACTTAATGCACTTTTGAATATTATGGTGTGGGACTCATGCATGAGTCCCCTTTTGACTACTAACTATAGTCTTTTTTTAGTATTCTTCGGAATCATTTTTGTGCCTATTTTCTTTTTGGCTATGCATTGTAGATACGTATACACTAAACACAAGTGCGCCTCAAGGTTGAGTTAGGACAAATGCAAGAGGAACTCTTGCAAATTTTCCCTAAGGCCTCTGACTCTTCCTCGTCGGAGCTAGCGCTTCAACGACCCCGGACACTTGCAAGTGTGAGGGAAACCGGCCTACAACTCACACCATATCAGGGGAGTACTAGTTCTCTAACCTTTTAACATTTACACAATGCACACTTTTGTGTACTCTATGCTTAGTGCTTCGAAAAGGTCTTCTGCTTGTTTTTTCTTGAACTTTGCATTGAACAATGAGGACATTGTCCCATTCAAGTGTGGGGGAAACGACCTTTTCTTTTTGGAGCATTGCTCAATTTCCTTATGCATATCTATAGCTTCCATGTAGAAGTTACATTTATAGTAAGCAAGTTTTTCCATGAATTCTTGGAATTTTCTACCAAATTTTTCAAAAGATCTCTCGTGAGGAGCAATCATTTGCGATGCATCCATAAATCCCTTTCTTGGTGAATTCTATTTCTTAGGGGTTCTTTCTATCTTCTCATCTAGGGATTGCTAAAGCGTGCTTCCTTGTGAAAATTTTTAAAAAGGAACTTGAGAGACACCATAGGTAACCAACAAATGAGAGTTAAGTGTTCATTAAAGCAAGGAAAAATGCCAAATTATCTCTCCTCATCTCTTGTTGCAAAAGTGAATCAAATACAAATCTCTATTTTTCCTTTTGTTTTTCCTCAATGCCCATTCTTGAGAGAAGTTGGCCATGGTAAAAGTTATCCAAGTTCCATAATCTGTAAGAACTTGGAAGCACTCTAGATCATACCCCGAAACTCAATATTTTTATTTGCCCTAAGCACACCCATGTCACCATAAGAAGGTTGGTTGCAAGCCTCTTGAGATTTTTCACAAATTTTGCTCACTTGAATTCAAGAATTCATCTAAACACTTGCTTGCTTTAAATGTTCTTTCTTGTTGTGGGTTCCTAGCTAATTTTGCTTGAGGACAAGCAAATAGATAAGTGTGGGGGAGTTGATAAGTGGTGAAATAGTTATGTTTAATGTCTTTATACACCTTCATTTTAATTGGTGCATAACTCATTTCACCACTTAAATAGAGTGTTTTTGTGATTAATAGTGAACTTATAGAGTTTGATCTCTTAATAGGTAAAAGCTCATTTTGAGTATACTTTTGGACTCCTTTAGAGCTAGTGGAATGCATCAACAAATTCTCCCCCCTCAAGCTTTCCAATGCTGAAAATGGGGAGCAATTTTGAGCCATAACGAAGATTCTAAACCTCGCATAATTCAGAGCAAATCACTTTTGCACCAGACCGACCCATGGACCGACCCAAGGGTGGGTCGGTCGAAAGTTCTCAAGACCGAAAATTACTTCTGGACTGGACCGACCTAGAGACCGGCCCAGGGGTGGGTTGGTTGGAACTTAAAAAGGGCACGTGCCTCCGTCTCCAGAGACCGACAAACCCACGGGACCGACCCAGGGTGGGTCGGTCGGACGTAAAATCTGCAGATAAATTACTAAAAATTGGGGCTTTGAAATTCATTCACTTACCACACATTAAAACACTCAACCTAGGAGAGAGAGAGAGAAGATTTCGGGAGAGAAAAGAAAAAGATAAGGAAGAAGAGGAAGAAAGCTTACCTTCTCCTAGCTCAACCACCTTACAATGGCTTCTTCTTTATATCTCTCCCTTTTACTTATCTCCATGTTTGAGTAGTTCCATTTTGAACGTTGGGATGGGGAATTGAACTTAAATCCCTCAACTAGCTTGTAAAAATTACACTTCATTTATTGTGGTTGTTTTCTCTCTCTTGCTTATTTAAAGTTATAACTTGATCATTTATGGCATTTATGGAGGCCTCCAACAACATATAATTTTGAGTTGGTGATTGTGACCAAGAGAGAGAGAAACCTTAGCTTTTACTATCTTGATTAGTTGGTGAAATTTAGGGTTATTAATGTGGACTTGCAATTAATGCTAGCTAGTGATTTGAATTCTACTTGATTTGAGAGTTGGAAGCAGCTAGGTAAGAGTTGACTCTTCCATGATTTGGAAGGTCATTATAATAGTCCAAATAGACAACTTGAGTGAAGTGGGTTTACAAGTGAAGTTGGGGTGAATTTAGGTGACAAAACCATCCATCCAAGGGTGCATTCCATCCAAACCCATTAACAACCGATTTTAGTTTTTGTATTTAGTTTACAATTTGTCTTGAACTGAACTATTAAGCTTGCCACCGGCTAAACCTCCATTTTAATTGTTGTTTCTTTAACGATTACCGAAGCTAGGGAGATAGATAGTCAATTTCCTAGTGGAACGACACTTGCATTACTACTTCGATTGGGTTCACTTGCCCATAATTTGTGATATTGACCATTACATAATTTTCCTAATAGTATGTCACCATCACTCAGCCAAAGGTCTCTTATGCGGTTAACCACGTCTATCAATTCATGCACAATCCCACTAACACACATTGGTCTGTTGTTAAGCGAATCTTTTGGTATCTCTAGGGGACAATCTCCAATGGCATTCAGTTTGGTAAAATGCATGATTTTCGTTTGGTCACGTTCATTGATGTGGGTTGGGCATCTGATCTAGATGACTATAAATCTCGGCATGGTTTCAGTATCTATGTAACACCCTTACCGCTAATCCAATCATTATCCCCTAAACCGTCTCAATTACCAACAATAAGCATCGGAAATTTACTTACAAATGGTGGGTGATACAATGCCGTTAGTCACCCACGTGACTAACAAGGCCAAATTCAAATACAAATCTCCAATTACAGTGTCGATCTGATGACCAAGTATATCGAGTACTCTATATCAAACATTACATTTCATTCCTTAATCAAATCAAATACAAATACAACCTCAATTCAATTCTATACCGAGTCTACTACAATTCCCAACTTGTCGATAGCATATCGGTCTTACAATCCCATAATTACAATATAAATACAATAGTTCTCAAATTAACTACCCGTGCTTAGGTAACAACCCCGTCCTACTCTCGAACGGTTTCGGCTCCAAGGTACCTGGCAAGTAAAAATAGCGCCCCAAGGGGCTCAGCATATTGCTGGCATGAATTCGCATACCCCGCGTGCTAACGGGGTACGCCGACTACTTTGTCTAGAGCATGAGATTCAAATTAATTCAATCATCATGCAAGTTAGCAATACATATATATACACACTACACAAGGATTCAACATTGAGTACAAACACTAACTAGCACATCAAGGTAGTTAGTTTATTTCATCTAGCTCTTAGGCCTTGAGGGTTTCTACCTCACTATGCCTTAGTCTTTATTTATTGTCTTACTCATTCCCTTGGGTTACTCTTACTCAAGCTTCTTGTTCTCAATCTCAATCAAGTTCTACAATACTCAGTCTCAATCCTCCACTCTCAAGTTTCTAACTCAAATCTCAATATCAAATTCTCAAAGGATATCTTTTAAGTCATTACCCATGACCTCCGGGCAGAGTCATACACAAGACTCACCACCAGGCTTTCAAATACAAGTCTTACTTCCCCGGTTTCGACCTACTCTAGGTATACGCTCTAGGTATAGTACATAGTGGAAAGGTTCTCAAACTATCAACAACTTACCTAGCTCCTCAACATTCTCAACGTCCGTATCTCTACCGACTACTCAATTCCCAACTACTCCTCTCAGAGTTATATCATAATCTCTAGAATTAGCCTAGAATATCTCTCGAATCCTATAACCTAGGGAAATTCAAATTTAGTATTCGCAGTTTTTAAAGGTTTCCCCAAGTATCGAATACTTTAGGTTTCAGGACATTTTGTCAAATTTTATCAAATAGTCGTCTCATTGTGGGTCGACTACTTTTCTAAGGGAGTTTGATGGTCCCTTGTCATTCTTTTACTTCTCTCAAAGGTTCATATCTTGAACTATCATTATCCTCCAAATAGAGGTTCATTACATACTTCCACTACTATTTGTTTTGTGGATTATTTCAATTCGGTTCTCTATCCGTTATCGGGAGTTTACTAATCCCGTACCACTCTCTCACATTCTAGTGAGTTCATAGGTTGCATCATCGTTTTCTTGGTTCGATAGTTTTTGTGTGTTTCCATGTTTTCGTTATTTCGAGAAACGACTCTTCCTACGAGTCACTAACCAAACAATACTCATTTACAGTCGGTCCATATCCCTAGGTTAGACCACACAATCATACAAGGGTGGTTAGTACACACATCATGCATCAAGATATACAACAAGAAATAGAACATTTTTCATGCTTTTATCTTGATTAAGTCGGCACACAAGCACACAAATCAGAGTAGCCGCATTAGCATAATGGGCATGAGAAAATCATACCTTTCACCATGGATTAACTTTACCGTGTCACCTCACGTTCCTCGGGTCTTACTCTCGAATCACTGATCACAAATCAAGTGTTCTATTAATATCAAGACATTACGGTATGTAACTACTACTACTCTTCGCACTTACCCCGTTATCCCGTTAATCCTAGGTTTAGTCGAGTGTACTTATGTTCTCAACTTTTCATTCACTTCTCACATTCGCTTACTTAGGTTCTTAGTTGCATATTTTTCTCACCATCATTACTCTACCAATGGCTTATTACCAATACCATTTTTTTTACCCGACCGACCCAACCCTGGGTGGATCCCCTGGGTCGGTCGGGTGCAGAGACATCGGGTTCCAAAATTCCAGTCCGACCGACCCAGCCAGGGTCGGTCCCTTGGGTCAGTCGGATGCAGAGGACATCCTGATTAAAAATTCCAACTTGACCGACCCAGCCAGGGTCGGTCCCCTAGGTCGGTCGAATGCAGAAGGCTCCGAGTTTGTAAATTTCAGGCCGACCGACCCTATCAGGGTCGGTCCTAGGGTCGGTCGTGCCCAGTACCTATTTTAATTACTCATTTTGAACTCCAAATTCACCTCAATTCTTACCCAATCCTTTCCTAATCATTTCCACATGTTTTCTACATGTTTAAACACCCTAAAACACTCCTTAAACCTTCATAAATCATTGGTCCAATTCATTACTCAATTCTTGTTAAACTCCACAAATTCCAATTCCCATTTTTCACACTTATGCACACTAGTGCATTAACAATATTCCCTTGCCAGTTTTCACCTTATTCTCAACCCACTTTGTCTTTCCAAATCCTTCCAAGATAAATGCAACCTCATTACTCAAGCTCACTCACCATTCACAAGGTTAACACTCTAGTTCTTCTCTAACATGTCCAATGCACTTATCCACCATTTTCGCTACAGATTTTACACTACTTTTCCAAATCCTTCAATCACCATTTAAAGGTGACTACTAACCCAATTAAATCTCTTACAACACCTAGTAATTCCCTAGGTCATTCTTTGCTATTGTAATCACCTAAAACACTCCATTTCCTACTAAAATTTTGCCATAACTTCCCCACAATATTAACATTGCCCAAAGCATCATTTCTCACCTAAATCCATTCACAACTAACCACACACATAAAGGGTTCTACCAGCACACAACTCAATCAAGATTTCATCAAACCAACAATATAAGCACTAAACTTAAATGCTTGGCTCTTAGGCCCTTAAATCACAATTCAATCAACAAGTTCACAAATTATCTCAAACTTTCACCAAACACATTTCTAGCACAAATTTTGGTTTCATTCCTTTAATTACCCATCCCAAGTTCTAAAACAATCAAAATAAACATTAAGGTGGATTTCTTACGTTAAGCTCATAACTTCCTCTTTTCTTTTCCAACCTCTTCCTTCTCTCTTCCTTGATCAAAATCGGCCAAGTTGGCCAATCACTTGCCAACCTCAAAATCAATACCCAAATGGGGAATTAGGCACTAAACATTACTCCTAGACTTATTAATTAAGCTAGGTTACAAGGAAAGGTTCTTAAAGCACAAAGATGAAGAATTACCTTGAAACCCTAAGATGGGCTTTTGGTCATGAATCAAAGAGAAGCTCCCAAACCACCATTGGAGACTTGGAAAATAGCTCAAACAATGAAAGAACAAGGCATTAAGAGGGGGCAAAATTGGCCACACCAAGAGATGGGGAAAAATGAGTTTTTCTTTGGAACTTTTTACCTTAGAAGAAAGAAGAGACTCCAAGCTTCAAGAAAATGCCATTTTCTTCACCAATGGGGTATACCCATGGAGGTCAACTTTCTCCATTTGAGATTTTGAAAAGAGAGGAAGATAGAGCTTGGTGAGAGGAGCAAGAATATGTACTTATTTTTCCATTTGGAGCTTTATCAAAACTTGGGCAAGGAAGAGAATGGCATGAAGCCATGGGAGAGGGAGGAAGAAATCGTTCAGCAGGGAGGAGGAGAAGAAATCGGAAGAGAAGAAGAAGGGAAGGAAAGAGAAAAGAGGAATGAGGGAGGAGAGAGAGGGAAAAAATGTTTTTTTTCACTTTTTGCCTTTTGCTTTTTGACCACTCTTAATTAAGCTAGTCTAGTGTGTGTGAGAGGCTGATTTATGTCTTAAAAACTGGCCCCCATATATACACGTAAGCTGTAGTGTTTTTCATCTTTTACAAGAAATGCTCGTTAATTACCCGGTTTTAGTACTATTCACTAACCGAACCCGTTTTCTGGATTTTTCTCGTTTCTTTAATTTTAATGGTTCTTAAGCTTCCATTAATGTTTAATTATAGTTATTTGATGAACTATAATTTTTACGGGTCTGTTTGACCACTCAAAGTCACGTTTTTGGGTTTTCTCGAAAAACGTGCTCTAAAGCTTCTTTAGCGTTTTTAATCCATTTTATGGATCCATTTTATTCGAGAATTGTTCCCGTACATCAATTAGGCCTAACTAAGCCTTAGGAATCCATCTAGGACCCTAACCGAGGTCGTATTCCCCCTATGGTTACGCATGCTCATTTTTGCATTTTTCACTTTTTAAGCGTTTTCTCCTTTATTTTGGATTTGTTTTCTTCACCAAAGTTCTTTAGGAACTTTTAGGCCCTTAAATACCATATTAGAATAATTTAATCACCATAATTAAGCTCAGGGTATTTCAATCTACTTTGGAGGAAATCTTCTCAGCTGGTCATCGTGCAAGCAACAGGTTGTCTCTCGCTCCAGCATTGAAGTAGAATATCGAGCTATAGTTTGCCTAAAGAGAGATAATTTGGGTTTAACAGCTGCTACAGGAGATGGGAACACCGTTTACACCACCTCCGATTGTTCTCTGTAACAATTTGAGTGTGACTTTTCTCACTGCAAATCCTGTTTTTCACCAGCGTTCTAAGCACATCAAGATTGATTATCATTTTGTCTGTGAGCAAGTCCAGTCTGGGGACTTGGTTGTTCGGCATGTTCGGTCTCTTGATCATGTTGTTGACATCTTCATGAAGGTTGTAGGCACTTCTTGTTTCCAAGCTTTGTGACGTCGTCTCTACAATCATCCACCTCTCTAAGCTTGGAGGGGCTTAATTGTAATATTTTAATTGTTAAGTTGTTAGATATATTATCTCCTTAATATATGTTTAGTTGTTAAGTTGTTAAGTTGTTAGATACATTCTCTCCTTAACGTCTATAAGTTGTTAGGTATATCCTATTTGTTTGATGTATTCTTTTGTAAAATATCACTCTATATATACTTTTTGTAAACATAATAAAAATTAATATTTTGTCTGATCAATTTACAAGTTTTATATAAATGATAGAACAATCACATTTTACAATAGAGAATAGGTGGAATAAGAAAAACAAACAAGTGGAATAGCTCTCATGAATGAAACATGTCATTTGACCGAAAGTTTGAATGTGGTAATTTTTTAGCTTTTACCCAAAACTATTTACTAGGAAATTCATTGCCATAACTCAAATCATGGGTAATGTGAATTAGTAGCATGTTGAGAGTTTAATCTCACAATTATGCTTCAAAACTATTGGAGTGTGAACATAGTACTCAGAGTTCAATGATTATCCAAACAGACATGCATAATTACGCTTTTTAATACTCATGTGATCATTAAGTTAATGCATCAATTAAACTAAAGTTAAATGAAGAATAAATCATCCAATGAACATGCAAGAATCATCAAAGACTTTAGAAGTAAGTTCACTACAAATCTGTCGTTATTAAAGGTTTAAGTCTTCATAGGCTTTCAAAGTTTTGCACTTAGGCCCCATCGAGTGGCTAGATTAACGCATGTATTTGCTTTTAACCTTTTAGATTGTATATCAATATCTCACCCTTGATAAACAATCATTTACATGATTACAAGGATACCATGATCTTTGATTTATCATACAATGTGAAGCAGTTTCTTGAGTATCAAATTGGTTCATCTGGGCATAATAACCAAAGATTTTTTGGTATTCTGGCACGAAGATCCTTGTATAACTACTTAAGATAAAGTTATTGCGTAGTACACAATTCCATGATACACACAATCCAACGCAGAGTATGTATTAAACAAACTGTGGTTTTACTCGTCTATGCGGTCAAAGTTACAATACAATCAATCAAAAAATAAATAATAAGTAAATAAATGAATGATGAGTTTGACAATCATAATAGATACCCTGTCTCTACGTGATCAATTAATTCCTAGTTTCTCAGAAGACTGGACTACGAGTTGTGCAAACTCGGAGCCATCTTACAGTTTCTGCATGTCTAGCCCTTAAGCTAGAAAATCAATTGAAAGTCTCCGCACACGAAAAAAGCAAACTAAAAAACAACGAACATTACGAAATTGACTTCTGGTAAATCTACTTGTCCTTCTTACCACCAGCAAGAATACGTTGGATCTGAAGTCCTCTGCTGAAAGCTTGGTTGAAGAGAAGTCTAGTCTGGAACTCAGAGACGAAGGGAAACCATGCTAGAATTGCAATTGGTGCGAATAATAACAAACCCATTATGTATTCGTAGCCTCTTGCCATTGCCTTCACTGACGCCCACATTCCCATGCCTTTCACCACCGGTTTGCATGCTTGTGAAATCAACAAAAGAGCCCATCCACGGTGGGCAAGAAGGCCAAGAGACTGGCAAAATATCTCCACCGTGAGATTTAGGAATATGAAGAAAAGGACTAGTGATGACCACTAGAGATATGAAGAGGGAGCAAGCTAAGGAGTCTAAACATTAGCTGAAAGTCAGCACTGAACTTTCTTCTCCCATGAAACAATCTTCAAATGATCACCACAGCCAGAATAACCAGCCAGGACAGACCATACACCTGGAAGGAATATTAAATATTTGAGTATATCAGCAGCACAACAATGTTACCGTAGCAATAGTGTATACCTCCGTCCGTCATAAGTGTCCTGTTTGCTTTTGGCACGTTTTTCACCTCAATATTAAAATATGAGGTAAATAATTTTATAAAACTAAATTTTGTATTATATAGTTTATCATGTAAGGAATCATATGCAAAACTTAAATTTTCAAAATTAATTTATCTATATATTAAAATTGAAGTCAAACGACATGTCCAATAATAAATAGGACGGTCAAGGTGGGACGGAGGGAGTAGTAATTAGTAACAAGGTTATTAGATAGAAATAGAAAAGCTTGCTTACGTACCAAGATGCTTCTGTTGTTATTAGCCACATGCAAATGGTAAACAACACCATACTGATACAAGAAGAACCTGAGAGACAGGATAACCTCGGCCAGACGCCCCGAAAACCCAGTATACTGCAAATGCTCTTGCTCTTCATCCACCAAGATTCCCAACTCTTAGTCGCAGGAACACCAATCCCACCACGGTTACTAATCCACTTAGCCCAGTCTTCCCAATCCTCCACTATCTTCTGCCACTCAATCCCGAGGGATTGAACAGAAAAGGAGCGAACAACCAAGAAAGAACAAGGAACCACATGGAGGCAGTCAAAACCCAGTACGAAACCGAGGCGACAGCAGTTGACCCATATATCATGTACCAGGAGCAAAATCATAAGCTCCAGCCCCTTTGTAAAATGGCTTCTTGAAACATCCTGTAGTTCTCTGCAAATTTCTCGTGCCTGACAACAAACCCACGGCCAGTGGCTCTGTACTTAGCTCCACCGTGCAACACCGTTCGACCATAGTAGTGGGTTCTAGTTCCTAGAGAGAAAGTGAAGAACACTGAAGCAAGTTGAAGCTGCATGATGATGATATCGCTGAGTGCTGTCCTGAATCCTCTTTCAAGACCAATCTCCATCACCATGGGTAAAGCTGTGAGAAGTCCCAGTTGGACTACGCGGATGGGAAAGCCATGGCGGATTTCATTGGATCATTCTTTGTGGCTTTGGCGTACTTGACAATTGTTTCCTCCACACCGCTCAAGGACAGGTAAAGTTTGCCATACAGGAAAAGTAGAAGTTAGCACTACCATCATGGAGCTGACGTAAAACCCGATTGTTGTGTAGTAACATGAGAGCATGCGGAAGAAGTCAAAACGGTGGCCCAGCCTGTATAAATCCCTGCTGAGGGTTTGTTCCCCGTTACCACAGGCGACTTTGGCTTCAAAAAGTGAGATTTGATTGAGACCAACATCTCTTCCTTTCCCTACTTGTATATACTCATGGTGAGTCACGTTTCCACGCCTCAATGTCGAGTTAAACCAGCGAAAATGTCTTCACTCAAGTTGACCACACGAGAAGCTTTGCTCATGCCACCACGAGTAATGTGGAGATCCTATCGAACACATCAGGATGACCATAGTGGAAACGTATCTTTAAGGGCCTCGCTAGTACTCTCTGTCCAATGGTGACAAAACTTGTCTCTTGATTTGACATAAACCAAGCCAAAGAAGAAACACTGCACACCAGACCATCGACCAAGTAGTAAGAATGATTAATTCAGTTCATCAGAAAGAAATTACGGTCAAGTTTCAACGTACGTAATTAAGTATACCAATTTACCTACCTCCCCGTGAATATATGTTCACGAACACCTAAAATTGTTGGTGGCCGGACGCCATGATCTTCATGAAACTCTTCCAATAGATTACGCATTTTTAATGCTTCTTCCAGATAGTTATCCTGGTTCATGTCAATGGCCTGAAGTGCTTCTCCTCGTGTGAAACAATAGCATGATTCTGATTTTCTGGCTTCCCTTCTCCTATCTTAGCAGCACCGGGCAACTTTATCCGATAGATTTCCTGATAGACGACCAAACATAACATTAATGTTTCACCGTGTGATACTGAATGATGTAGTAAATGATTCACTTCACTGACCTGGTCAATATTGTCAACACCTTTGACCAATACGGAATAATACACCTTTTGTACTTTTCCGCCATCTCTTTCTTCTACTTCATCAATATATGCTACACGGAGAGATGGGTTTTAACCATCAAGTTCAGAATGTCAGTTGCGCGTCGGTCACCAGCTCGTTCTGGTTACCATAGTTTTGGCAGTAGCAACGTAGGTGAACTTCATATCAGCCATAGCATCTATCTGCGCATAGATTGATCTCTTGCTCTTCTTTCCTCATCTCCCAGATCATACACTGCTTTATACCCGTCTAGGATTTCTGTTTTCATTTCATATTTTCCAGAAACGCAGAATGATTTGTAGAATAATTAATTAACTGTCCCTTCTTTTACATAAATTGATTAACTACATATTCAACAGTACCATATATGATATACATACAAGTAAAAATATAACCATTACATTCTCATTGGCGATGTCAAGAAAGGCCTGAAGTTTCAAGGCCTTCGATAGTACATCATTCCTCTAACTGCAATATAAATAAACTTTTGTTCATTGAGCTTTATCTATTTATTCTCTTTTAAGTGCTTCTGGAAATGAGAACGGGCAAGTAACCAGCACCTGTACGGCAGAGAGTCTGCCCTCTAAGTGAAACCCAATGCCGAAGATGTAAAATATTTTCTTCACTCCCAAACTCACTCTCCTTTTTGCAGTTGATCCTCTGCAGGAAGTTGTTCCACTCATCTGACAAGGGGATAGTCCAGTATAAGACATTCCAAGTCCATGACATTGCTTAATGCTGCTGCTGATCATCAACAGCTTAGTGCTTCAAAAAAGTTGATTTCTAGCGAATGAAAAATCAATCAAACCTGGAAAGATTTTTTTGCAAGTAGAAGATAATCGAAACACCATCTTCATTCTCCATCTCCAGATCGCTTCTGGAATAGACAGTCTCCTCACTATAGTATGAGTAAAGACACTGAATGAAAGCATCTTACGGACTCTAGGAGCTCGAGGCATTTCCATAACAAAGAGTTTGCAAAAATGAAATTCTTCTTCGAGCCTCAAGGTTTGTGGGTACTTCATTAGCTGATTCCTTCACTGTCAGCAGTATATGGAGACGTTTTATCTGGACAAATGAAAAGGTTAACTTATTAGTTCCAGAAAATTAACTAACAAGAAGAAAAAAACTATACAGCAGTTAGCGTATGTTTGTATGATACCTGCTCTTCCCAGTGGGGTGTAACCTCAGGAGGGTACATAATAGAGGTAAAGAGTTGGCTGCTGCTGCTACCAAGTTCAGCTAGTTCACTGAAGTGTTTTTTGGAACGGTACAGTGTCAGGATTTGCTTGCCATCAGAGACAATAATTAATGACGGACGTAAACAAGTACTATTGTATCAGACAGCTGATTGACTAACCGATTCTCATTCACCATCATATCTCGAGTAACAACTTCAATCATATCTTGAAGTAACAAACATAGCTTGAGTTCGCTTCGAAGAATGTGCGTCTTTCTTTACAATGAAAGAAAGAACATTATATATAGACCAATAAGTTCTGATAGCAAGAGATGGGAGGAGTTTACAAACAAAACAATTATACTGTTAATGACATTTACTGACCAGTATTCCTACAAGCTCCACAAATTTTCCACAGAGATTAGGCAGTGCACTCATTTTGAAGTTTGCAAAAAGTGTATTCTTGGACATGCTGTTCTCAACTTCTTTTATTATGTGGGAAATCATCCTGCATGCATACCAGTCAGATGAGTATCTAGATCAATATCTAAGTGAATCAATCTGTATAGATTGAAGAATGTTTCCAACAGAAACAAACTGAATGTGATATAACTGCATTGTTTCTGGTGTCAGGCTAAAGCGCATTGTTGGTGTTGAAATCTTGCAATAAGCAAATTTCATGTCAAGTAAAACAGTGATCCGAAAATCAAACCAGGATGGAACAGATATTTTCGCAGTAATGCATTGTTGATCATCCGAGTCTTTTTTTCTCCCTTTACTTTACTATCTTGAACCGTAAGGATTTTACAAGGACCCCAATGGCAAAGTATGTATAATATAATATCCGCAAGAATAAACTTGTTTTAGCACAATATATAGTTATCTCTCAAGCCACAAACACAATAAAGAGGCAGCTGGTCGGAGTCAACAAAGTTGTCTAAGTCCTGAGAATCAACAGCAAGCAAACCTCTTTTCTGTTTCCCGCAACCAAAAGGTGCAAGACTTGCTTCAATGATTCGTAGCATTCAATCACAGCCACACTTCATGTACTCATCACTGCATATGCGTTTCCACAGGTCAGATTCCCTTTTTTGAAACTGAACAGCCATATCTACCGCTATGGAATCTGCAAGAGTGAATCAAAAGTTGCAATTGTAGGAAGAGTCTAATAAAAACTTGATCGACATAAATTTTTATATTGATTCAGAAAAATACTAACCTTGCTAGCGAGCAAGAAAGGAGGCCACTGAATAATCTTCAAACCAAGAGCAGAAGCATATGGAACTAGTAACAGATCCATCTCCCTGTAATGTACAATGCAAATTTTAATAACTCAATGTAACAGACCTAGTGCTTTCACAACTCCATTTGGGTGTTTAGTTACCAATTGCTGATAATATCCTCTTCCCGGAAGCTGCACATAATTTCATTCCACAGCTGAGCAAATTTAGCTGCTTCACATCTTTTGTTGGTAACCTAAAGCATGACAGAACAGAAATCATGAATCCACATGAAAAAGATACTGACATTAATGTATACCACTCCAGGTAATGAGACCACCTCAGCAAACCGCTTCGAGAACGAAAATCCTTGTTTTTTGGTGTTTTCAGAAGGCACCAGACAGGCATTGAACGCACCAGGTAGGGACTGAAATCTTGACCGCAGCATTCCAAGAGTTCTTATCTGTTGTTATAGAAGAAATCATGATTTATTTTCTGCTCTTGCTTAGAAAGCATAAATAAATGTTGACAAACTTAAGCTAGTTGCTAAAAGTGAAAGTGAACTGAACTGCATGGAGCCCAGCCCACAGTAAGGGTAAATTTCTTACAGGGAATTAGAAGCCAACAAATAATTACCTCTCCTAAACGATCAAATGCTCCAGTGAAACCACCATAAACTGTGGAGTATACAGCATACCAAATTTGAGTATCCATGAAATACACCTGCATAGAGATTTGATAACATAGCAAAGAATACTTTTCATCAAGGAATCAAATTAAAATTTCGGCTAAGTGATTTGCCAATGCAAGAGTGGCAAGACAAACCATGATAACAGGAGCCCAAAGTGAGGCCAAAGCACCAATGTTATACTTGGCTGTGAAGGAAAAACAGATGTTAGGATGATGCCACAATACCGGTGTAAGAGATAAGATTTACACAGAACAGTAGAGACCAATACCTCCAGGGAAGATCTCATGCCAGGTATATTTGATATGATCAATTTCCATTATATCTTTTGTTGGCTGCACCAAAGGTCTTATCTGGCAATGGATCAAAGAGGGGGAGGGGGGGATGAAACACATTAGGGCTCATTTAAAGGCGCAAAAGACACATGCAGGTGTGCATGCACCATAAGCAATATGAGTAGATGACACATTCACTGCAATAAATTGCTAGAATATACCTGGACAAAGAAGCTGAAAGCGAGCTTGGAACACAGAAGTAGAACCCAAATAAAGTATACCTGGAAAAGAAGTCAAAAATATGTTACTGAAAACATAGAGATAAGTACTTTACTTTCTGCATATAATATGTGACAATCTTAAACTCACTTTATAAGAGAAAGTTGACTTTCATGCATACCCCTTCCAACATAGATTCTTGGCTGCAAAGCATATAGCCAATTAGATTTGTATCGTATAGAAATATATATACAGCAAGCAAGAGGAAGAAACCTCAAGATCAGAAAGAGCACACTAGAAAGTTGCAATAAATGGCATCGATATATTTCATATGAAAGAAATTAGTCCTTGTTAGTTGGCAAAGGTTTTAATAGCTTGTGTTCTCCTTCACAAAAATGGTAAATTTATAACAAAGATCTGAAGACATATCTATGTTCACAGCCATGGAAGGCCTATGTAAAAGCTGAGAAGCAGCTATGCTGAACCAGAGAGATAATGACTTGAGAATGAAAACAGAACAGTACTACACTTGTAGAAGCAGGTATGCTTAGAGGGGAGCCCCGTGTTTTCATAAGCTAGAGGCAATATCTTTACAAGCAACTATTCGATTTCTAAGGGACACAAACAAAAGGACTATCTAAGTGAAAAACTTCAGTCATGTCAGAGAAATCCAATCTGCTTCACTGAAGAATGTGCTAGAATGCACATAAGAGGAATGGATTTAAGCTGAAGAATTTTGTTTATAGGTTACAATCAAATTAGGAGTGATAGATCAATTATAGTTTTGAGTTCAACAATAGGAACCAAATATATTTCTTTATTGTACCAGTTTCAAATTATATTCTCATCCCCTCCTATCCCCATCTCGTCCATATTCGGCATTCTATACACGATTTCTTTGAGCATTTTGTCTTATTTGCAAAGACGTCATCATAATATGATAAAAGAATAGCATTTACGTGTGTAACTTTGTGATTTTATACGGATAACAGTGATAACTAAATAGGAAAAAAACTCGGTACCTGAGACCACCACATAAGAAATCTTATGATGAGCCAATCTGAGTTTTCAATCCAACGTCGAAGCATTGGGAAAAGGAAAATCCTGCAGCCAGAGCGTTTGGCAGCAAATATAGAGCGACCACCATAATATATAAAGAGGTACACCTTCCAATTGAGGAAAGAATGATAGGACTGTTGTTTGAGTTGAGCAGGTGCAAAGTCGAAGGATTGCACGTAAAAGACAGGAAGAACAACCACCCATGCAAGACTGACGATTATTTTCAAGATATTCCTGAGTACATCAGTGAATACTGATCGGCGATGTCCAGGAAAAATAATGACAAAGTCCAAGATACCTAAAACACAAGAGTAAAAGCACTATTGAGGTCATGTTGTTTGAGGTCTACATTCAAAGCAGCAAGGAACAACAGTCTGCACATATTATTAACTTTAGGACATGCTACATTCTTCAATGCTAAGACTTGAACAAGTACGAGAGCAAATGTGTACCTTCCCTAATGACCAGGACATCATAGGCATTGATGGGTTCAGTTACAATATTAGTGAGGAAAAAACAATAAATTTCTGAAGGGAATGGAACTTCAGTGTTTGGATTTATATTCAACAAGTATCATGTACAGTGAGCATTAGTCCAAATGTTTCTCAAACTAAAAATGTATACTTACATATTCTGGAATTAGGTCCTGATCTCAACTAGTTATTTAAACAATAAAGGCTAGTTTGACATATATTGCAAAGTATCCAAA
The DNA here is from genome assembly GCA_023374045.1 of Limonium bicolor. Taxonomy (NCBI): domain Eukaryota; kingdom Viridiplantae; phylum Streptophyta; class Magnoliopsida; order Caryophyllales; family Plumbaginaceae; genus Limonium; species Limonium bicolor. The sequence goes on from CM041781.1 coordinate 12,903,679, forward strand.
TTTCAGATGCAAAAAAGATTAACATTTGTTGGCTGCGTGAATGACAAGTGACAACATTAGCTGGTAAAACAAAAATGGTCCAATCCTTTCTACATAGAGCAGTCAGTACAATTCACTAAGTGTTTTCAGACATGTCGACTGCAACGCTTAGTATTTTCTAAGTGATTGAGCCCATAAATTCTGGTTAAGCTCTAGCCACTATATATTACTCTATAGCTCACGGTTAATAGTCAATTTATAATTACTAGATAACTTTTTAGGTGAAATAACTCTTGAATGCAAATGATCGGTTAACATACTCTGAAGCAGGCGGAGAAAGGCTGCTGTAATAAAGATACTGGAGGCAGGATATAAGACATCTGTGGAAAAAATATCCAGTAACGAGTCTGCATACCATGCAATGATCATCATTGCCTGCAATCCAATGTGCCAGTTTTATCATTTAGATCAGATTCAAAGCAATAATGTCACAAGCATCTATTTGGAGTACCTAGGCTAATAGCAAACAGTACCTGAAGGGCTAGAATATAAATGTCACAGACGATCGAAACTTCTAAATAGGTGCCAAAATGTTCTAGTTTCAATAAAATAGGATTTTCCTGTGCTTTGCTTCTCGGCTGCTTTCTTCCCCTGAAAAGAAGACAACTTCAGGTGAGTAGACAGGATAGCAATAAGTGCTAGGTTTTGTATCTCTAATATGAGGAGACGTTACTTTTCCAGAGTCACGAGTTGATTTGAAGAAATCCCCATCATCACGCATAGGCCAACCTAGAGAAAAGCAATCAGATGACCTGGATGGCAATTAGATAGACAAGGCAAGTTAGAATTCTCCAGCAAAAAGCAGAAGGAGATCATACCATATGAATACTAACTTACCAAAAACTCATTCAAGTCGTCATAGTTGCACCAAGCAGAGTGAGGAGCTTTGCCATTTTTGCTCTTCTTCGCTTCCTGCCACAGCACAATGCCCAGTTATGATGTCCCAAAACATTGTTGACTTATTTTTAAAACAGTTAGCGTGATTCAGCAGAACTGACCTTTTCAATGACGCGATAAATTGGTGTTATAACCTTATTCAAGAAAGACTCGTCACCCCCTCCATAGGAAGGCTTAATATTTCACCAGTTACAATGCTGACATTTCCAGCCAACAGACCATGAAGTTTCATACGCCATAAGCAAGCACACAAAATTCCATAAATATGGGTACAGTTATATCAACCAATCCTCTGAAGCAATTAGAACTGAAAAAAGGCACTTTCCATGAAATAAAACAAAGAGGCTTACGTTATGAAAAATATAACACAAGCATTCGGGCATGAACCGAACATTAGATGCTTCACCCCATATGAGGAGATATAGACCCATGTATAGAATCTTCCTCTGTTGAATTTCATGTTGCGCTTGAGGAAGCCTTGATGGGATATAGTAGGATCAACTTACTTAGCAAAATGTTGGAGCATAAGTGCAAAAGGGGAAGTAATAAAAAAATCACACAATAAAAGGTATCACATATTAGCTGTGAAAAATGACAAGACTTCACCTTAAGCTGTGTTTTCTTCCCAGATATTTACACCATGTTTATAATTTTTAAAAAGTTTACCCATGACGGCATCAACTGCGCGGTCATCAAGCTGCAATCGTTGAAGAGTATGGTCAATTACACACCACTTTGCAAACCCTCAAGAATACTAATTTCATTTTGGCGTATATTAAAGAGGCAGCCAAATTAAGAAAATGGTGAGATACCATACCTTGTTTAAGGGTTCAGGCTTTGGTTGAAGCCTAATATGAACATTAAAAAGTAGCATGATCAAGTGTTCTCTCGTGTTTCTGACATTATCTCTCTGCAGAATTACAGATAGGAAAAAACAAAGACCCCCAACAGCTGTGTCACCCAACTTCTCTCAATTGCATGGGAAGGATAGCAACTCTAACTACAAAAAGTTACAGAAATACATGCCTGAAAAACCAAACATGGCCCTGAGCCAATCTAATAGATCCAACTCATTTGTTTTTTGTTCCTGTCGCTCGAATGCTGAAGGCCAAGTTAAACCACGAGTATCAAGTAATGCAGAAATGCTGCTGCTTAACCTGTTGTAAGAAGAGAACGTGAACTTATATAAATAGAGATTCTTTCAGCAGTTCCACTATCTCCCGATAGTTGAAGAAAGCTATAGTCTTTGCCTAGGGGCTAACTGATAGTACCTCTTCAAATGCATAATGGTTTGTCCTGCCCCAGCAGAATCCAGAGGGAGAATGTTATAAGGTGCATAGATGTTCTGCTTTTCTTCGACATCTTTTGCGGCAGCAATGATCTGTAAATTACATAACATGTGAACTTCATATGTAGTTGTGCCTATTCTTTACAATTTTACCCAACACCAGGCAAACACACTATGATTCAGAGCACAAGATATGAACTGAATTTGTAACATTTACCAAATTAATCTAATGGTTGAATAAGAACAGAAAGATGAGGTATGAATCAGCCCACTAACCTCAGGAGCAACTTCTTCCACTTTCTCACTTTTATTAACAACAGAGGACTTCAAAAAGCACTCCAGCAGTTTGATATGCTTTCCCAAGCTGGGCTCTATCAGCCTGCTCGCCTTGGTCCAATGCTCTAATGTACTGCTCATAGTAATGCTGATAGAAGCTCTCAATTTCTCGAGCATCTGTCTTCTTCACACGTTTAGCAAGACTGGAAGCATTGTCCTGATTCAATCAATTATTTCATCAATATAGCTTTCCATGGAACTGAGATTTTCATAAACAGTTACAATAATCAGCTTTGTTTCTATTATGAAAACAAATACTCCTTCAAAATACAAATCGTTCTAGACTTTTTATACTTTTTAAGAAAGAGTATAGAATAACCAGTGTACCCTTACTTTGGTATGAGAAAAAAAAGTAAGTATACTTTATTGGGAAAACAATAAGTACAGTGAAATTAAAATAATAATTAAAAAATATAAAGGGAAAAAGTAGAAGAAAAATAGATAAAAAAAAGTCTTAAACGAACTATACTTAGATTATAATTCTCAACCCTAAAACGACTAATATTTTGAATAGGAGGAGTATATGATAGTGATGTTCAGTGATGTTAAATCAATTTATGTGTGAAGTTCATAGAAAGGGTAATCAAGCCATAGTCTAGGAAAGGTGCTTGGCTAGATATTGCTAAAACGGGTCAAACAGGAGCTGATTTTTCAGATATGTCATGTTGGAGTTAGGATGCATATATTAAATACTATTCAACATGCATCCATTTCAAACTGTTCATCGCTGATTCCTAGCATGCAGCCACAATGCATAAGTCATAGCACAAAAGAAAGAGAGGCGTGCATAATGAGCAAGATCGCTATCAACGATATAAATTCAGCTGACATGAGTTTATTCTTTCTTTTAAACTACGAGGGTAAGCATAATTAACCAGTCTCTAGTTAGACAATTAATTAAATAATGCCGGCGGTTAACGTGTACTGTAAACTTAAATAAGGATATATAGGAGCAAGGGAATATTTAAATAAACTTGGACATTATATGAATACCCACCCGCTCCAATCTCTGCATGAGCCCTGTCTTAAACTGCCTAACTCCACGACCAGTGGAGCTGGGATCCACTCTATGAGACTTCTCAAAGGCATAGAACCGACCTACAATCGGAAAATGGCGATCATCCACGAGTAAGATATCAAAACAAGCTAGCAAAGACAAAAAAAAAAAAAAAAGATATAACTTTGTTTCAAATTTGGGATTGATCTCAGCTCACGTACATAGATACGCCACACGAGGACGCTCATTCTCGATCTCGCTGGCGACTCGAGAATGGGGACGATGGACACGAGCGAGGAAGGGACAACCTCATGATCAAACACCTCGGTGGAAAATCCGGTGTACGCGGTGTTACGTGACGGCCGTCTGGCCAGTGACGGCGGTGGCCCTACTCCGGCGCCGCCGATGCCTTCATGCCCCCGCCATAGCGCGGCGATGCTTCTACCTATATTATGTATGATTAAACTCTTCCCTCCCCCTTGAGATAGATGGTGAAGGTTTTGGATTGAGCGATTAATGACAAGATTAATGCGCAATGCGCATTCGGTAACAGAAACGTCAATGTCTCTGGTACAAGATCCGGAATCAAACAGAACTGTCTGGGTGGACGGAGAGGGATAAACCAGAGATGAGAAGGCGCGAAGGAGGGAGCAAGGTGATAAACCGGAGCTTGGAGGAAGAACAGGAAGCTGAAATAAAAGAGGAGAGAAGAGAAGGAGGAAAATACACGTGGGAAAAGCGGCGAAGTTACGGATTGTGGTTGGTTATCGCCATCCCTGCTCTCTCACCCCACACTCTCTCTGGTTTTTGGATTGTGGTTTCCGTTTGCGGTGTTCGTTTCCGTTGAACGAGTCTGATCAGAGGAGGCCATGAATGGTTGTGATCCCGATTTATATTTCTCTTATTTCGCGAATCTTTTCAAAATAAATAAAATGGAAACTAGTACAATTTAATATTTTAAATCACATTACTGGTGTAACTTTTTTTTCATTAAAAGATATTATATAGTTATTTAAATATAGAAGATTATAGTTGATAATAGTGATTTTTACTAACTACATTACAATTTTTTCACTAAACTATATGGAGTGTGTTGGAATGAGTTGGGGTGACTTTTTTCTTGAAAAAATGATAATCAACATCTCATTTTAAAAGTCATTTTTGGAACATCTTTGTTTACAACAAGATGACATTTGAGTCAAAATTATTATAGCAGTTTTGTGGCCCACCTATCTAACATAGATTGTAATAGATAAATCCAAGTTCCAAACGTGTTTGGATTTCTGTAATGAAACCATTGTGGGTAGACAGGGGGTAGTAGAGAATCTTTAACCATACAAAACCTAGCAAAATAGCCATTTCTGCACACTCCAATGTGGATCTTTCCTCTTGGACAACCATGGTTATTGTGATCTTTGACAGGGAGTTACGTACTACTTCCGACATTCTCATATAGAGCATAGTAGAACACTACTATAGAAGTGTACGCGATCACGGTCTCCATTTCAGTGCTCATCCATTTACTCAGAGGTGATGGACCATCTCCAACGAAATGTATCTCCCTCAGCATCTCGTTGTATCTCATCTGGCTGAACATGTTCTGATAGGAATATTTTACTGACTTTGTATGCTTCATTTCAGTGAACATCACCTTACGGACTTGTTTCCACCAATCCTAGTTCATATATAACAAAATTTATCTTACTTTGTTCCCTCGTGTAACCATAGTAGTACTTGTTTCCAACTAGATCGATCAATAGGGTTTGCACCATAGAACGACCATTTCTCTTGTCGAGCTTTGTGTTTTTTGTATCCTGTTGTAGATATATTTTCTAATGGCGGATGTGCAAGGTTAATTGTGGTAAGCTCTGAATAAATCACTGAAGGTGGTTGTTGGCAAAATTACAAACATATAATTAAACCTAGCTAAAATGGGCAAGTGCACCCAATTCATTGCAATAAAACAAGTGTCGTATCCACAAGGAAATTGGTTTCTAAATCCCAAGCTTCGGTATATTAGTTAAGTGCGAATAAACAGTAAAGGGGGGGGTTAGCCGGAGGCAAGCTTGGTTGTTTATCAATTGAAATGCAATAAAACAGTAAAATGTTTGTGTATGGAATGGATGAGGAGAGTACCCTAGGATAGTGGGAATCACCTAATTCACTTAAAGAACTTCACAACCATAACTCATCATCTCAATGCCTATTAGAGTGTAACTCATGAATCCCCAAATCATGGGAAATCCAATTCTTACCTAAATAATCAAACCCTTAATTAAAGGAGGTTCAAGTCATTAAATAGCATTAAGCAAGCACTCTTAATCAATAGCCCTAAGCATTCATTCCCAAAATCAAGAAAGCAAAAGTTAGGGGTTACCCCCTTGTTGGTCTAGTTCCAAACTCAAGCTCAAATATTGAATGAAACCACCATAAATGCAATAAGAGATCAATTTAGAGCACTAATTGATATTGAAGGTAATAAACAAGAGTAATAAATGAGTTAGGTTTCTATCATTCAATGAGCAAAATGGGTTCAAACCCTCATCCTAGGATACAAATGGAACTACTCAACCATAGTTAAAGGAAAGAGGAAGGATAAGGGAGAAATAGCCATTAGAGGAGCTTCCAAGCTTCAATGGAGGTAGAAATCTTCACTTTCTTCTTCCTCCTTTCTTCTCTTCTTTTCTCCTCTTCTTTTGCCACTCTCTCTCTTCTTTTAGGTTGGAGTCGTCGTGTGTATTGGATAATGAGGAAGGAAGCCCCAAAATGTAGCTTTTAGAAGCAGATTCTGGTAAAAATTTCGTCCGACCGACCTTGCAAGGTCGGTCGGTCTCGGGGTCGGTCGGACTCACTCAGAGCAAGGCACGTGACGGGATTTTAAGCTTGACCGACCTTGGACAAGGTCGGTCCCAAGGTCGGTCGATTCCAGTGAGTTTAGAAAGCCTTGGACAGGGTTGGACCGACCTTGCCAAGGTCGGTCCCAAGGTCGGTCGGGACCAGAAAGCTCTTCTTTTGTGCCGGAATTCTCCCGATACTTCCCGTTGGCTTGGCATCCTCCCCGAAGTGCTCGAACATTGATGCATCCTCAAATTTAGCTCTCAAAAGTGTACTCATATGAGTATTTACCTATTTGAATAAGTCAAAGTATAAGATCACTAATAAACACAAAATACTCCATAAAGTGGTGAAATAAGTCATGCGCCGAATAAAATGACGATGAATAAAGACCTTGAGAAAGCACTATTTCACCACTTATCAACTCCCCACACTTATCTATTTGCTTGTCCTCAAGCAAAATTAGCTAAGGACCTACGAAAAGAAGGAACATTTAAAGCAAGCAAGTGTTTAGATGAGTTCTTGAATTCAAGTGAGCAAAATTTATGAAAAACCTCAAGAGGAGTGCAACCAACCTTCTCATGGTGACATGGGTGTGCTTAGGGCAAATGAAGATATAGAGTTTCGGGGTATGATCTAGAGTGCTTCAGAGTTCTTACAGATTATGGAACTTGGAGAACTTTTACCATGGCAACTTCTCTCAAGAATGGGCATTGAGGAAAACAAAAGAAAAAAAATAGAGATTTGCATTTGATTCACTTTTGCAACAAGAGATGAGGAGAGATAATTTGGCATTTTCCTTACTTCAATGAACATTAACTCTCATTTGTTGGTTACTATGGTGTTGTCTGTCAAGTTCCTTTTTGACATTTTTTTTTCAAGGAAGCACCCCTTAGCAATCCCTAGATGAGAAGGTATAAAGACCCCTAAGCAATAAAAATTCACCAAGAAATGGATTATGATTGCACCGCACATAAGTGCTCCTCAAGAGAGAACCTTTGAAAAAAAAAGTTCGGTGGAAAATTCCAAGAATTCAAGGAAAAACTTGCTTACTATAAACATAACTCCTACATGGAAGCTATAGATATATATGAGAAAATTGAGCAGTGCATCAAAAAGAAAAGGTCGTTCCCCCCACACTTTAATGGGACAATGTCCTCATTGTTCAAAGAAAAGCTCATGGAAAAAACAAACAGAAGACCTTTTCGAAGCACTAGGGCATGGAGTAAGCAAAAGTGTGTTGCATTGTATAAATTGGAAAAGGTCAGAGAACTAGTATTCCCTGATAAAGATGAGTTGGTGGCAGGGTTCCCCCACACTTGCCAATGTGCATATTCATGTAAGCGCTAGCTCCGACAGGAAGAGTCGAAGATCCGAGGAAAAATTGACAAGAGTTTCTCTTGAATTTCTCCTAACTCACTTTGGGGTGTTCTCGAGTTCAGTTGATATATCTACAATGCAAAGCCAAAAAAGAAACTAGGCGCAACATGGATTCTGGAGAATTCGCAATAATGCCATAGTTAGATAACCAAAAGGGGACTCATAAATGAGTCCCATAGCAGAGTATTCAATAAGGTGCGTAAAACACCATAGCGCAGAAGGTAAGTACGACAATGCGAAAGTAAAGGAAGTTTAAGGTACAAACGTAACAACATCTTAACGAAGTGTAACAGTCTAAAAGAGAATTATAAGATAGATGAAACAAGCAGAGAACAATGGCAGGGCATCCCGGGATCATAAGATGGCTACTGGGGAAGAGCACCACCACGTGCCGCCCTACTCGCGAAGGTATGCATCTGGCGTCCATCTGGCGCTGGTGCTCCATCATGAGGCGCCGGTGCTCAGCCATCTGTCTCTCGAACGCCTAAAGCTGCTCCGGGGTCAGAGCGTCGGTCGGTAGTGGAGGAGGCAGGGCGAGGAATGGGCTGGGTGCAGCACTGGAAGTGGAGGGACCAGACGAGGAGGATGCACCCCTACTCTGCCTAGGCTCAGCGGTAGCCTTGTGCCACCCGTCGTCATCGCGAACAAAGCCCATCTCCGCAGAGAGGTGGCGGAGATAGGATCCATAGTTAAGCTCTCCACCTCACCGCTGTGGGCTCGACTCCGAAGCGAGCAAACATCCTCTGTAAAAAGTGAGGAAAACCTAAATGGTGGGTATCCTTCTTCTCAATGATGTGGCAGAGGTAGGCCATGATGAGATCGGAGAGGGAGAGGGGTTTGTCGGGGTCTGGCGCCACCATGTAGTCCATTAAGTAGCAGTCTGTGGCGTTGAGAACCTTGCTATCTCTAGGTAGTTGAAGGTTGTGGCAGATTAGAGCAAGCATGATTCGTCTCACCGGATCATCCACCATCTTCGGGGTCATGGTGAGCCTGACGTCGGTCCCTTCCTGGTTCTTACGACGCGTCTGAACCGGGAGGGTGTTGAGGTAGTGACGCCGGTGGTCATTGAGGTCGGCCTGGTGGATGCATTTGGAGTGCTGGAGGTCGTCCCGTGCTAGGTGGAAAAATGCGTGGACGTCCATCCTCCGAATGACAACAGGCACACACTGACGAAGGATGTGATCTCTCTCGCCCTCCTATCGGGCCGAAGCGTTTGCGTAAAACTCTTTGATATGGCGAGGGTAGTATGGTCCTCCCATGGTGAGCAGGCAGCTCCACCCGATGGCCTCAGATAGGGCCGGAGCTGTAGGTCTCCACGAGCGCCGGATCCACAGTGCGCTCCTGAACAATCTCCCTACGTTTGGGAGAGTTGAACCAGCTGCGGGCATCTTCTCGCTGACGAAGATGTCGTCGATAAGGGCATTAGGAAAGTCAGGCTCTTGGTCCGGGGCAGCAGCGTTTCTCCTAGCGCGGCGTGGTCGATGTGCCATTGTTCTGCAAACAAAGAAAGAAAAAGAACCGCAAAAAAGAAAAAAGAAAAATAGCAACCAAAGAAATATTAGAGAATAATTAGGATGACAATAAGGAAGTGGCAAAACATTAAGCATGAAGCACATTAAAGAGCAAAAGAAACGACGTTTGTTTGAAAATTTTTTGCCAGAGTCCCCCCTTGTTTTTCTATCCTTCTCCGGTTCTAAGAACCTCCACATTTGCAACCAAAAAGGTTTGCCATGCAACTAGCCAAGCATACCACTAGCAACTGCAATCAAAATGATAACTAGCCCACCAAGCACACTACTAATTTATCCAGGTTTTACACTTTAGGCAACTATAACCCGTAACCATAAAATGCAACAAATGAAGGCGCAATTAGGAGTTAGGCATCCAACAACATCCACAAATCAATTAGCATAATTCCAGACAGAATTGTAGAATGCTAAACAAAGATTATTCAATTTAAGTCATAGAGCACTACATTAAGCTAAGAACCACCAAATTCCCAATATTTCATCCAAATTTCCACACAAACCTAGAATCAATGTCTATGAGCACTCCAGATTACCAATTTTATAAAATGCACAAAATGCAGAATAGAGCCCCGTTTGGTTCGCAAGTAATTAGCCCCAAACTGTAACTGTGTCAGATATTTCAAAGATTGACATGCAAGGGCTATAATAGCATACCTGAAGGTGTTCTATATGATAGGGAGCAAAAATGTGACACAAATTAGGGAAAATCGGACTAAAAATCCGATTGGGGGCGATTTGGCGAATTTAGGGATTGGGGTGGTGGGGTGCTGGCGCTGCGGGTGGCCTGGTTGGTGGCGAATCTTGGTGGTGGCGCTCGCGAGTGCAGGGAGGGCGTGCGCGGTGTGTGTGGTCGGAGAGGAGGGTAACGGAGAGGACTGGCGATGAGAGAGGGAGAGGGTGGTGAGGGTTGGTGTGCGCAGAAAGAGGAGAATGACGTTGGGGTACGGGGGAAGAATCGGGGGGAGAACGAAGAAAGAAAAGGGGAAGATTGAAAGAAAAATCGAAACGCATCGTTTTGCCCTTTTTTTTCAAAAATTTTGACCCGGCCGACCTTGCAAATCCGGTCGCAAGGTCGGTCGATTCCAGAAGGTTTTGTTTCGAAAATTTTCGACCCGACCGCCTTGCAAGTCCGGTCGCAATGTCGGTCTATTCCAGAATGTTTTGGTTTGCAAAAAATTGGATCGATCGACCTTGCAAGTCTGGTCGCAAGGTCGATCCAAGTCAGAATGTTGGCGATTAGGAAATTTTGGGCTCGACCTACCTTGCAAGTTCAGTCCTATGGTCGGTCGAGTCCAAATCTCCCCAAATTGTTTGTTTTCTTGCCCACAACACTTATCATCAATCAAAAACAGATTCAACATGCAAAAATAACCAGAACAAACAATAAATAAAGCATAGAATAAGCAATTAACTAACATAACTTAAACGAGGAGATAATGCAAGGTAAAAGCGCAAATAGTCCAGGTGGCCTCCCGGAAAGCTGCCCGTCTTTTTAAGGTCTTTAGCTAGACCATAGTGAAGGTTAGAAGGAACCTGGAGGGTCTCTTAAGTAAAGAGCCGAGCTTCAACTTTTTAGATGTCTCCTCCATGATACTACTTTAGCCGGGAAACCGTTGACCATGAAAGTCTCCCCCTTGACATTCTTCAGCTCATAAGCTCCATAAGGGGTGACACTGTGTGACAGTGAAAGGGCCAGCCAATGAGACTTTAACTTCCGGGGGAATAACTTCAACCTCGAGTTGTAGAGGAGAACCCGGTCACCTTCGTGAAACTCCCGCTTCATAATCATCTTATCATGCCATTTCTTGGCTTTCTTTGTAGGTGCGGTTATTTTCGTAGGCTTCCTCCCGATCTCTTCTAACTCGGTCAATTGGAACAGTCTCTTGTCATCGGCGCTCTTGAGATCATAGTTGAGGGCTTCACCGCCCAATATGACTTATGCGCTAATTCAACCGGCAAGTGACAAGCCTTCCATAGACGAGTCGGAACGGGGACATACCGATTGGAGTTTTGTAGGCGGTCCGATATGCCCACAATGCATCATCGAGCTCATTGACCAATCTTTCCTTGAGGAGTTGACTGTCTTTTGGAGGATCCATTTGAGCTCTCTATTGGTGACCTCAGCTTGGCCATTACATTGAGGGTGATAAGGAAGGGCAACCTTGTTGTCTCACTCCATATTTACTCATCAGCGCTTCAAACTTGTTTGTTACAAAAATGAGACCCGCCATCACTTAATATGGCTCTCGGTACCCCGAAACGGGTGGGTTTGAAAATATTTTCTTCAGAAACTTGATCACAACTTTGGCATCATTAGTTGGGGTTGCAATTGCTTCAACCCACTTGGTCACATAGTCGACCGCCACAAGAATAAACAAGTTGGAGCAAGAAGATGGGAAGGGGCCCATGAAATCGATACCCCACAAATCAAACGGCTCGACCTCTATCATTATGTTGAGAGTCTCATGCTTGCGTGAGGTGTTCCTGAGCCTCTGACATTGGTCACAGGAGGCAACGAACGAGTGGCAGTCCTTATGAAGGTTTTCCAGAAAAAACTGGCTTGAAGAATCTTGGCTCTTGTTCGTGCCGGACCGTGGTGTCCTTCAGCTTCACCGAGTGACAGTTGAATCAAAATTTTCCTGCGCTTCACTCATGGGCACACATCTCCGAATCACCCATTCAGCACAAACTTTGAAAAGAAAAGGGTCCTCCAGAATACTCTTGACGTCGGAGAAGAAGAATTTCTTTTGTTGATAAGTCATCTCCGGTGGGACCACCCCTCTTGCCAAATAATTTGCAAAGTCCGCATACCAAGGGTCTCCGGTCTCTACAATCATGAAGATGCTCTGTCTGGGAAGAATTCGTTGATGGCACACCATCGTCAAGGGCCTCCATTCGAGATAGATGATCAGCTACTATGTTTGCACACCGGTTGTCCCGGATCTCTATCTCAAAATTCTTGAAGGAGCAGAATCCATCGGAGAAGTCCGGCTTTGCATCACCTTTGTTGAACAAGTACTTCAGTGCTGAGTGGTCTGTGTGCACCACAACCTTGCTGCCAAGAGATAGGAGCGGAATTTGTCGAGGGCGAAAACCACAGGAACAGCTCCTTCTCGGTGGTGGCGTAATTCTTTTGAGCATCATTGAGAGTTCTACTAGCGTAGTAGATACTCTCAATATCTTTTCTTCTGACAAAGGACCGCCCCACCGCATAGTCACTGGCGCGCACATGATCTCAAACGGTAAACTCCAATCGGGGGAGACCACGATAGGCGCAGATATAAGGCACTGTTTGAGGGTGTTGAAGGCATTAAGGCACTCCTCGGTGAATTCAAATTTTACATCCTTGGCCAAGAGGTCGCAGAGAGGCTTTGAGATTTTGGAGAAGTCTTTTATGAACCTTCTGTAGAAACCGGCATGACCCAAGAAGCTTCGAATGTCTTTCACTGATGTTGGAGGAGGTAGCTTTTCAATTACTTCAATTTTAGCCTTGTCTACCTCAATACCCTTTGAAGAGATCTTGTGCCCCAAGACAATTCCTTCTCTTACCATAAAATGGCATTTCTCCCAATTTAGCACAAGATTTGTCTCTTCACACCGGATCAAGATAGCCTCGAGGTTGTCCAAGCAAGTGTCGAAGGAGGTGCCGAAGACGGAGAAGTCGTCCATAAAGACCTCAATGCTTTTTTCTAGGAAGTCGGAGAAGATCGCCATCATGCATCTCTGAAATGTGGTCGGGGCGTTGCAAAGCCCGAAAGGCATCCGGGTGTAGGCAAACGTCCCATACGGGCATGTAAATGTTGTCTTCTCCTGATCCTCAGGAGCTATGGGGATTTGGAGATACCCCGAATATCCATCCAAAAGCAGTAATAGTCTTGCCCCGCCAACCTCTCGAGCATTTGATCAATGAATGGGAGAGGGAAGTGGTCTTTTCTGGTGGTGTTCAGCTTCCGGTAGTCGATGCAGACTCTCCAACCATTGGTAGTCCTCTGCGACACCAGCTCACCCTTTTCGTTGGGGACGACGGTAACGCCTCCTTTCTTTGGGACCACTTGCACGGGGTTACCACTTGTTGTCGGAGATGGCATAGATAATCCCCGCATCTAAGAGTTTAAGAACTTCCTTCTTGACAACCTCCTTCATATTGGGATTTAATCTTCTCGAGGTTGGACCAACGGCTTGTAGTCATCTTCCATGAATATCCGGTGGGTGCAGAAATGAGGGCTGATCCCTTGATGTCAGCTATAGTCCACCCGATAGCTCGTTTATGGTTTCAAAGCACCCTCATCAGACTTTCCTCTTGTGCACCTGTCAAGGAAGAAGAAATAATAACAGGTAGAACACATGGATCAGTCAAATAAGCATATTTGAGATGAGAGGGTAGAGGTTTCATCTACAGTGGGAGGCTTCTCAACCGAGGGCAACGGCTTCTAAGCAGCTAGTTCCAATGGTTCGGGTGGCGGATAGCGTGGTCTATGGCCAGAAAATCTGTTGTTCAACTCAGCCACCATTTCAATCATTTCTGGATGAAACTCCTGTTCAAAACAAGCCTCAAACAAAGCTAATTCATGGGCATCAGATTTAACAAGAGAGAGAGAGAGTGATCCTGCACAATGAATCTATGACATCTATAGCAAAAAACCCTCAGCCTGTGAGGGTCTCTTCACTACTTTAGACATGTCAAATTCTAATTTTTCATCATGAAGTCGCAGAATTATTTTGCCTTTCTCCACATCTATAAGGGCCCTAGCAGTTCTCATGAAAGGTCTACCCAAAATCAGTGGCACTCTCTGGTCCTCTTCCATGTATATCACAATGAAATCAGCTGGGAAAACAAATGTACCAACAGTTACTACCAAGTCCTCTACCTTCCCTTTAGGGATAACCAAAGATCTATCCGCTAATTGCAATTGAATGGGGTGGGAGTGCATTTACCAATTCCAAGCTTATTAAAAGTTGAGAGAGGCATGAGATTTATACTAGCACCTAAATCACATAACCCACTACCGCAGTCAATTTCACCAATATAGCAAGAACGATAGGCAAACCGGGATCTCCAAGCTTTGGAGGTAGACTTCTTTGTAGAACCGCTGAAACTTCTTCGGTGAGGTGAACGGTTTCCGCTTCCTCCGATCTCTTGTTTGCTATGATGTCCTTCATGAACTTAGCATAAATCGGCATCTGTTTCAAAGCATCAGAAAAAGGAATGTTAATCGTTAATTTCTTGAAAATGCTTAGAAACTTCCCAAATTGTTCATCCAAATTTTTCTTTTTGAGTCTATTGGGAAAAGGAAGAGGGGGAAGATGTTTTGCAAGAGTAGTAGAAGTAGAAGGTTCAGGAGACTCTTCTCCTTGGAAACTTCCTTAGGTGGAGATGGTGGCTCCTCAACAATCTCTTGCTCTTCTTCTTGAGCTTCATCTTCTTGGGACTCCATGTCCTCTTGTGAGCATGACGGATCAAGGAGTCTCCCACTCCTTAATGTTACCGCTTTTGCTTGCTCTCTTGGATTGGGCTTGGCTTGACTTGGAAGAACACCCGGTTGTCTTTGAGCAAGTTGTTGGGAGATGCTTTCAAGTTGAGCTTCAACCCTTTTGTTGGTGGCTTCTTGACTTGCTTTAAAAGCATCCAAATCAGCCGCTTTAGTGTGCACAACCGAGACAAGATTTTTCATCATGTCTCTTAGCTCGGCATTGGCATCCGTGGACGGAGGAGGAGGTTGTTGATGTGGTTGGTGTTGTTGTTGAAAGCCCGGAGGTGCTCCTTGGTCGGTAACCCATTTGTGGGTTGGACATTTGAGACGACCCTTGTGACCGGTAGCCCGTGGGATTGTTGGAAGCATTGCTGATCCCCCTTGGGTTTGGTCACTTCTCCATGAGAAGTTTGGATGGTTCCTCCATGGGGCGTTTTGCTGGTTGTAGTTGTATCCGGGGCGGTTGCCTACAAAGTTTACATCCTCATGTGGATCGGCATAAACTTTGCCTTCGCAAAAGTGGGTCTCGTGAGGACCCGCACAAATTGCACACCCCTCTTGGATTGAAGTAGAAGAAGATGGAGAGGGTGATGATGAAGAAGCTATAGACTTTGTTGTTTCCTTTTGAGCTATAGCTAGCTTCTCCACCATCTTAGTGAGTGAAGATAGTTGAGCGGAAAGGTGGTCGGTGGGCTCAACATGTAAGAGACCCGCTGCTCTTGGTGCTCTCCCCTTTGGTTTAGACCACTGCCTTGTGTTGCTTGTCATCACCTCTAGGAGTTCCATTCCCTCTTGAGGTGACTTAGTCATGAAGCTTCCTCCCGCTGAGGAGTTCACAAGTAGTCTATTCGAGTCGTCGAGACCGTTGAAAAATGATAGCATAGTGATTGGTAGTCCAAACCGTGGTGGGAACAATTCATCAACATGTCCTTGAATCTATCCCATGCATCGTATAACGTCTCTCCCGGCTCTTGGCAAAAGGTATTAATCTCTCCAATTAATTGCCTCGTTCTACTTGTGGGGTAATACTTGGCAAGAAATTTTTGAGCCATTTGTGCCCAAGTATGGATTGATTTTGACGGTAAGCTCCTATACCATCTTGATGCAGCGTCGGACAGTGAGTGAGGGAAGAGCTGCAGGCGTATCCTCTCACCAACATTTCCAGTTTACCAAATGAGTTGCAAAAGTCGAGGAATTGACTTAGGTGGTTGGGAGCTTCATCGGGATTTGCTCCACTGAATTTTCCTAAGTCCCGGACAGCATGATGTAGTAGGTCTTGAATACCCATTGTCCGGCCTCTTGAGGCGTCAACTCCGGTAGGACTATGGCCGAAGGTCTCCCTTCGGTGTCCGGCTGGTTATAGTCTTTGAGAGCCATTTGTTGTGGGTTTCCATTATCTTCTAAACCCCCATGTTGGTCTAGATCAGCCATGATTGAATTTTTCACAGTTCGGATGGCTCTCAACAATGAACGCTCGAGCTCGGGTCTGGACTAACAAGTGGAGATCCTTTGGCTCGAGTGTTTGGCATACACCGAGAAAACAGAAGGTACCTAAACCACACCAACACCAAATGCTCTTAAGTAGAAGGAAATGTAAAAATATAGAGAAACAACTAAAAACACAAATACAAAAATAAAATAAACAAGATAAAAGTACTAAATGCACAAAAACTAAAGTACCGAACCAAGGGAAATTGAATAATCAATTTCCCCGGCAACGCGCCAAAAACTTGTTGGAAAATTACAAACATAGTAATTAAACCTAGCTAAAATGGGCAAGTGCACCCAATTCGTTGCAATAAAACAAGTGTCGTATCCACAAGGAAATTGGTTTCTAAATCCCAAGCTTGGTATATTAGTTAAGTGCGAATAAACAGTAAAAGGGGGTTTAGCCGGAGGCAACTTGGTTGTTTATCAATTGAAATGCAATAAAACAGTAAAATGTTTGTGTATGGAATGGATGGGGAGAGTACCCTAGGATAGTGGGAATCACCTAATTCACTCAAAGAACTTCAAAACCATAACTCATCATCTCAAGCCTATTAGAGTGTAACTCATGAATCCCCAAATCATGGGAAATCAATTCTTACCTAAATAATCAAACCCCTTAATTAAAGGAGGTTCAAGTCATTAAATAGCATTAAGCAAGCACTCTTAATCAATAGCCCTAAGCATTCACTCCAAAATCAAGAAAGAAAAGTTAGGGTTTACCCCTTGTTGGTCTAGTTCCAAACTCAAGCTCAAATATTGAATGAAACCACCATAAATGCAATAAGAGATCAATTTAGAGCATTAATTGATATTGAAGGGAATAAAACAAGAGTAATAAATGAGTTAGGTTTCTCATTCAATGAGCAAAATGGGTTCAAACCCTCATCCTAGGATACAAATGGAACTACTCAACCATAGTTAAAGGAAAGAGGAAGGAGAAGGGAGAAATAGCCATTAGAGGAGCTTCCAAGCTTCAATGGAGGTAGAAATCTTCACTTTCTTCTTCCTCCTTTCTTCTCTTCTTTTCTCCTCTTCTTTTCTCCCTTATTTTTGCCACACTCTCTCTCCTTTTAGGTTGGAGTCATGTGTACTAGATAATGAGGAAGGAAGCCCCAAAATGTAGCCTTTTAGAAGCAGATTCTGGTAAAAATTTCCGTCTGACCGACCTTGCAAGGTTGGTCTCGGGGTCGGTCGGACTCACTCAGAGCAAGGCACGTGACAGGATTTTAAGCTCAACCGACCTTGGACAAGGTCGGTCCCAAGGTCGGTCGATTCCAGTGAGTTTAGAAAGCCTTGGACAGGATCGGACCGACCTTGCCAAGGTCGGTCGGGACCAGAAAGCTCTTCTTTTGTGCCGAAATTCTCCCGATACTTCCCGTTGGCTTGGCATCCTCCCCGAAGTGCTCGAACATTGATGCATCCTCAAATTTAGCTCTCAAAAGTGTACTCATATGAGTATTTACCTATTTGAATAAGTCAAAAGTATAAGATCACTAATAAACACAAAAATACTCCATAAAGTGGTGAAATAAGTCATGCGCCGAATAAAATGACGGTGAATAAAGAGCTTGAGAAAGCACTATTTCACCACTTATCAGTGGTACACCAATTTTGTTTCTTTTATCAATGATTATCATCTCCTCTTCGGTCAAACGCATACCTACGAAATGGCCCTCTGTTTACTCAGCAAGGTCGTGGTTATGCCACCCATTGTGCACAAATATTATACACCCATAGTGTGTGTAATAGCCCTTGATTCTAAAAGGGCAACCACATCTCTTTGATCCAGATGCCCTACGTCGAACGATATAACTGGTTGTTCTTGCCTATGTGGTTTCCCATACCTCTCGCATGTGATATGGAAATCTACACTTGTTTGAGAACTCTATAGTGTAAGCGTGGTTGGGATAGCCAACACTGTCTACCCGCTTTAGATGATTTTTTATCAGTAAAGGTTTGCTATGTGTAGAATAAATGACCTGTATTGACAAGAAGTGGTTGCCTATACATCTGTTGGATGAAGTCATCCATCTCTGGATGTCAACCTTGAACTCCATCATAATCGTCTCAGCTTTCATCTGTAGTTTCATCACTTTCCTACAAAAAACGTTAAAAGTGTCAAAAAACACAGTTACAATATTAGTACGATAGTGTTTTACCATAGAAAAACATACCCCGCTAGATGTTGAACTATATTCATAATCAGATTCGGAATTGCTATCCATGACGCACTAGTTGGTGTTGTCTTTGAAGATAACAAGGGAGAGAGCTTTGAGATAATGTGAAGAGGGAAAGTGAGTGTGGGAAGGATAAGTGAAGGAGACACTTCTTATAAAGAGGCAAGCAATGATATAGGTAGGACATGCGGTAAAAGTAGTTAGGTTAAAAATACGGTAATGTTTTCTCATTTCGTATCATATACAGTTCTAACGTACGAAATCTTATCGGTAACAGTAACATGGTACTGGCTAGTCATGCCAGTAAAAGTAATTATGTTCAAAAATGGTAACTTTTTCTCATTTCGTACCATATACAGTCTTAGTGTACGAAATCTTATCAGTAACAGGGTGATTGTAAATGGCATGTGGAAAGAATTTGTATCGGGCTGCCACCTCTCTACAAAATCTGATATCAACGACATGTTGTGTGGCCATGTGATATCTAGCAGAAGGTGCAGATCAGAGAGCTTAATCATGTTCTGTGCCCTTCTGCACCGAATCTTTTCCTTCGTGAACAACCACTTATTAATCACGTTCTTGTGTGATTTGAAGGACAAAACCCTACGGTCCTAAATGTTGACCAACATTTTCACACTTACAATTAGTAATGAAATTTATATATATATAATACAAGAGAAGAACAATAACATACCTCAGTCATAGACCATAAGTCAACAGCAACATATCTCCCAAAGCTAGTGATACACAAGTCAGCAGTGGCCCACCAGGTACTGGCACTGATAAGTGCGAATATATCTATCTTTAGGGCTATATTTCATGCTATATTTATAATGAATTGTGACATATTTCTCACTTATCATATATTTTTATTTAGATATATGTTTTGATGTGAATTGATACATTTTATGCGTTAAATGCAAGAAAAAGTCATAGATTTACATGCTTCATCTCACAAAGATTACAACATAAGAAACAGTATATTATTATTATTATTATTATTATTATTATTAATTTATCTCATAATGAGAGCAGCACATCCCAATATAATATCATCAACACATGGGATACTCCATCATCACGTGCAGTACACTCATGAATTAAAGTTCATTCATGATCAAATTTACATTACGTGGCATACTTTGATGATATCTTAGTTTGATAAAGATTTCAACGTCTTCAACATCAGAATGAACGCGGCGATATATATGAAGACAAAATAGGGTTTGAAAGTGGGGACTACTGTCACGACGCTTACAGAGGAGGCCTTGCGCCTCCGACCCTTTTCTCCTTTCTTCCACACATACAAGTCCACCAGTGTTAGCACTCCACACTTCTGACAGAAGATTAATGTAGAGATACGTGATGATGGAATGTGAAGCAGAGAATCTTCTTAACAGAGTTTCTTCTTCCTTTTTATCTAATTTGTCAATGTGATAATCCTTTATTTTGTAATCTTTTTACTAATTCAATAATGCGGTAGTTTAATTTCAGTGCTTCATGTGCTTTAATCTTCTGATCAATTATTAAAGATGAAAAATCATAAACGCGAGGAGATTATCTGGCCGCGTTTCATAAGTCGGACATATAATAATGTACGAACAATTAAATTTGGTAGATACATGTAACGTTATGTACTAATACGGTCACGTACTTATATGTACGTTTGTGAAAATACATATACGAAACGTTACAATATTACAACGTCGTATATGATAAATAATAACGTCGCATAGTTACATATAACTAAAACGCGACAAAATAAAAGGGGGCGTATATAAATATACATGTACGTATAAATGACTAGCAACGTATACAATTAATAATGCGACATATTATATAGTCGCTTATTTATATACATAAACATGTATATAGCTTATACAAAAAAAAGGAAGCAAAGGCACTCCCGTTGAGGTTCAAACCCCGTACCTCTCGTACCCATTGTGAATGTCTTAACCAGTTGAGCCATGCACAAATTCGGTATCAAATACCCACCAAACGAAACTGGTACTATGAAACTACTAAGTAACTACAAAAAAAAAGAACATACTGCAGCCTGTTCGTGCGCACACCTTGAAGAAATTGCCACCATCGACAATAGTAACCGGGAGGTTGTTATCAGTGCACCATGAAATTCTTTTTGCTCTGTGCACATATTCCTCCATTTTGACCATCGGCATATGCTACTCCACTCCCTCTGTACGGATTTCAAAAAAATGAAGCAACAACATCAGAGGTCGTCCTCCTTCTTCCATTCACAAGCGCACGTCAAACAACAACCAGACACACAAGTGCTCCACTTCCTCGATTCCTCTTCTGTGACATTAAGCACCTACAGACACAAAAGAAAAACAATAATATGACTCAACTACTACAAAAGAAACATAGGCTCCACATTCCTTTTTGTCCCCCATCGTCATGTACACAACATGCTTTTCTTGTTTTGATCAGTGCACCAGCACTATGTCATTCACGTGCCTTACCCCAGCCCCACTCCACTCTTATCGGTTTCAAGAATTCACAACTGAGGTGGTCTAGTCTTCTTTCCTTCTGTTTTCACGCTCACGCCTTGGAACATGTTGGAATATATACTACGGCTAGTATATGGTCTCGTGTCTGTAGTATAAGTCTAGTGTCCATATTAATTGTCTCTGTAGTATTTCTTTATTCATTAGTGAAACTACACCGTTTCACTCATTGTCTCACAGAGTATACATATATATATACTCCTACTGTACATGTAAGAGTAATGTAACCGGAAATAATAGAACTTCATAGTATTCTGCTATGAAGTGAGTTCTCTCTTGATTTCTTTCTGTCCGAGATCACAAACCCTCAAACACATAAATCAATAGCTCGAAACCAAGGACCAAGGTAAGTATGCTCAAAACCTTTTGGATGAATATTTGGATACTAACAGTGCAGTGGCCATAGTTCCTTTGCCAACAGATATCAAATTAGAACAGGTGCAAGATCATCCCCTTCTATGAAACCTAATTTCCTCTTAAAACTGAAATACCACCATCAGAAACTGCTATCCTACACCAAGAACCTGATAGAGGAGATTTTCCCGATTATTGTGAGAGTGAGCATGACTACCTGGAAAACAGAGAGGTGAACACAGAACCAACCCCTGATAGTCAAGAAATAGAAACCGAAGATGATCTTCCTAGAAGATCTAGCAGAGATAGTCAAGAATGAAAACAGAAGATAATCTTCCTAGAAGATCTAGCAGAGATAGGCATCCCCCTTCATGCCTCAATGAATATGTTTTGGAGAAATACACATTCCTGAGAGTGATGTCTTTACCCAGATTCTCCATGAGAATAGGAAATACTGATAACAGCACAAATAGGCTGACTGAAAGCATAACTGATATCAAACCTACTCATGCTCTCCTTGCTGATTCCTTATCCTCTGAATCCTACTCCTTTAATCTCCAAATGCAGAAACTTAATGAACCTAGAACCTACAAGCTTGCTGTTCAAAAGAAAGAATGGGTTCAAGCTATGAAAACAGAACTGCAAGCTTTGTATGACAACGAAACCTGGAGCATAGTTGACATCCCTAAAGGAAAACATATAGTGGGATGCAAGTGGGTCTTTAAAATAAAACTGAAAGCTGATGGGAGTTTAGAAAGATATAAAGCCCGTCTGGTTGCTAAGGGATACAACCAAAAATATGGTGAGGACTACTGGGAAACATTCTCACCAGTAGTGAAAATGACAACCATTAGGATGCTAGTTACAGTGGCTGTTAAAAGAAACCGGAAACTTAACCAACTTGACATAAACAATGCTTTTCTTCATGGAATCTCCATGAAGAAGTGTACATGGAAATTCCTGATGGTCTCAAAGAATTATACAGAAATAAAGTGTGCAGATTGCATAAGTCAATCTATGGTCTTAAACAAGCATCTAGAAAGTGGTATGAGAGATTAAGCACTTTTCTGTTTGACCATGGTTATGTTCAGTCAAAGAATGATTACTCACTGTTTATCAAATACAATGGTAAGTCAAGAACATATATTGGGATATATGTTGATGATATTATATTAACTGGCAATGACATGACAGAAGTGCATAACATTAAGATTTCTCTGGATGTTGAGTTCAAAATTAAAGATTTAGGCAGATTGAACTATTTTCTGGGTATGGAATTTCTATACAGCAGAGAAGGGATGATCCTCCACCAAGGTAAGTATGCTCAAAACCTTTTGGATGAATATTTGGATACTAACAGTGCAGTGGCCACAGTTCCTTTGCCAACAGGTATCAAATTAGAACAGGTGCAAGATCATCCCCTTACAGATGCTACTGCCTACCAAAGACTGATTGGGAAAGTCAATTTTCTTGTCAACACACGGGCAGACTTGGCCTATCCAGTTCAGTTCTTGAGCCAATTCCTCAAGGAACCAAAAGAAGCCCATTACAAGGCTGCATTACACCTTCTGCAGTACATAAAGGGGGACACACAACAAAGAATCTTCTTTAATTCAACACCAGATCTACAGATGGAAGCATACTACGATGCCGACTGGGCAAGCTGCTCTCTAACAAGGCGATCAATCAGTGGCTACATCATACTGTTAGGAGGAATCCCAGTCAGCTGGAAATCAAAGAAACAACAGACAGTTTCCCTGTCTACTGCAGAATCCGAATACAGATCAATCAGGAGAGTAACCACAAAATTGACCTGGTTGTCCAGATTGGCAGAAGAACTCGACATAGCAGAAATTACTCCCATCCAAGTTAACTGCGACAATAAGGCCGCAGTCTATATTGCTAGGAACCCGGTGTTCCATGAAAGGACAAAACACATAGACCTAGATTGTCATCTGGTCAGAGAAAAATTGCAAGAAGGTTTGATTACTCTCCAACACATACCAGAGAACAAGCAACTGGCTGATGTTCTAACTAAACAAGTTACAGCCAAGGCTTACACAGAATTCCTACAGAAGACAGGAAGCAAAATGAGATGACCACTGCTCCACCACAAACACCAGACACTGTCACAATCAAGGCTCGAGTTGGAAGACCCTTCACACCCTTCACCTTGAGGGGGGCTGTTGGAATATATACTATGGCTTGTATATGGTCTCGTGTCTGTAGTATAAGTCTAGTGTCCATATTAATTGTCTCTGTAGTATTTCTTTATTCATTAGTGAAACTACGTTTCACTCATTGTCTCACAGAGTATACATATATATATACTCCTACTGTACATGTAAGAGCAATGTAACCGGAAATAATAGAACTTCATAGTATTCTGCTATGAAGTGAGTTCTCTCTTGATTTCTTTCTGTCCGAGATCACAAACCCTCAAACACATAAATCAATAGCTCGAAACATTTCAAAGATGCATGATGTCAATCTTCAGCGACTATCTTGAGAAGAGCATCGAGGTCTTCATGGACGACTTCTCTGTCTTCGGTCTCACATTTGAATCCTGTTTAAACAATCTGGACGCCATCCTCGCCCGGTGTGAAGAAACAAACCTTGTGCTTAACTGGGAAAAATGCCATTTCATGGTTAAAGAAGGAATAGTTCTTGGGCACAAAATATCTTCAAAATGCATTGAAGTTGACAAAGCCAAGGTCAAGGTCATTGAAAAGTTACCACCACCTACCACGGTGAAAGACATCAGAAGCTTCCTTGGCCATGCTGGGTTCTATAGAAGGTTTATCAAGGATTTTTCCAAAATTTCGAAGCCTCTATGTGATCTCCTGGCTAAAGACGTCAAGTTCAATTTCACTGACAAATGCCTACAAGCCTTCAACACACTGAAAGACACCTCATCTCATCTCCGCCCCCATCGTGGTATCACCAGACTGGAGCCTTCCATTCGAAATTATGTGCGACGCCACGCGCACTACGCAATGGGGGCCGCTTTATGTCAAAAGAAGGAGAAGATCTTGAGAACCATCTACTATGCAAGTCGAACCCTCAACGATGCCCAGAAGAATTATGCAACTACTGAGAAGGAACTTCTAGTAGTAGTCTTTGCTCTGGATAAATTCCGATCATATCTCTTGGGAAGTAAAGTAATAATTCACACCGATCACTCCGCTCTGAAGTATCTATTCACCAAAGAAGATGCCAAACCTCGACTCCTCTGGTGGATACTCCTACTACAAGAATTTGAGATTGAAATCAGAGACAAGCCAGGAGTGCAAAATGTAGTAGCAGACCACCTATCTCGCATAGAGGCACCAAGTGATGGCACATCCATCAATGAATTCTTCCCAGATGAGTGCATTTTTATGATTGGCGACACTAGTGATCCATGGTACGCTGACACGGCCAACTACCTAGCACGAGGAGTAATACCACTCGGGCTAACCTACCAGCAGAAGAAGAAGTTCTTTTCAGGTGTAAAACATTAATACTGGGAGGAGCCTATCCTTTTCAAGGTCTATGTAAACGGGATGGTGAGAAGGTGTGTGCCCCGAGACGAAGTCCAAAGCATTCTACGACATTGTCACTCTCTTGAAGCTGGAGGACATCATGGGTCAGCATGAACAGCAGCTAAGGTACTTCAGTCAGGTTTCTTCTGGAAAACCCTACATAAAGACTGTCATTCCTTTGTAGCTTCCTGCGACGAGTGCCAAAGACTTGGGAACTCCTCTAGAAAACATGAGAGGCCTCTCCACATTATACTTGAGGTAGAACCGTTCGACATGTGGGGCATTGACTTCATGGGACCCTTTCCTTCATCTTGCTCAAACCTCTTCATCTTGGTAGCAGTCAACTATGTGACTAAGTGGGTAGAAGCTATCGCCTCTCCCACAAATGATGCAAAGGTAGTGCTTAAGTTCTTGAAAAAGAACATATTTACAAGGTTCGGCGTCCCACGTGCTATAATCAGTGATGGAGGATCTCACTTCTGTAATAAGCAGTTCACAACCTTAATGACAAAATACAGAGTAAGACACAAGGTAGCCTTACCTTATCACCCTCAAATAAATGGCCAGCCTGAGGTCTCTAACCGAGAATTGAAGTGGATCCTGCAAAAGTCAGTTAATTCTTCAAGAAAAGACTGGTCCCTGAAGCTTTGATGCACTCTGGACATATAGAACAACCTACAAGACACCCACCGGAATGTCCCCATATCGATTGGTCTTCGGAAAAGCTTGTCATTTACCGGTCGAACTCGTGCACAAATCATTCTGGGCCGTCAAAACACTAAACTTTGATCTACTGAGAGCAGGTGACAAACAGAATTTCAGCTTACCGAGTTAGAAGAGTTTCGAGAGGATGCCTACGAAAATAACCGTATCTACAAAGAGAAAACCAAGAAGTGGCACGACAAAATGATCTTTAAACGGGTTCCATATGGGAGATTTGGTTCTGCTGTACAATTCCAGGTTGAAGCTGTTCCCTGCTAAACTAAAATCCCATTGGGCTGGACCCTTTACTGTCTCCAAGGTCACCCCATATGGATCAGTTGAGTTGGTAAATGCTAAAGGACAAACTTTCATGGTAAATGGGTCAAGACTAAAGCATTATCAGAGTGGTAATCTCGAGAAAGTTGATGCTCATGCAATAATTCTACAAGATCCTCATATTTGAGTACGCTTCAAAACGTCTAGCCAAAAGACATTAAAGAAGGGCAGCTTCCCGGGAGGAAACCCGGATGAAATTTTCTTTCATTTGCTTTTATTTTCTTTTAATTTTCAGGTTCTCTTTAAATTTTGTTTTTTACTAAACTCTTAACCCCGTTTGTAGTATGGTTGCTTCTAGTGTCTTATGCAGGTGCAACTTCATGTCTACACTGCAACCAAGCTGCGCTACTTGAGGCTAAAGCTCAAGTGTGGGAGAACTCCTATAACGCAAGCAAAAACAACCTCAGGGGAGTACTAGTTTCTTTAAAATTTTCTTTTACTTTGCTGAATTCTGCTGTGGATAGCTTCTGTGCTCAAATGTTTATTTGTGACCTTTGTGTTTTCTCTATTTTCCTACTTACCGAAAAGGTCTTCTGAAACCTTCCCTTGTTTTTCTGGTGAACAATGAGGACATTGTTCAATTTAAGTGTGGGGGAGTGCCCTTTTCGGTGAAATTTTGTGCTTAAAATGATAATCACTCTGCTTATCTTGCGTTTGTCCAAAAAAATTAAAATCGTGAACCCTTTTGATGTGGGTTGTTCTCTTTATGAACAAATACTATTATGAATTGTGGGATAAATGGTACAAATTTTTTTATTTTTGATTGCTCTTGAGGAGCGTTTTTACGCGGTGTGACCAAATGATCTACAGTGGTTGGATTTTTATTGCTCAGGGGTTCTTTCTGTCTTCTCTCTTAGGGATTGCTAAGGGGTGCTTCTCTGTCCAAGAAAAAAGAAAAAAACATAATAAAAATAATAAACAAGGGACTTGCGAGACACCATTGGTAACCAACAAAGAGAGTTGAGTGTTCTTACATACAAAGGCTTGATGCCTACATATTACTCCTCTTATTTAATGCAAAAGTGAAGCAAATGCATAAATCTATTTTTCCTTTTGTTTTCTCCTCAATGCCCATTCTTGAGAGAAGTTGGCCGTGGTAAAAGTTCTCAAAGTCACCTAAACTGAGAAGCATTGAAGCACCTTGGATCATACCCCAAAAGTCTATATTTTGTTTTTACCCTGAGTACACCTATGCCATCAGTAGGTGATGAATCACACTCCTCAAAAAGTTTAAGATCATGAACTGTTCACCTCCTTATCCTACCCTTCATAATAATATTTGTTAGTATTGAGCATTCCCTACTTTCTTGGGTACATGGTTTTGCTTGAGGACAAGCAAAAGGGTAAGTGTGGGGGTGTGATAAGTGTCCAAATGAGCATGATTTATGGGTGTATTTCATATGTTGTATTAGCACTTTTCTTGCTCATTTCTCCACTTTGAATAGTTTTCCTCTAGTTTATGTTTTATTGGTTATCTTACAGATTTATTGATTAAACATGAGTAAAACCAATCTAGGAGCAAAATAGACAAAGAGATGAACGCATAGGCGCAAACGGATCTAAAAACGGAGCTCAAACGAAGAATCTGGAGCCTGTCGAAGTTTGTAGAAAAGACGAGACGAAAATACACACGTCCGGGTCAGACCCGGACGTCGTAAATCCGGACAGGAAGCGAAATACACGTGTCCGTGCCTCGGACGCAACCCTGGACGCAGCATAACAAGCGTCCATACCACGACGCAACCCCGGACGTCTCACATCCATACCACGGACGCAACCTCAGACGCAACTAAAAAGTGTGTCCTTACCACGGAGAAACTCGGACGTGACACGTCCGGATGAGCCATATCCGGACACAAATCCGGACACGTGTAAAATGACTGCGCCGAATCCAGAGATTACGAGATTGAAATTCTGCACCATCTTCTCTGTTTTTCCCGCAATTACGGCGCCCACAAACTTATCTATCTACCACATCAATCGTATTAGGCGCCGTCTCCCTTAATTTATTCACCCACCAGCCTACTATAAGCCTTGTTCTCTTCCCTCTCTTTACTCCTATATAAACCCACTTCTTCTGCCTCTATTTTCATAAATCGATCACCACAACAGCACCACACCCACTGTAACACCCCTACCACTGATACCGTCATTACCGTCCAATCTCCTTATACATCCATACACACGCAGCGGATACGTACATACTTACAACAGCGGGTGATACAATGCCGTTAGCCACCCACGTGACTAACAAGGCTACTACTACTACATACAACATCGGTCTGATGGACCGGAATATCCGAGTGCTACACAAATACAATCCTTACTATAATTACAACCGGGTACTTCTACTTCCCATTCAACTCAATGCTCCATTACAGTACCATACAATACAATATACATAACCGAGTTTACTAAGTTCCAAATACAAATACAATACTTCTTCCAAGTTCACATATACTCACTAAAAGTCTGCATCTACCCATTCCTCACACTACATACTTTCTGAATACATAATAGTGTACCCCTTGGTACATTTCTACATTTGAGGCTACAAGCCTTATACCATTTACTACAATCTACCTTCCATTCCTAGTAATCTAGGCATGTCCACCGGTCTTTTCTGTGACCATGTCCGCTTCGGGTACCTGCACACTAAAAACGTTGCCCTAGGGGCTAAGCTTTCGCTGCATATGACTTCCACATACCCCGCGTACTAGCGAGGGTACGCCGACCACTTGGTCGTATACATGCAGTTCATTTTACAGTACATACATACATACATGCTTCATTCATATTGCTACAATACTACACAAGGTATACATACATACACTTCAATACCTACAAGGAATACAATACACGCCAACCGATACTTACTTACCTTCTTCCGTAATACACATACACAATTCATACTCATTACACAATACTTGTTAGCTCCATTTGTCCACCTGGGTTAATCGGGTGGAGATTACTCTTTTACTCGGGGTCAATGACTTACACCAGGCAAGACCATTACACATACAATACTTTACTTACTTACTACATACTCAAGTCAAGTCGTCGGGACCTCCGGCCCGGGGACTACTCTGTCCCACCACCGGGATTTACTTGGTTCACTAATCCAAGATGCTACCCATTTAAGGGGTTTGGGCCGTGGACCAGCTTAAGAACCAGGAATCGGATCCAACCTCTTGTGTCTCCTCATCCTCACGCGTGGCCGAAACTATATCGGACTTCTACTCATTCCAATTTACTCCATACTTACGTTAGGAGTTAGGTAGTTAGGAATTAGTAGAAGTCATTCACATTCAAGCCACACAATAATTCAATACTCCCACACACATACATACAAGGTACAATACGTTACACAAATACACTACAAGGTACATACACACTCATCTCCATCCATTCATTTCATGAATTATACAAACTATTGTTCAAGACAAATATATCAAGAACAATATAAACAAGCACGAGTAAGTGCAATATAGTCCGATTTATGCATTTATCTTGTTTAGGTGATCAAATAAGCACACAAATCGGGGTAACCAGGTTAGGATACAGAGCATGAAGAAATCATACCTTGCACCGTTGATTTGGACTCACCGGCTCCTCTTCGGTGTTCAACTATTCGAATCCTAGCATATACATAGAGTTGGGTGGTTAATTATCTATAATTAACCTTACTCATTACTTTCCCTAATGTTTCCCAGTTTATACTTACGAGCTCATTATTTTTAAATACATTTACTTTTGTTACTTACTTAATTATCTTCTAAGCTTGTTTATAGCTTTAATGACCTTTAAACCTCATTAATTAAGTCTTAATTATCTTATACCATCATTACCCTTCATTACCCTACCTTAGAATAGCTTTAAAGCACTTTCTGTGAAGATTTTAGTGTGGTCCGGGTTAGTGTCCGGGTTTACATACCCGGACCACTACTTTGCAAAAGCTCTCGAAAATGAATTAAGACTGGTCCGGGTTTGTGTACTACTTTACAAACCCAAACCACAAGTTTAGAAAAGTCTCGGGTGTTAAAATGGGGTGGTCCAGGTTTAGGTCCTGGTTTACAAACCCGGACCACTCCTTACGCATTACATTTTGTATTGATTTTTGACTGGTCCGGGTTTCTGTGCTGGTTTACAAACCCGGACCAGTTGCAGTATTTACAAATATGCTAGTTTTTTATTATGTTTCAACTCCAAACTTCTACCAACTTCTTCCCCAATATTCCTACATATAATCTAGGGTGTTTTGACCCTTGTTAAGCAATCAAAACTAACCTAATCCACCTCTATACAAATCTGTTACATAATGCACTCCATTGTCGAATTTTCTCCATTGTTACAATTTTTTCTTCTTCAACAAATGTTACAGATATTTCCTTTCTTCTTCCCAATACTCCTATGGCTCTTTCATTGCCTCTTTTTCATTATACTCAACCTAAGTCTTACTCACTACAATACTCATTTTACTAAGTCTTACACATTAATTCTTCCTTGTTTCTCCAACACATTAAAAAACCTCTTGCTACAGATTTTATACCTTTTCATTCTCTAACCACAACTACTACTCCATAGTTACTAAACATCTCTACTAACTCCAATACACACCTTGGTTCTCCCATTCACCAAGTCATCCATCAATGTACATATTCCTACCAAAATTTTGTCATAGTTTACCTACAATTCTAACTTCTCCACATATATACTTTTTCATCAAATCCATTCCTAATCTAGCCACACCCATACAAGGGTCCTACCAGCATTCAAACAATCTCAATACATTAATACTTCCTCAAACAACAATACTAATACTCATATACAATTCTTAGGCTCCAAGGCCTACAATTCACATACTTGCTCACAAATACTTAAACTTCCATAACTACAATACTAATACAATGTTTTGGGTTCTTTAAATTGGTTTACCCATTCCCATTACTCTAATGCATTAAAACTTAGCATCAAGAAGGAGCTCTTACCTTAAGCTCATTATTCCTTCTCTCCTTTCCAATTCTTCTTCTTCTTCTCTCTTTCTTGCACAATCGGTCACATGGGGAATGGAGTTGCCAAACTCCATTCCCATCACCCAATGAACATAAAAACAAGTGTAATTAACATACTAACCCTTAAATTAATGCTAGTTCATTGAAATGCTTAAAACACAATTTTTAGGGTTTACCTTTTTAAGCTTCTAAGAGGGGTTTTAGCCCTTGGTTCAAGAAGGCGATTCCACCACATTGCAAGGTTGAATTGGTGCTCAAAAGAGAGAGAAAAATAGAGCATTACAAGATGGGTAAAATCGGTTACAAAGGAAGATGAAGAAAACATGAGTTTTTCATGTAGATTTTTACCTTAATGGAGAGAGGAGACTCCAAGCTACCCATTGATACTATTTTCTCTTTGAATGGGAAAACCCATGGAGATGAACTTCCTCATTTTTGGATTTTGAAAAGAGAGAAGTGTAGAGAATGATGATGAGAGTAAGAATATGTAATTATTTTTACATGTGGAGCTTGTGTGTGACTAGAGCATGAAGGAGAAGGTGGAGTATCCATGGAGGTTTCCAAAATCCCCAGCAAACAAGAGAGGAGGAGGAAGGTGACTGTGGGGAAGAAAGAAAGAAGAGAGAGAGGAGGGAAATGGGAGGAGAGAGGTAGTTTTTTGCCTTTTGTACTTTTTCCTCTTTTACTTTTCTTTTTTCTTTCTTTCTTTATTTGCTTTGTGTGTGTGTGAGGGGCTGTCCCATTAATAAAACCGGGCCACACATATATGTAAGCTGGAGCGTTTTTCGTCTTTTGCAGAAAACGCTCGTTATTTTACCCGGTTTTGGTACTATTCACTAACTGGGCCCGTTTTCCGGAATTTTCTCGTTTCTTTAATTTTATTGGTTATTAAGCTTCCATTAATGCTTAATTATTGTTAGTTAATGGTTTATAATCTTTACGGGTTCGTTTGACCACTTAAAATCACGTTTTCGGGTTTCCTTGAAAAACGTGCGCTAAAGCTCTATTAGCGTTTTAATACATTATTTGGATCCGTTTTCTTCGGGAATTGTTCCCATATATTATTTAGGCCTTATTAATCCTTTAGAATCCATATAATATGCTAACCGAGGTCTCATACCTCCTATAGTTATTTAACGCTTATTTAGCGTTTTTCGCTTTTTAAGCGTTTCTTTATTTCTTTTGGATTTATTTTTCCTTACCAATATTACTTAGGCGTTATTAGGCCCTTAAATACATATTAGAATTATTTTAATCGCTATATTTAAGTTCGGGGTATTTCACCCACCATTCCCTATTCTTCTTCTCAATTCTCCCGTAACACCATAATACTCAATTCTCCACTTTTTATTTCTTTTTTCCATTCCACCACCATAATTTCCTTATATTCACATATCACCCCAAATATTTTCCATATCATCCAAAATCACTCCATTCTCCCCATATTCAGCAGAAGCAGTATATTAAAAGGAGAGGAAAGAGGCAGCAGGAGCGAGAGCGAGTGTAGACCCGTTCCTCTCAAGCAGTCTCTAAAATAATGACTATTTCTATCTTTACTCATTATTTTATTTCTATCAATGTGTGAGTAAATTTATATTTGTGCTTAGGATGGGTGTTTGACCCCAAATAATTCAACTTATTTAATATCGATTTGCTTATAAATATTTGTTTTTCTCTCTAAATGATTAAATGCTTAAGAACTGATCATTTTACGCATTTACGGTTTCTCTTATTTCAATGATTTTATAAATTCGAGAATAGACCACAAAGAGAGATAAACGTTAGATATTATCTCCTTAATTAGCAAAAATCCATCGCTGTTATTAAAAAATTTTTGCTTAATGCTAATTAATGAATTTAGACTTTTTCTATTAGTAAAAAGTTTATTGAATTAATTAAGAGTTGACCTTCTCTATGCTTCAGAAGGCCACACGATAAATTCTTAGAAAAATAAAGCAAATTAGGATTATAATTAAAGTCTGAAGTATATTTGGGCGATTTCATCTTCCTTTGCACATTTTCCATCCAATTGATACACAACAGTTTTATTAAAGCTTTTAATTGTTTTTATCTATCCAACCCAAAAACACCAAGATTGCCACTGGCAAAACCCATTTTTATTTACTGTTTATTAAATACCGAAACTAGGAAAATTGAACAATTTCCTTGAGGATACGCCACTTGTTGTACTACTACGACTAGGTGCACTTGCCTATTAGTTTGTAATAAATCTTTATATAATATTGTATAGATTTTGCTCAACACCCACTCGGGAGGTAGAGTTCACCATTGAGCTGCTACCAGGAACCGGACCGATAGCCAAGGCGCCTTTCCGCATGGCTCCGGTTGAAATGAATGAGTTGAAAGAACAGTTGAGAGACTTGTTAGATAAAGGGTTCATACGACCCAGTGTTTCACCATGGGGAGCGCCAGTTCTCTTCGTGAAGAAGAAGGATGGCAGTCTCCGCCTCTGCATTGACTATAGAGAGTAGAATGCAGTAACTGTGAAGAATAAGTATCCACTACCTCGCATTGATGATCTGTTCAATCTGTTGATGGGGGCATCTGTGTTCTCCAAGACTGATCTCAGATCAGGGTACCATCAGATAGCCATTAAGGAGTGAGACATTGAGAAGACGGCATTCCGGACACGATAAGGCCACTACGAATTTACAGTGATGCCGTTCGGTGTGTCGAACGCACCGGCGAAGTTTATGGATCTGATGAACAGTTTGTTCAGGGAGCAGTTGGACAAGTCGGTTGTGGTATTCATCGACGACATATTAATATATTCAAAATCGAAGGCTGAGCATGAGAGTCATTTACGGAGGGTATTGGAGATACTAAGGGAGAACCAGCTTTATGCTAAGTTCTCTAAGTGCGAGTTTTGGCTTGACCAGATCTCTTTCCTGGGTCATGTCATCTCGGATGCTGGGATCTCTGTAGATCCAGCAAAGATAGATGTCGTACGCACCTGGCCAAGACCGAAGACAGTTACCGACATCAGGAGCTTCCTCGGTTTGGCAGGGTACTATCGGAGGTTTGTTAAGAACTTCAGCAAGGTCTCAAAGCCGATGACTAGTCTGATGAAGAAAGATGCACCGTTCATATGGATGGATGATTGTGAGAGTTCATTCCAGAGCTTGAAGGACTCATTGACCACCGCACCGGTTCTGACCATTCTAAACGGTACAGAGGGCTTTGAGGTTTACTGTGATGCATCTGGAAGAGGATTAGGTTGCGTAGTCATGCAGCATGGCAAAGTGGTCGCTTATGCCACGCCAGCTGAAGAAACATGAAAAAACTACCCCACACATGACTTGGAACTGGGAGCTGTAGTCTTTGCCTTGAAGATATGGCACCACTACTTATATGGGGTTAATGTGATGATCTACACCGATCATAAGAGCTTGAAGTACATATTCACTCAGAAGGAGTTGAATCTTTGATAGAGGAGATGGTTAGAATTCTTGAAAGACTACGATATTGACCTCCAGTACAAAGAAGGGAAGGCCAATGTTGTAGCTGACGCCCTGAG
The DNA here is from genome assembly GCA_023374045.1 of Limonium bicolor. Classification (NCBI taxonomy): domain Eukaryota; kingdom Viridiplantae; phylum Streptophyta; class Magnoliopsida; order Caryophyllales; family Plumbaginaceae; genus Limonium; species Limonium bicolor. Next base: position 12,938,113 of record CM041781.1, read on the forward strand.
CCGTCGAGCACACTCACTCCATTCGCTACTCGCTTCTTCTAGCTTGGTTGATGAGGTGCGAGAGGCTCAGAGGAACAATGAGTATATGAGGGAAGTCAGACAGAGGCTGACAGAAGGTACCTTCGAGAGTCAAAATACGACTTCAGACTTCATGACGATGATCTGATCAGACTTAAGGGCCGGTTATGCATCCCATGCAGCAGCGCAGATCTGAAAGAGCGCATACTTAGAGAATCACACTGTTCTTCAGTTTCCATCCATCTGGGAGCCTCTAAGATGTACACAGACATGAAAAGGTACTTCTGGTGGTCGGGGATGAAGGCAAATATTACCGAGTCTGTTTTGAGGTGTCTCATATGCCAGAAGGTAAAATTTGAGCACCGACGACCAGGCGGAATGGTACAATCGATGCCAGTTCCGGAGTGGAAGTTTCATGACATCTCCATGGATTTCGTGGTCGGACTCCCGCCTACCAGGGGAGGTCTGAACATGATATGGGTTGTAGTGGATCGACACCACGGGATACCGAAGACATAGTATCTGACAGAGATACCAGATTCCTTTCGAGGTACTGGAGAGCTACAAGGGAAGTGGTTGGTACAAAATTGAAGTTGAGTACCGCGTTCCATCCTCAGACAGATGGTCAGACTGAGCGTACAATTCAGACACTCGAGGACATGCTAAGAGCATGTGCCTTGGACTTCCATGGCAGTTGGATCGACAAGTTGCATCTAATCGAGTTCTCTTACAACAATAGCTATCATGCTTCGATCAAGATGGCACCTTTCCAAGCGTTGTACGGTAGACCATGTCGTACACCGCTCTGTGGGATGAGTCGAGTGAGGCGTTCATTATAGGACCTGAGTACTTAGAGCAAGTTCAGGCCGAAGTTCAGCAAATCAGGGAGGATATGAAAGCTGCTCAAGATAGGCAGAAGTCGTATGCTGATGTTCGACGACGAGACCTAGAGTTCGTAGTGGGCGACCAGGTATTTCTGCGAGTCTCACCGATGAAGGGTGTGTTTAGGTTTGGGCAGAAGGGCAAACTGGGCCCGAAATTTGTGGGTCCTTATAAGATTACGGAGTGGGTGGGCCCAGTTGCTTATAGGTTGAACTTACCTGCTGAGCTGGGTAAAGTGCATGACGTCTTTCATGTTTCACAACTGAAGAAATACATGCACCACCCCTCCCATGTGTTAGAGCCTAAGAGATTGACTTTAGAGACAAATATGAGATCAGTGGAGACCCCTCAGAGGATCTTGGATACTAAGACTAGGGACACTCGCCATAAGTCAGTGCAACTGGTGAAGGTTCTCTGGTCTAACCAGGATGTCGAAGAGGCCACTTGGGAGTTAGAGGATAAGATGAGATCGAAGTGCCCTTCGTTATTTACCAACTAGATCGTCTGTATAGGGTATGGGGCGTACCCCTTTTTAAGGGGGGTAGAGCTTCCTTGTTTTTGAGTTAGTATACGAACAATGTTTGTCGTTTGCTCGGTTGGTGTAAGATATGGTTTCGTGTAAGTTATTACACTTTGTGATAATTTTGAGATATGTATAGTACTTATGTATTGTACTTTGTGGCAGACCATTTGAGTCTTGAGATGTGTGAATGTGAATATAAGATATGGTATTAAGAAATTTGTGTGTTGTAAATCTTATAGCATACATGTGAACTTTGGGGATAAAGTTCTTTTAAGGGGGGTAGATTGAAATACCCCAAACCTAGTTATGGTGTTTAGATGTTAAACTAAGATATAAGAAGGCTAAAATATGCCTTAGAAACATTGGTAAACAATTTAAACCATAGAAAACACAAGGAAACACCATAAAGGCAAATTAAGCAAAAACATGCTCTAAGCTTGGAGTAACTTTGCTTAGCACCCAAATATCATTCTTAGACCTTAGTAACATGCTAATGGACATGTTAAATCAATTACCAAAGAAAACCAAGCTCAAAAACAAGTTAAAACACAAACTGTGCTTTAAGGACTCTTAAAGCACGTTTTTGAAAAATTGTCTTATAAGGAGGTTTTGAGTGGCTAGATGACCATTATTACACATTAATCAACTTGTGTACTACTTAGTATCACATTAGGAAGCATAAATCAATGGGAAACCAAAAATTGCACAAATTTGTGCATTAATTATGAATAGTGCCCAAATAGTACCTAGTTTAGACTTAAGTCGACTTTGTTTAATTAATTGTTCAACAAAGACCATAAATATCCCATTTAGAAGGAGGGGGCCGGTTTTAAGGATGGTGAGTCACCATGTGTGCCAGCCAAGTTACAAAAGAAGAGGGAAATAAAGAGAAAGAACTATTTGCTTTTAAAGGAAAATATCTTACAAGACTTACCTCTCTCCTCTTCTTTCTTCATTCTCTTCTTTCTCCACCGTGTTTTTCTTCTTCTTCCTCCCTAAGAAACTATAATTTACAGCCCCATTCTTCCTCCACCTTCACTTGCTCACCAAATACTCATTATTGCTCCAAATCAAAAACCAAGCATAGATTTCTCTTAGTTGGAGCAAGCTCTTTCATTCTATCTTTTCAAAACTGGAAAAGCTCAAGTTTGGTGCCATGGAGAAACTCCATTGAAGGGGGAAAATTCAGTTTGAAGAGCTCTTTTGCATCTCCATTCATTCAAGGTAAGAAAACTTAAAGAAAAATCAACTTCCCTCCATTTTTGCTCATGTCCGAAAATCAACTTCTCATGGGGTTTTCTTTTACTCCTTGAACTAGCTTGTTTTAATCTCCAAGGACTAGTGGAGGTCCTCTTTGATTCATTGACCAAGTCTATTGAAATACCCCTAACCTTTAAATAATTAAATAATGAGAACTAAATAATATTTTGGGGGATATGAAACCCTAAGAAAATATATAAACACTTAGGCATTAAAAACGCACCGAAACTCCTTAAGGTCAACAACGTGCGCTAAGCCGGACCTTAAGCTAACTATGGTATATAAACTATAAAAATCATACCAAGTCAACTAAGGATCATTATATGACCTTTAAAACACAGGTCCTCAGCTAGAACAGAGTAGAAATGCAAAATGCCCGGGAGAGTCAACACACCTCCCTTAAGGCCGGAAGTCTCGGAAATACTTTACAAGATGAAAGAAAGCATTAAAATTCATTCCAAATTCACCATAACACTTTAATAAACATATAAGATGAAGTCCTCACGCTAAATTCTCAGTTAAATACAAAGTGCTCAGAGGTACCCGTTAGGGGCCCCATAAACCCCCGGGAATGCCCCGGAGAGGTACCGAAGTGGCACGATCTCCTATATAATTCATTCTTAGAGTTCCTATCATCATTGTTCATCATCCTAAAGAGAATACTCAAGCTACTTTTTCAAAAATAAACAAAGTGCTCGGGGGAAATTCTTAACGCTCCTATTTTGCTCGGGAGTGTCCCGGTAGCCCGGAAATTGTGTCATGAGTTGATATAACCCCATATAACTCAATGTAACACGTTAATATATCATTATTGACTATAAAAAATGTTTATAAATACTTGAAACTCGTAGCGACTACTTATTTTCTAGAATATCCTAAAACACAAAAACGCACCTTCGGGTGCCATAAAAACGCATTCTACGCTATTACCTTGAAGTTTTTGCGGAGCCACGAGTTGATAATCTTAAACGGGGATGAATTGACTATCTAAATCAATCAAATCCAATGCTAAAATCATAGCACAAGTAGGGCCGATATTATGATCAAAAAGTAGTATAAAATCAGCATTTTACCTTAGAAACTTTCATCTTTTACCTTAGTATAAATGTACCAATTAAATGTTGTGACTTATAACATGTTACAATAATATCTTAGTACAATATAGTGTGACAGGAACCAAGTTAAAAATCAAACCCACATGGCCATACAAGGGGCCGTTTTTTGGGTGTAAATGACATGATTTTAGCTTAGAAAATTGTCTTATGGATGATGACTCACCTTGCACATGCCATGTGATAATATAACAGTGGAATCTCAGCCTTGGTAGCCCTTCATTACTGAAAACCTGCAGGAATGGAGCAAGAGATTAGTTTAGGAAAAAGCAATGAAATTAAATATAATAAAGTGGATCTTGATTCTTATAATGTAAAGTTGCAAATAAACAAAAGAAATCAACCTGTTCTCTAGTCAAGGTTGCCGAATTGATCAAGGAAAGAAGGGTTTGATTGCTGATTAATTAGTCAAATAAAACATCTACCTAATTAAGCATGATCTCATATTTAATATAAACTAGACTAAGTGACTCCTTTCAGCTCCTTGGTGCCGCAAGTCTACAAGGAATCAAGACCAAAATCAACATTTAAAATGCTAAAGAATTACCTTGCCTACCTTGCCTTTGTCCTCTTGTTTAAATTGTCAAACAAAGCCATCCTCTCTTCCTTGTCATGTGGCCGAAAGCAAGCTCAATAATGGGCATTTTATGGAGCCAAGAACCAAAACAATAAACTAAAGAAAAGTTAGCCAACTTTGACATTTTGTGTCAAATGAGAAATTCCTTTCAATCTTCATTCTCTTAACTACTCACGGCACCTTGCCATTCTCTTTGCCCCTCCTTAACCGAATTGGTAAGTCATCCATTCCCTCTCTTTTCTTCTTCCTTTCATTTACTTCATTGGTGCTTCAAAGGTCCATTAATGGTGTTTTAAGTTTTAACACCATTTTTATGTAATTTTCCTAGTCAATTCTACCAAGTCTTGAAGCAAGAATCATCCTAGTAGCCCTTGCAATTTTTGCCAAGCATTAGTACTCCAAGGAGTCACCTTTATTCAACAACAACTCAAGGAACAAACAAGAAAGTTAAGATATATTTTCATGTTTGAAAATCCTAGTAAATACCTAAAGTCATTTCTGAAAATTTTAAGCTTCTAAACCTATGTTCTCTTCATCATTTCATGAAGGAAACTTGGAGCTTCAACCATCCTAAGGTGTACCGAAAATTCCTTGAAAAATACCTAAGGTAAACTCTTGTAAAACTACTTCAAATCTTACTTATAAATCCTTGTTAGAAGTGTAACACTTGGATCTCCTAAACCTATATGTGGAGACCGGATATTCTACATCCAAATAGCATTGGAAGCGCTTGGAATTCAAGAGCAAATCAAGTACAAGAATCATCTTGATTTAAGGAGTAAGTTTCTATAATTAAAACTATTAAGTTTAAGTTTGATTTAAGCTTCAAACTTTAGTATAAAATTTATGTACAACCCTTAGTAATATTAAGGCCGAAAACTATAGGTTATAATACCAAGAAAATAATTTATAACATACAAGGTAAGATTATTAAATTAAGGTATAAATTTGTGTAACAAAAAAATTAAATATGATGCATATAAATTCAAGCCAAATTGTCTAGGGGTTAAATGTTCTATTTTGAGTTTATAATCATTCTAAGTCATTAGCATAATTTTTAGAAGTGTTATATGGCTTATATACATTTATATATACTTATTATAAGATATAAATCAAGTTTTAAAACTATATGATAAGTTATTGTTACAGCCGAGAATAAGATGGATTAATTGGTGATTTTTGAAGTGTATAAGTGTATTAGCTTATATTATAAATTTTGGGAATATTAAAAATAGCTACAAGTATTTAAATGGCTAGTTTATTAATTTATGTGGCTAAAATGTAAATTTTGAAAAGATTAGTGTACTACATATAATTGCCGAGAGTTAAGAGGCTTATTTGGTATAGTTATGATATAATATAAGGTAGGAATTAATATTACGAATTTTGGTGAATTTAAACAAGTGTTTAAGTGTTAAAATAACATTTTATAAAGTTTTGGGGCTATTTTGTAATTTCTGGAAAATATAGTGTATAACCGAGATATATATGATTTTCTGGGTATATTAAAGTATTAATTATGAAATTAGGCTTTGGTCAAAGTGTTGACCAAAAACTTTGGGTTAAAATGATTTATGACATAAAATATTAAGTTTATAAAAGTTTTGGGGTGAAAATGTAATATACAAAAGTTTATATGGAAAACCAAAATTGATATAGGGCAAGAGCATAATTTAAAAAAATATAAGGGCCATTTCGGTTTTTAAAGAAATTAAATATTAAAACAATAGTTTATAAGCTAATATGTAACTTATATAAAGTTTTGGGGTTAAATGGTAAATAAAGGAAAACTATATGATAAAACCGAGAATAATGTGGTTATTTATTAATTTGTAAAAGTTAATATATTCATTTAGTAATTTACAAAAGTTAATGTGTTCATTATGTGATTACCGAATTAATAAGGTTAGTTTTGTAATTTAATAAAGAAAGGAATTGAAACTAAATTATGGGGTATAATGTACAGTTTATAAAATAATTGTGGTTATAATAAAAATAATCAAATTGTATAATATATAGAATAAGTGGAAACAATACGAGCATATAATTAAAGAGATAGGAAATATACTATAAGGTAGAAATTCATTATCACATGTAGTTGTTACATAAAATGACGAACTGTTGAATTACCTCGAACCACTGTAAAATAACAGGGAGAAATAAAGAACATACGGGGTTAGTATACTACGAGTAATAGTTCTGTATCAACAGTACTGTAATAGTTAGTGTTAGTTGTATTAACGTTACCCGGTATTGCATGTACATATAACAGCGTTACGGGGAGAAACTACTAAGTGTGAACTGTCAAGCTAGCAACTTACACGGTGAACGGTATGTTAATTATGTGGTCTGAATGTCCTAAGGATTTTCCTGAGGTCCAGACGTTGTGTGTTTAAATGCTAAGAGCGGTATCTGTGATTTATGTATATGATATTGTATACTGTATTGCTCGACACCATTGCGTTTTATTTTTACGCGAACGTCTTATGACTGGAAGTTTATACATCTAAACTCAAACAAGACTAGGTGACCTTTAGGTATTATGAGAACCTAACTGATGGTCAACTGTCATAGTCTTAACTTAAGGATTGGATATTGTATCACTGACTAAAGGGCTAACTTATAAAGAGAGGAATCCAGCTAGTTTCGACTATCTGGTTGCGCATCGTGATCACTACGAGGGACTACTATCAAGAGTCACTCAAGGGAATCCATTATCCACGTTCGATGATGGCAGAGGGCACTACTGTTGGTGCATAGGTTTCGACCGAATTGGTCGCCTTTAAGGCAAATAAATTATCCAGGGCCATAAGGTCAGCTGGCAACGGTTCCATTGGAACCCAGGGGACTACTGTCCATTAATAAGTTATTAAGGGTTGTCCTAACATGACGCCTGAGGTAGAAATTAATTGGAAGGTTTAAGTGATTGGTTAAAAGGATAAGGGCCAGGTGGCCTACTAACAAGTACAGTTAATTAACACGCGTATCTTGTTTGGTTACTGTTATTAATTATTGGTTATTCATTATTTGGTTGTTATTTACTATTATGTGGTGAAGTTGTTAGGTGAACTATTCTGTGTTTATCTAAACATTTACAGTTGTTATTATTATTGTAAACCGGCATTGCATGTAATGAATCTAATATCAAGATGGCTAAACGACTTAAGGAATCCATATGATTTAGGACTACATTTAGCATACCAGCATATCGTTTGCTGAGCCCTTCAATGGGCAAAACATTTCAGGTTATTGATTGAAGACAAGCCGGAGTGCGGGACACAGGGTAGCTTATGTGTTTTCAATAAACACCCTTTAGTTTTATTATGTACTGTATTATGGAGTTTGTGGTATTTGGTTTAGTTGCTCAGTTTGGATTTGGATTGTAAGTTTAAGAGTACTCAGTATCTGTTCATCACAGCGGTGGAGTGTTGAAGTTGATGGATGGAGTAAGGTTGCCTTGTTACTCACATGGGTGGGTAACGACGTGTAACACCAACGTTAGATAGTTTTATTTTCCGCTGCGAATTACATTCATTATGCTATGACTTGCGAATATATTACAGGATTAGGATTATGAGTGTTACATCTATCTTGAGACTTTAAAGGTAATCATCCATTTTAATACCTTAAAGCACTCTTTTTAACCTAGGAATGATTCCTTAAGTTTAGGTGCATTCCTTAGTACTCATTAGAGTAATTGTATGTTTAATAGAACATTGGCAAGAGAACTAAGTCCTTGGCCGAGAATCAACCAAGGGAAACAAAGGAAGTGAAAGTGAGAAAAAGCTTGGAAAAACAAGGTAAATGACTTACCTTAAGGTGGTTTAATGCTTTAAGGGATGGGTTTAGATAGATACTAAATGTAGCTTAGAGTTTACATTAAGTAAGGGCTATAAAACCTAGGAGAAAGAACATGATCATATTTGAGAACTTGTGAGTAAGGAGCAAATGGTAAATTGAGTTAGTAAAACAATCATAAGGTGAATTACAAGAACACTTATATTGCAATGAGAGCATTGTTGTGTGTATTTGCAGGTTGAAGGCTATTATATGTGGGAAATTCAGCGGTTAAATTTATGTCATCTAAGGGCCTAAGAGCCATGTCATTTAAGGGCCTAAGTGCCAAGCAATTTAAGTTTATGCACTATATTATGATGTGGTGTAGTTTGGGTGTATTATTGTGTGTAAGAATGTTTATTGAGGATTTGAGTGTTCTTGGTTGTTTAAGGATGAAAAACTAAGTATTTGGGTATAGGAATATACTAGGGAAGCCATGTCAAAATTTGGTAAAGAAACTAGGTGTTTAAAGGGTTTTAAGAAAATTTTGTGACCAAAGATGTACTAGTGAACATTAAGGGTTAATTTGGTGAAAATGAATAAGTTAAGGTGTTCTTGAGGATTAGAATGACCTAGGAATGTCTAGGAGGAACTAGAGGTTACAATGGTGAATTTTAGGTGCCAAAACCATGATAAGAGAAGTTAAGAAACTTGTGCAAAGTTTGAAGGAAATAAGGTATTAAGTATTGTGAAGGTTTAAGCATGAGCTAGAGTATATAACCTTGAGGAAGTTTGAGAAGGTTGAGTAAAGGAAATGAGAGTGAGTAATAATTCTTGAGGAGTGGCTACATTGGTGAAAAGAAAACACTTTGGTTAGTTGAAGTCTTAGGCAAAATTTATAAGTTGGAAGTGTAAGGAATTAAGTTCTAAGTGTTAAGGATTTAGTAACATTTTGAGTAAATGGTTAAGGAGTTTGATTGTGAGTGGATTAAGGAGTTTGGTGGATGGTTTAAGAGTGTATTAAAGTGCCAAAGTGATGTTAGAACATACTAGGACACTTGTGGCAAGGTTTGGAGTGAAATAAACACTTAGAAACAAGGGTCTGACTTCGACCTACCTTAGGACCGACCTTGGCAAGGTCGGTCGGGCCTAAATTACCCATCCAGGAAGCTCTTTGACTTAGACCGACCTTAGGACTGACCTTGGCAAAGTCGATCGGGCTAAAATTTGCAAATGGGAATGTTTTATGACTTGGACCGACCTTAGGACCGACCTTGGCAAGGTCGGTCGGGTTGAAATTTTCAGACGGGGAAGTGTTCTGGTTCCGACCAACCTTGGGACCTCCCTTGCAAGGTCGGTCGGCCCTTATAAAAAAATTTAAAATCTTAAGAATGGTAAGAGGTATTAGTAGTAAGCCATTAAGAGGGTAATGATGATTAGAAAGATAAGCATATAAGGACTTAAGAGATTAAGTTAAGTAAATGATTTAAGTGTTTACGGTTAAGTTTATAAGGACTTAGTGGTTATTAGTTGGGGATCATTAGTGGCTAAATAAGCTAAGTAAATTGGAAGTAATTAACAACCTAAATTGGATGAGTGTTTTAGGACTTGAGAATTGGGATTTGAAAGGAGATTAGACAAACGACCGCCGACGGTGAATGGTATGGTTTTCTTGTAGCCTGCTTGCTAACGAGGTGTCCCTCGGCTTGTGTGCTATTTGTTTATGTGTTCCGACTAAACAAGATAAAGCATGCAACCGGTTTATTGTATTCGTTGTGTGTTCGTGATTAAAACTAACACACTTGACTTTGAGATTAATGACTAACAATGTTTAGTAACCGTGGTAAGAGTTAAAAACTCCCTCTCTTATATTGGTTGGTTAATACCAGAAAAAGGTTTAACTAGCACTTTGTCTTTGAGACCTTCACTAACTGGAACTTGGGGGGTGTGAGGAATCCGGGACTGACTCCGGTCATGCATGTTAAGGAAAGGGGGTCGGTATCTGAATCAGATCCGACTTCCGCTTGGGACTCGTCTTTGACTTGTCGCCTAGAGTCGACATATAGACTCAACCACCTTGGATTACAGTTCAAGGTGGGAGGCCAGATTAAGATGGTGCGGTGGGATCACCTAAATCCCAAATTTAAGAAATGATGTTTATTTAAACCAATGGAGTTAGTAGCTCATTGGCTAGGGTTACTTTTGACCCGACAAAAATAAACATCGAGTTAAGAAACAACCAATCCTAGTTAAAGGATGGTTGGTGCAATGAGACTAAGATAAGACTTGAGATAAGATAATAATGGACTGGGATTAAGAGAATTCATAACTTAAGGAGTTAAGAGTTAACTCACTTACTAAAGGAATGCTTTTAAGTCGTTCTTTGTGTTGAACTGTGATTGTTCATATGTGGTTTGATGTTTATTGCACTTCTTATTTATGTTGTGTATTTAATCAACCGCATGCTATCGACAAGTAGTCGTCGTAGCCCCGTTAGCTTGGGGGCTATAAGAGAATCGTACCAGCAAAGGTGTTGACCCCCTCGGGGGCAACTGTTTATATTTTGCAGGTAAGCGCCCGTAGAAGACTCACCTTGAGAGTAGGAGCGGGTAGACTTAGGATGGGTTTTATTTTGAGTACGGGATGTGCATGTACACCCGTCTCTTATATATTTGAGATTGTGGTAAACTTGTTAGACTTGGAGAATACTTTAAAATCGGTTGGTATTTTTGGATAAGTGGTTGTAAATATTCAAGCTCGGTGTAGTTTTGGTAATTCAGACCGTAGCAAGGTCTTGGTGTGTATTAAATTCCGCTGCGACGATTATATATATGATGTTATGTTGCGATAACCACGATTGGATTAAGATGGGGTGTTACAAAAAGTGATACAAGTGAACTACAAATAATATTAGTGAAATATCCCATATATTAATTATCTTAATTAATACTAAATTAATTAAATGAAAGTGCTTAATGGAAGGGTAAAATAGTTAATTAAGGATAAAAGTGTTATTGAGATGAATTTTTTAATTCATCCACTTAAGGGATTAATTTTATATACAAACGTAAGAAATTAATAAATCTCACATAAAATAACAAAATAAAAGAATACAATTAGAAATGAAATTGAATAATAAAATAAATTCTACAATACTCCTACTTAGGTGAATAATGGTAATTCACCGATAAGTTAAATAAAAGGAGATTTAATAAATATTAAGTCGTACTTTCCATTTTAATAATACAAGAGTGGAGGTGTATAATGGGCAATGTGAGAGAAACCCTCCCTTCTCTCTAAACGTTTTCTGCATCTACCATGGGTGGTAGGGGACGCAAACCCAAAGTCATTGTTCCATTGCCCACCGTTCAAGCACGCATGTGAATCAGCCGATCCCAGTCGTCTCCTCTGGTGCTCCCAAGAAGGCTCTCAACTTTGGATCTAAGGGAAATGATGAATTGGTCACGATCGATGAAGATCGGGTAGAGGAAGTAGTAGTGGCATCTGGATTGGAGGATCTGAGTAAATTGAATAAGCCAGGGATTGAGGTGGATGTGGGAAGGATTCCCCATAGCCGACAATCATGGAAAGAAGTGGTTGCCAACAATATAGATATGGAGCATTGTTTGAGGTTGGACCTGTTTCCTGAGGATGAATCCCCTATTTTAAAATTCTCTAAGAATGAGGTTAAGATTGAATGTGAATTCTGGCAATTCTCATTGGTTGGTGCCTTCCTCGGTACGAGATGCTCCTTTACCACCATGGAGAAATTTGTTTAGCTGCGATGGAGTAAGATTGCCCTGCCAAAGATATATCAAAATGATGTTGGTGTGTTTATTTTCAGATTTGAAAATTAGGTGGATATGTTGTGTATCCTGGAATCAGGGCCGTGGTTTATTAGAGGTAATCTCCCTTTGATTCTTCGGGAATGGATGCCGGGATGTCAATTGGATCTGGCCAATCTGATTACGACGCCGGTTTGGATCAAACTTCCCAATCTAGACTTGCAGTTCTGGTCCCCGCGTATGTTAGGAAGGATTGCGAGCAAGATTGGAAGGCCCATTCTAGCGGATAAACTCACGACTAATAAGGAGAAGATAGGTCCTAGATCCTAGTTGAGATTGATGCTCGATCTAAACCGAAAGAGGAGATCATATTAGAAGATGATGATGGGAATCGGTTCGCTCAAAAAATGTATACGAATGGAAACCTTGGTACTGTGATATTTGCAGTAGGTTTGGGCATACTAATACTCAATGTCAGAAGAAGGGGACTCAAGTGATTGCTAGTGATCAAGCGAGATCCGAGGAGAATAAAAGGAAGGATGCTTCTAATGAGCCTAAAGGAGGTAGTGATAAGGTGGTCGCTGGTGTTATTATTTTGGAGATTCAGAAACCTTCTGGGGTGGTGGCCCTAGTGAGGATAGCATCTGATGAGAGCCTGGGTGAATGGATAACAGTTGAGTCTAAAAGAGGTAATCGAATCACTTCTGCTTCACAACAAGGAAAGGAAAAGGGGCCTGGTAAGGGGGTGGAGGTGAGTATGCCTAATCGTCCGAATGGGTAAATTCCATCTTACTGCCTGGAACATAAGGGGGTTTAATACCCTTAATAAGAGAGCAGCTGTTGAGAAATTTGCTGCAGAGAATAATGTAAGTTTGTTTGCTGTATTGGAAACTCGGATTAGAGACACTAAGTATAATAATGTCGTGAGTTTGCTGCATAAGAAATGGGGTTGTTAATCTAATCTTAGTTTAGAAAAAACTGCCGAATTATTTTACTTTGGGATAAGGATATTTGGGAGGTTGATTCCTTTGGTATGTCTAACCAGGCGATCCATTATGGTGTGTCATCCAAGAATAAATGGTTATTTTTCTACCTGACTGCAGTTTATGCTGCTAATCAGAATGTGGAAAGGGATGGTCTTTGGGAGGAGATTAGAGGATTTAAGAAAATTCAGGAGCCGTGGATTGTCCTTGGTGATTTCAATAGTTTGTTGTATAGTGGTGATAAACTGGGCTTCAGTTCTGTCTCAGTTGATGTTGATGGTCAGTTTGCTCAGTGTGTGGAGGATGTGGACATTCATGATCTGAAATTCTCTGGGATGTTTTATACTTGGTCCAATAAACACCAACAAGATGTCAGATCTCGAATTTACTGCAAATTGGACAGAGTTTTAGTGAATGAAATGTGGATCTCTAAGTTTCTTGATTCTCATGCAGAATTTTGTCCTCCAGAAATTTCTGATCATTCTCCTGCTCTAGTCATGATTGATAATGAGAAGGTTAAAAAGCCTAATGTTTTTAGGTTCAGGAATATCTAGGTTTCTGATGGTAATTACTATGACATTGTGAAGGAATGCTGGGGCATGTCATTTCAGGGTTGTCCTATGTTCAAAATTATCCAGAAACTGAAAGTTTTGAAGGATAGGCTCAAGGAGCTTAACAAGACTAAGTTCTGTAATATTCGGAAGAGAGTTGAAGAGTGTAGAGAAAAAGTGGATGCAGTCCAGAAATTGCTTGTGAATACACAGTTTGATAAAGGAATTATTGAGCAGGAAAATAAAGCCATCAAAGGGCTATAATCTTACTGTCAGTCTGATGCATACCCAGATGGCTTAGCATGCCAAAATAGACTAGATCCAATTGGGTGATGATTCAAGTGCTTACTTTCATAGAATGATGAGTGCTAGGAGAAACTCCTCTAGGATCCATGTAATGATGAGTGAACAGGGATAGAAGCTGACTGAAGAGGAGGATATTGCAAATCATATCATTGATTTTTTCAGAAACCTGTTGGGGAGGAGTATTAACAGAACAGTGGTCTGTGACCCTACTGTCTTCTCGAGAGGTAAGCTGGTTTATGTGGAAAGTAATAGCAAGCTTATTCCACCCATACAAGATGTGGAGATTTAGAAGGAAGGCACTGGGCCCTGATGGATTTAATTCCTTCTTTAAATCTGTCTGGCACATCCTAGGTTCTGAAGTCTGTAAGGCAATTAAGGAGTTTTTTGTGAAGGAAAAATCTTAAAGCAGCTGAATGCAACTATCATAACTTTGGTACCGAAAGTCCCTAACACTGGTGGAACGGAAGCCTTTAATGACGGTGGTTTAATCACGGCTTTAACAGAAACCGTGATTAATAGGAAGGCCGGAATTAATTAACGACGTTTATTGAATTAACCGTAAGCAATAATCGATCGGAGGTAGGCGCGCCTTTTTTAGGACGGACTTTAGATGACGCTTATTAGTGAAACCGTAATCTAAAGTCCCGTGTTGACGCGCGCTTTACGGTCAACGGACTTTAGATTACGGTTTTACTAATAACCATCAGCTAAAGTCTGTCCTAAAAAAGGCGCGCCTACCTCCGACTGATGGTCAGCGACGTCGTTTTGACCTGACGCCAAATATTTCCCGTATTATTTGATTTTTTTGACACCGCACGTAATCTAAATTACAGTTAACGACGTTGTTTTACCAGTGTATTTTAGATTAAAAATACCTTTATATTAATGTGTTACATATGTTTGATCGAATATGACTCATGGCTTAATGGCCGTGGGTACATGAGTCAACACCATCGATCTTGAGTTAGAAACCCAGCATAGGCCAAATAATTTTCGCGCTATTTTTTTAATTTCGTTACACTTTAAATTACGATTCTTTAGGAACCGTCATTTATAAGCCGTAATCTAAATTCCTTTTAACTACAACATTTGCCCGTTTACTTTGCACACTGTACTTACAGTAACTCTTCTTCTCTTTCGCGCTATCTTCCTCACTGAAATCGCCTCCTCTCTCCCGTCACCTTAGTAACGGCCATCGCCGCCGTCGCTCCCACCACCTTTGTCACTCCCATCGCCGCCGGTCACCACCCATCTACGTACACTGGTCGTCACCGTCGACGTCTCTATCGTGTACTAGGTATGCGCGAAGTCGATCAATTGTCGTTTTTTCTAAATTTGTTCATATGCATGTCGATTGCTAGTTCTAACCTCGTTTCTGTTGAATCCTGAGAGTGTAATGGCAAATGTTCTAACCTTGTTCATATATTTGTGCCCAGATTCACAGTTAATTGTAACCTAGTTCGTGGGCTGATTTCTGCACTACTTGCCCACTTCGGTGCAGTTACGGTAATTTTGCAAACCAAACTGTAAACTGATGTATTTACTTATTCTTAGCATTTAGTATTACAATTAATACATAGTAGTGTAGTTTTCAAATATAAAACTAGTTGAGAGCCTTTGGTCTGGTAGATATATCTCTTAGCAGATTCGAAGTTGTGATTCTTGTTGCATTTGATTTCTTGTACTTGTAAATATTTCTTTACGGTTAATACAGCTTACCTTTCTTTTAGATAAATATAAAATTAGTGTATAAGTAATTTTGATGGTGCATGCGAATTTGACGTTGATAAAACTGATTGGGAAACGTCAAAAATATAGGGGAGATGCTGTCGAATTTTTTCCGCGGTTTAGCTAGCATTTTAACCTTGATTTTTTGATGAATTCTAATGTTGTCATTTTTCCTTTATGCATCAGGACTACGACTTTATTTTGACTTCCGACCTCAACCGTCTTTGCATCGGCTAATCGTCTACCAGAGGTAAGATTTACATATATACATACAGTATTTGACAAACTACCAAACATAGTTATCCGCCCAAGATATACCTAATAGAGGTATATCTTCGGCAGTCCCTGTCGGGACTGTCCATGATTGTTAAATCTCACACCTAGGGTGTGAATGTGTTTTTAATATGTACTTTATTGATTATTTCAGCAGCATCTCTTTATTGTTCTTCGAATGCATATATTATTGATTAATATCATAATATCGTGCATTTGAAGAACTATAAGGAGATGCTACCGAAATTTTCAATAAATTACATATTAAAAACACGTTCACCGGTGGGATTTAATACTCATGGATGGATTTAGGTTGATAAGATACAAAAGTGTAAAGACTCTGCCACGGGTGACGGTATGAAATGGCTGCCTTCATATAAATAGCTAGAAGGAGATGGAACGTTCATGGATTTACAGCGGAAATTTGGACGACAAGTTTTTAGAAGGAGTTGATAAGTTATGCACGGTGTTGGCGAACAATCTGAAACCTACATACAAGGGATACATATTTTGTTCGTGTATCGACTGCCAAAACAATCTGAGATATCGTGGCGTTGAAACAATTAAGGAACATCTGATCCGCCGCGGTTTTACAAAAGATTTCCAAGACATAATCCGATGGCATGGTCAGAGTGCGTTCGATGTTATTAAGCCTGACGAAGGGGATAATGGTCAGGAAAACACAGAAACAGAACTTGGAGATGATACAGTTGCGGGTGATCCAGAAGACATTACAGCGAACGTTGAGCCAGATTTCTGGGATGATGACATTGAGACTATGCTCGAAGATGTGGAACGACATTACTCTAACACGCCAGACAAGTATGAAAATTTGTTGGATTCATCCAAAACACCGTTGTACCCCGGGTGTGACCCTACAAAGTTAAGCAAGTTGAGTGTCGTCCTCAAGCTATTCAACTTGAAAGCAAAACATGGCTGGAGCGACGTAAGTTTCACTGACCTCTTGGAACTATTGAAATACGTTCTTCTGGTGGACAACGTTTTACCAACGACTACGTACTCAGCCAAAAAACTGATGTGCCCAATGGGTATGGAGTACCAGAAAATTCATGCTTGTCCAAATGGTTGCATGTTGTTTTGGAAATCGGTTGAATTTGCTGAAAGCTGTTCAGCATGTGGAGCGTCACGGTATAAGAAACAACAAACTCACATCAGCGGTAGTAAGAAAGGTTCACCGGCTAAGGTACTGTGGTACCTGCCCATCATTCCAAGGTTCAGACGTTTGTTCTCCATTGAGAAAGACGCAGAGAATCTTCGGTGGCATTCAGTTCACAGGAAAAAGGATGGCAGATTGAGACATCCCGCTGATGCACCACAGTGGAGAAACATAGATATAAAATTTCCTGAGTTTGGTAACGAACCGAGAAACCTAAGGCTAGGCTTGTGCACGGATGGGATGAACCCTTACGGTACTTTGAGTAGCATACACAGTACCTGGCCTGTGCTTTTGGTTATTTACAATCTACCGTCGTGGTTATGCATGAAACCAAGACACATCTTGTTGTCTTTGTTAATATCGGGTCCAAAGCAACCGGCCAACAAAATTGATGTATTCCTACAACCTTTGATAGAGGATCTACAACTCTTGTGGAATGAAGGGGCTACGGTTTACGACTCATTCAGCAAAGAGGACTTCAATTTGTGTGCTATGTTGTACTGCACAATCAATGATTTCCCCGCCTATGGTAATCTTTCAGGCTATTCAATCAAGGGGGCGTTGGCGTGTCCGATTTGTGGTGAAAACACTTGTAGCATTCGCTTGAAACATAGTGGCAAAAACGTGTATATGGGCCACCGAAAAATGCTTCCAAAAGGACATAAGTATCGAAAGATGGCGAAAGAGTTCGATGGGAAAACTGATCACAGCGTGGCGCGCCAGCCTTTGACAGGTACAGAGATTTACAAAAAGTTGGATAATATTGTCAACAACTTCGGGCCGCCAACCAAAGTGTGAAAAAGTGTCTGGAAAAAGAAATCATATTTTGGGAACTCCAGTACTGGCAGCATCTGGAGGTTAGACATTGTATCGATGGGATGCATGTCGAGAAGAACGTGGGTGAAAGTATAACTAGCACCCTTTTGAACATAAAAGGAAAGACAAAGGATCATTTGAAAGGAAGAAAAGATTTAATTGAGTTGGGCATACGCACAGAGCTTGGCCCGCAAGAACATGGAAAACGCACATTCTTGCCTCCTGCCTGTCTCACCCTGTCTAAAGAAGAGAAACATAGTCTATGCAGTACCCTTTACAACATTAAAGTGCCATCAGGTTACTCCTCAAACATAAGAAACCTAGTGTCCATGACAGATTTCGAATTAGTAGGAATGAAATCTCACGATTATCATGTCCTACTTCAAGAATTTTTGCCAATTGCATTACGTAGGATCTTGCCGGATGCTGTCAGACACACAATCACAAACGTCAGTGTCTTCCTCAAATCCATTTCGTCTAAGGTTCTTGATGTGGACACTCTGTCTAAATTACAAAAGGATCTTATTGTGACAATGTGCCAGCTGGAGATGTATTTTCCTCCATCGTTCTTCGACATAATGATACATCTCCTCGTGCATCTTGTAAGAGAGATTCTGATGTGTGGTCCTTTGTACCTTCGCTACATGTATCCGTTCGAAAGGTACATGGGTGTCCTGAAGAAGAAAATGAAGAACCGTCGTCACCCAGAGGGTAGTATTATAGAGGGAACTATCACAGAGGAAGTTGTAGACTTCTGCACCAATTACCTAGAAGGTGTTGATACCATTGGACTTCCACGTTCTAGACACGAGGGCAAATTGAAGGGTGTTGGCACGGTTGGACGGAAACTGAAAAGAATTGACATATACACTCTTAACAAAGCTCATTTAGTTGTGCAAAGTCATCTTGAAGATGTCGAACCATACTTTGATGAACACTTGTGTGTTTTAAGATCACAATATCCAGACATGAGTGACGTTAGACTACAAAATGAGCAGAATAGGACATTTGTCAGATGGTTCAAAGACAGAGTCTTGTCCGATCAGTCCACGAATGTGCCTGAACTGATTAAAGTAGTTGCATTTGGACCAAATCTGAATGTAATTTCTTATGAGGGGTACAATGTCAACGGATTCACCTTTTTCACAGAACGTCAGGATCAGAAGTCAACGAATCAAAACAGTGGCGTAGAGCTTGAAGCTTATCAAAACTTATATGACATCGGTGTTGTGGGTCACAGTCCAGTCTCAGTAAAACAATCATATTTCGGTGTTATACAAGACATCTGGGTATTGGACTACAACAGCTACGAAATGTGTGTTTTCCGCTGTAACTGGGTTAACAACAATCATGGCTACCGTGAGGAGGAGCATGGTATGAAACTGGTTGATCTGTCTAGAGCTACTCCCACTGTTGAGCCATTCGTTTTTGGGATGAAGGTTAAGCAGATATTTTATGTAACTGATCCCTGTAATCCTAGATGGTCTGTTGTGCTTAAAGGGAGGAGAATAGTTGGTTGGATGGTGTGGTGATGAGATGAGTATGATGCAGAAGATGAACCTCCAACTGTTCCTATTTCATTGGAAGAGGCTGAGGTCACAGGTCATCGTGAGTATATACGATCAGACCATAACGAGCGAATGTGGGTTGAGAGATAATGGTGTATGTAAGTTATTACTATTAAAATTTATATGAAATTAACACTCTTTTATTTCTTGCTTGTATATGACCATTATGAAATGCTTAATTTAATTCAAATTTTATTTCAATCCATGCAGGCATGGCTGATCCAGACATGGCTGATGAAGAGTTCGATTTATTTTGCCGTGAGTTCGAAAATGAGCAGCAAATGGTACCGGTTCCTTCTACCAGTGCCGCTACTGCTGCTGGCCCATCTACATCTGCCGCTGCTGCTGTTGGCCCTTCCATGAGTGCACCTTCTACGAGTGCTACTCAGAGACCCAGAGGTAGAGGTCTGACCCGTGGGTTGAAACTGCAGAAACCGGATGAGATCAGTCTTCTGTGGGACAAGTATGGGAGGTATTGTGGGGGCAGCAGGTCAGAGTTCGCTAGTATGCTAGGGACTCTGGCCAGATCACATTGCTGCATCAACCACACATGACGACAAGTCCCGAAATAAGTTAAGGAGACCATCTGGAAGAAGGTGCAAGAACGAATACAAGATCCCAGAAGAAATGAAGAAGACCGTTCTTTCTTTGGTGTCCGGCAAAGCTAAATCATTCCGCCACTACTTGGTTGAGCACTGGATCAACAGGGTGCCCCCACGTGAGCCTCCGCCGTATGTTGTGAAAAACGGCATGATCACTGAAGAGGAGTGGAAGGAGTTCGTTGAGTGGCACTTCACCCCCGAGTTCAGGGTATGTTTGTGTGTACTCTTTTCTTAATTAATGCTCATAATGATTTATCCCTGATTTTCTAATTAATTTTCTGTTGTACTTTCTTAACAGCAAAGACAAGAACAAGCATGGCAAAACCGTGAAGCTAATCTCTACCCCCACACCATGGGACGAAGGGGATGTGTGGGCAGCCTCGACATGTGGAAAGAAGCTGGTTTGCTGACATAGAGGAACGAGGATGGAAGTGAATGCCCGATCGAGGATGTCTCTGAGGCGAGGATGGTGCAGATGTTCATACTGGGACACCAGAAAACGACCAGCGAAGGTCAGAGGATATTTCCTCAAGCTGCGACGGAACAACTGGCTAACCAAATTGTAAGTATTTGAAAGTAGCTGTTAAATAATTTACTTATATACTCAAGTTTTTGTTGATCTTAAATTTAGTGTTAACTTCAATTGGACAGTATGAAGCGGCACAGAGAGGAGAAATAGACATACACGCTTCTCCTTCTCAAGACGACGCTCTCAATCAAATACTTGGGAAGAAGGATCACCCGGGGCGTGTTAGAGGATTTGGGGGAGAAGTACGTTAGAAGCACGTATTCCTGCCATATGCTAGGAAGGGTCAGATGAGTGCTGCTGAAGTCAAGGCGATGGTAGAGCGTAAGTTCGCTGCTGAGCGCCAAGCTAATGAGGAGAAATAGGCCGCTGAGCGCCGGGCTATCGAGGAGAGGCTGCAGGAAGCGTTGAATTCGATCACACATGCGACTACTCAGCAGCAGCATGATCCTCCTCGATCGTCTTCCTCGTCTAGTTGTGCTCCGGCCGCTAACCCGTACCCGTTTGCCAACATCCAAGTTAGCTTTGTTTAACTATTTTTCTCCTCAAATAAAGTCATTTAAATAGTATTAGATTGGACTCACTTATTTATTTCACGTATTATCTCTATTTATTAAAGGAGCAAAAAAAATGTCGTCTCCAAATACCATTAGAAGGGCCCCCTGTAGATGTGGCCTACGGGACGGTGTTGCCATCAGGTCCACTCACGCTCATCAATTTCGTACGTCTACCCCCATTCTACGCGCGTGTGAGCTTGGACCTGATAATTGATGGATTTGAGCATGCATACCTTCCAATGGCGTTTGACAACAAATGCACGCTGATTGAAGCAAAGGGAGACATATTGCCCTGGCCAACATGTTATATTGTTGTCACCGATGAGGTAAGACTGTTTGACAACCATTTAGTATCTAATAAAATGCATTATTTAGCATTAAGTGTCTAATATAATCTATTATAGATCCCTGAGCTTCCTTGCCGCGTATCCCGGCCCAAAGAAGAAGAGATCATCAGCGCAGGCGAATCCTGTCAGAAGTACAAGGGTATGTTCTAGATAAATGTTTAATGTTACTATAATAATCAATTAGTAATTATCTTTACATTTATGCTTTACTGTTTGTGTGTGAAGGGTAAGAATCCAGTGAGTCGGGGTGCGAAAAGTAAGAATCCAGCGCCCGTCCGGGGTCGCACCAAGACTTCTGAGGTGCTTAAAAGTAAGTTCTCACTGCCACAAAAACTTGTTAATGTTTTGGGGCCTCGTCAGATGAATCTCTACGACAAGATCATTTTGAAGTCACATCAAACTATCAACTTCATGATGACGCTTCCAAAGTCGATGTTTCACTACGAAGAAGATATGACCACGGCGATCAACTTTGGGGACATCAGAGAGAAGATGTGTGGAGATTACCTGAACATTAACATTATTCAAGCTTATCTAAAGTAAGTGTTCTTTCCTCATACTGTAAAAACATATAGAATAAGTATCTATGAAGTTGCATTGGCTAACTTTTTATAGTACATGTGATATAATAGAGGTCTGCTTGAGAGATGTGCTGAGAAGAGAATCACCTCCATTACTGCGGTATGCCCGGAGCGTTTATCGTACGACTCAGTCAATAGGGACCCGGGGAGGTTTAGTGAATACATGACTCATTGCTTCGATGTTGCTGATCGACAGAATAAATTATTCATTCTAATGCCGTATCACCAAACGTGAGTTCTGATATAAAATTACATACTAATTAGCTAACTTTTTACCTTTATTTCTCATTTCATTTTGTATTTGACATTGTAGCCACCACTGGGCTTTGTTTATATTCTGCGCTGCCACCGCTACTCTGCTCGTTCTCGATCCACTAGGTCAGTGGACAGAATTCAACACCAAAGTCTTAATCAAAGAGTAAGTTTTTATTACTATTTAATTGTTTGTAAGTTTTTTGAACCAAAATTAATGTACTTGTTCATTTTGCTAAACACTTTTGTTAATATATGTAACAGTTGTTACAGTAAAACCCCTCAGGGGGAGTTTGCTGATTTGACCGTCGATTACATCAACGTTTGGTAATTCATGTATTTCATTCGTGCTGCTATTATCTTTGTACAATTGTTTTACATTTGTGAATTTTGGTGATTTAGTGCCCTACCCAAAAATATTCTAGGAGTTGCGGGTACTACGTTATGCGGTATACGTACGAGTTCTGCGGGTACTTCCCAGGATTTAAGAATGATAAAGACAAGGTAATACGAACGTTGTCTTGTATTTAATTCTTTCGGCAGATTTTTTGTGTCTTTATCTCAATCTCATTATGTGTTCCATTCCTTTTCTTGTTCCAGATTAAAGAGCATTTTGCCAAATTCTTGACTTACAGCCCAAACGACTTGTATCATGTCAGAGAGAGCATGTCAGCCATATTTATGAGAATGGAGTGGTAGACTAGCTAGCTAGCCAACTCGTGGAAGTAGAGCAATACCGATCTCCCTGTTGTTGTCAACTAATGACCTGAAGAGCTGCCTGTAACAGACTCAGCTAGCTCTGATGCTGCTATGATAGATTTTGTTTTTCACAGTTTTCTGCACCCTTTTTGTACTGTTTTATGCTTCTGTTTTATGCTATTTCTTGCTGGGAGTCATCCTAGCTGTATCTACCATGTAATGGTTACACTGCTACCTTTGTAGCCCTCTGATTCTGCTAGCTGTTGCTGCTGTAACAGATTCTACTGTATTGAATAATTTTTGTAATGAATTGCTAGCTGCTGTAACAGATTCTACTGTATTGAATATTTTTTGTTGCTGTAACAGATTCAGCTGTAACAGATTTTTGATCTGGTGTATATTAGATGTTATCTCTGTTGCAATTGTGCGCAAAGAATGAATTTGTGTTGTTGCTATTTGATTCAGGTGTTTCAATTGTGCAGTTTCTGCACATCTGTTGGTCTGATGCCCTCTGTTGCTTATCTGTTATAATTCTGGCTCTGTTGCAATTGTGTGTAGCTTTGTAAAAAAATAAAAATAAAAAAATACACTTTAGATTACGGTTTTAACAATAACCGTAATCTAAAGTCCTTTGGGCGCGCGCGCCAAACGACTTTACATTACGGTTATTGTTAAAACCGTAATCTAAAGTCTACACTTTACATTACAGTTTTACCAATAACCGTAATGTAAAGTCAATGGACACGCGGGATGGAAAAGGGCCTTTAATTACGGTTTTAAACCGTAATTAAAGACGTCACCATCTTTAATGACGCCCGCGTAGATTACGGTCCAGAACCGTAATTATACACGGTTTTGGACCGTAATTAAAGGCTTCCGTTCCACCAGTGTAATCCTACAGTGGTGAAGGATCTCTGTCCTATTTCCTGTTGTAATGTTTTGTATAAGATAATGTCCAAAATTATTACAACTAGATTGAATGAAGTGTTACCAGAAGTTATTAATGATAGCCAAGGTGCTTTTGTATCTGGCAGGAGCTTAGCTCACAATGTTTTGCTATGTCATGAAGTTATTCAAGGCTACAAGAGGAAGAATATTTCTCCACGATGTGCTTTTAAAGTTGACATTCACAAAGCTTACGACAGTGTGAGCTGAGATTTTTTTGGAAGAAGTCCTTGCTGGATTTAGTTTTCATGAGAGGGTGATTAGATGGATTATGATCTGTGTATCTACCCCCTTCTATTATATCCTGATTAATGGCCAGTCTTGTGGTTTCTTCAAAGGTGAGAGGGGCCTTTGACAGGGAGACCCCTCTCCCCACTGTTATTTGTTCTGTGCATGGAGTATTTGAGCAGATTGCTATCAGTTGCAAAGGAAGACCCAAATTTTAATTTCCACCCGAAGTGTAGCAGAATTGGCCTTAACCATCTATGTTTTGCTGATGATCTACTCATTTTTTGCAGAGGAGATGTGGGATCTGTTCAGATAATTAAGAATACTCTCGAAAAGTTTTCTGGTATGTCTGGCTTATTGGTTAGTAACCAGAAATGCAGAGTCTTCTTTGGAGGGGTGCCTGATGAGGAAAAAAGGAAAATTCTAGATGTGCTAGAATTTGAGTAGGGATCTTTACCTGTTAAGTACCTCGGTGTGCCACTTTCTGCTCAAAGACTTACTTGGGATGATTATTTACCCCTCATTAATAAACTCACAGCTAAGATATCTCATTGGGTAACCAGGAAACTGAGTTACGCAGGGAGGCTTCAGCTGGTATAAAGCACTCTGCTTGGTATCCAGAGATTTTGGTCTAATGTTTTCTTATTTCCAAAAAAAATATCATCCATCTGATTGATAGAAGATGCAGAATATTTTTATGGTGTGGTGGTGAGTCGGGGAGGAAGGCCCCAGTTGCTTGGTCTAATGTCTGTAGACCAAAGAGTAGTGGTGGTTTGGGTATTAAGGAACTGCTAGCCTAGAATAAAGCAGCTATGCTTCACACCCTAGTTAGTCTAGAGAATAATGTTATGAACTCTTCGGCTCTAATTAGGTGGTGTAAAGCATATATATTGAATACAGATATCATCTGGAGTGTGTAACTCAGAGGGAATCATGCTTATTGGTGGAGATGTTGTATCAAGTTGAGAGATGAAATCTTGGATAGTAATTTTGGCCCGATGCTGATGCGGCTCTCATCTCAGGGGAAAACTTCAGTTGGTGGTATTTTTGAGTTAATCCATCCTGGTCCTATTAAGGGTGTTTGGGATAAAATCATCTAGAGTAATTATTGTATCCCACATGCTTCATTCATTTGATGGTTGGCTTGTCATGATAGACTTGCTACCAAAGACAGAATCATTAAGTGGGCACTGAATGTAGATGCAAAATGTATCTTATGTGGTAAAATTGAAAATAGAAACCATATGGTTTTTGAGTGTGAATATAGTCGAGGTGTATTTCATGCTATTATGCACATCTGGCTGAGATGTAAACTCCCTGTCCGCTTCTCATTGCATGGTGTGTTTTTTTGGAGATCAAAGGGGAAATCTAGTTTGGCGTATAAGATGAGAGCTTCTGCAGTTGGGTTGGTCATATATCACATCTGGAAGTCAAGAAATGAAGCTATCTTTTCTGGTGTTCAGCCTAACTGTAATGGAGGCATTGCAAGTATTAAGTCGGAATTGAAGATCAGATGGAGTAAATTCCATTACCCTGTTACTAGGAAGACGTATAGAACCCTCAATTGTTTTGATTTGCTTGAGTTTATGAACAAAACTTAGTGATTGTCTGCAGTTTTGACTAGCAATTGTATAGCAGTTTGCTCCTTGTAGGTTCTTCCCATTCTATTAATAAAGCTTACCCTTTCTCTCAAAAAAATAAAAATAAATATTAAGTCGTATAACCTAAAGTACGTTACATGAAAGAATGAATTAATAAACGAAGGAAATTATATAATGAAAATTGTACAATCTATAATACATGATAGGATATAAAATAATGTTATAGATTAATATATAATATTTCGGAACTAAATAGCAAGCCCGAACATTTATGAAATTGATTAACGGTTTGAAAACCAACAAATAAGTCAACCGGGCTATAATATCCTCTCCTTGGACCTTTGGTCTGATCTAGAAAAAAATGGGCCGACTAGCCCATTAGTGACCCAGCCAACCCAACCCCTCTCTTCATTCTCTTATTCACTCACGGTAATTTGCAGCCCTAACCGGATACAAGGAACATACATGCTAATTACTCTCTTCATTCTCTTATTCATTCTCACGATTTGCAACCCTAACTGGAATAAGGAACATGTTGCGCCGCGTCTCTCTTCATTTCTCTTCTATCTTCAATTTTTTTACCCTAAACTGACAGCAAGGAACTACACGCTTTGCACCTCCCTTAACCTCTTATCTCTTTATTCTTTTCTCTCACCCATTCTCTTTCAGATTTTTTAAACCCCAAATAGCAAGGTCAATGCTTAGCCACCTCTTTCTCTCGTGATTCTCGCCGGGGACAAGGAACATACA
Source organism: Limonium bicolor (assembly GCA_023374045.1). Classification (NCBI taxonomy): domain Eukaryota; kingdom Viridiplantae; phylum Streptophyta; class Magnoliopsida; order Caryophyllales; family Plumbaginaceae; genus Limonium; species Limonium bicolor. The sequence goes on from CM041781.1 coordinate 12,964,537, forward strand.
TCTCCTTCTCTTGGCTGACGCCGCATCGCCCCTTTTATCTCTAATCTTGAACCCGAAAACAAGGTAAAAGCTACTCAATATTTGACTTTTCTTCTTTCAATCATAATCTGAACTCATTTCTTTTTTTCGCTTTCTACTCGAATTTTTGGAGAATAAAACGAGTTTAGGCCAAGTTCGGTCGAGGGTGGAACCGAGAGAATAAAGGAATAGAACCTAGAAGTCAAAGCTGCACGCCTTTGGCCGCACTGGAGGTATATTGTAGTCCGTTTTCTCTTTTCCGATTTTAGCTAGAATCAAAACCAAATTAGTAAAAACTTTGTTCTTCTATTCCTCTGTATGTTTGGCACCATGGAGCCCGATTTTGTGGTTAAAAAAAATATTTAAAAGAAAACCTTTGCTAAACTCTGTGCAAACCGTGAACGTTTTATGCAAAAAGAAACTTGTATCTGGACATTCAATTGTTGGTTTTAGTTTCTGGTGGATTCGATTATGTTGAATTATGTTTATGGGTGTGTTATGCGAATTAGGGTTCCAAAAATATGTACTTGATTTTTGTAGTTCAAACTATTAATTATGGAGTTAATTGGTGATTTAGGGGTTTGAATTTATTTTAGGGTTTCTGATTAATTTGGGAAAATTGGAAAAATCCGGGTTTCAAATTGGGGTTTTTAAATTAGGAATTAGGGTTTAACTGAATTAGGAAAATCTAATTAAATTAGGGTTTTCTAGAAATTTAGGGTTTCTAGAATTAATTAGGGTGAAACCATAATTATAAAGAAATCTGGGTAAAAATCGTAATTCAAGTTGAATTGGGGTTAAAGTGTGAAACTTGAGCAATTTGGGGGTGATTGGGTAATTTCTGAAATTTGGGTATAATTTAGGTGAAATTGGAATTTAAGGTGTTTGAATTAGTGAATTAAAATTTGGGCTAAAAATTGGAATCTGGTCAAAATTGGACTCTAGTCAAAATTAGAATTAGGTCAACAATTAGGGTTTACAATTAAGGTTAAATTTGGGATTTTGACTGAGTCAAAATTGGGGTTTCAAAATTAAATTAAATTAGGAGTTATGGTTAAGTCAAAATTGGATTAGGTTAGTCAAAATTAAATTGTGAATTCTGATTAAGTCAAAATGGGATTCAGTTAGTCAAAATTAAATTGCGAATTTTGATTAAGTCAAAATTGGATTAGGGCAGTCAAAATTAAAATGGGAATTTCTAAATTGGTCAACAAAAGTCAAAATTTAATTGGGCTTAGGACTGGTCAACAAAAGTCAAAAGTGAATTGGGCTTAAGTTGGTCAACGTGGTCAAACTCGATTAGGGATGGTCAAACCCGAGTCAACTAATTTAGATTTGCTTAAATGGTCAAATCTAAATTAACAATTAGACCAGAGTTTTAGCTCATGAATTAGGTTAGACCCAGGTAACAAGGCCAACATAGAAACCTTATGTAATTTAAATACTAGTAAGCCCTAGTAAAAGAATTAGGATTGATAAACCCTTTATAACTAGTGGTAATGGGCCAAGGGGGTGAATTAAAATGGCCTAAATAAAAGATTATGGAGAAATTCAAATAAGGAGGAATGGAGAGGCCCAAAGATTGGGATAAGGAAATCTTATGAGCATACCAAGTTAAATATTAATTAAAGAGGAGGGAGGTTGAATCAAGTTGGAAAGTAAATTGGCCCAGTTGGATTAGACCTAATTCATATGGAACTTGTAGAGTTATAATAAGCTTTGGATTAAACTTCCCAAGGGAGTTAAAATTATTTAGTAGAGAACAAATTAAATAGCCAAATTATATGAGCTTATATGGATGGATTTGTGATTTATATAATGTAATACTAAGAAAGAGAATTTCATTATACTACATTAAGTATAAAGAGCCTTAATGTGTATGGCTAACGTTGGTGAGAAATTATAAGAACCTTAAGGCATTGGAAGTTGAATTGTGAAACTATATAATATAGTTGGTAAAATTAAGTTAAGAGAATTAACTTAACTAATCCTGAATGGAATACATTAAGTGATAACCCGATTAATAACTAATAATTAATCAATGAGGTTAACTACAAGGGGTTAGTAATTATACGGGAATACCGAATGGTTTAAGGATTTATAGGTAATTAATACATAGTGTTATATTCTAGACCCAAGAGGTTACAGAACGACGTGGGACTTCAAGTTAGCGGACCTCCGGTGTATGGTGTGGTTTCGTGTACCCTGCATGTTACCGAGTTTACCTCGGATCATGTGCTATCTGTTGTGTGGAATGACCAATAAGATAATTGCATGGAATATGGTTTATTACATTGTTTCGTGTTATTGTATTGTCTCTAACCTTGACCTTCTATGTGGTGTGCTACTAACTATACATTAGAGTAGACATAAATACACATAAGGATCGTATGATAACGGTCAGAAGAACCAAGAGGATTAAGTACATGAACTTACCTAACAGTGAATAATACATGAGAATTTCTCCCTTCAATATTTAGTCGACATCTGAAACAAAGATGGTCGAACTAACATACTAGATGTAGGACAAATGTTCCAAGATACTTCTAATGAGCTTGGACTACTGGGAGAAGAGAGAAGTTCGGGACGGTTCTGGCCGCGCGCGTATTTGTATTGGAGGACGGTATCAACATTCAATCCGCTTCTGTTGGACCATTGTCTTCGGGCATGGTCATCCTTGAGTCGGTGATTGACTCCAATCGCCCACTGCATAGCGCTGGGGTGTGGTTAAATATTTGTTGCCTTGAGTCAGAGATTGGTTCCGATCTTCCACCAGCTCACTGCTGAAGACGAGGATTGTATATTTGTTGCCTTGAATCAGAGTTTGGCTCCGATCATCCTTGGCTCATTGCTCAAGGACGGGGATTAAATACATACGTCTTTTGACGGTGGTTTGTTTAATTGAGAATAATACTCAGTTAACAGGGTTCATTCATACCTGAACATAATTAACAATTAAAGTTGACAAGTAACAATCCCAAGAAGAGGATTGTAAAGAGAACACATAAGTTAAGGTCAAATTTGAGAATTAAATTTATTTCTCAAGACCTAGGAGATAAAAGATAATAACTCATTTTATCTGATGTTTATTTTGTTACGTTGGATCATTTATTTGAGTATATGTTTGTGATTACGAGCTATCATGTTGGATGTTTATTGTACTTCTACATGTTTGTATAATAATCAATCACATGTTCACTTGACAATTAGTCATGTGTAGCCCGGTAACACTTGGGTTACGCGTTATCATACTCAGCAAGTTGTGCTGAGCCCATTGTGGCCAACCATTTTTAGGTACACAGTGGAAGACGTCATTAGAGTGCAGGATCGAGTAGTTAGAAGCAAACAACCCTTTTGGGTTTACGAATCTGGGATTATACTCCTTTTATACTATTTGGTTCAAATTAGATTGCTCACATGTATATTGTTTATGATTTGTGAATTATGGATTTACTATCTCTCGATCATCACAGTGTTAATAATTTTGTTTATTTTGAAGTCTTGTTATTCACGTGGGTGAGTAACAACGGTAACACCTGTGGTTAAGTTTGTTATAATTATTCTGCTGCATTGGACGAGTTGAGTACGATGATGATCAGATTGAGACTGTATCACAAGTAGGGTGTTACAATTGGTAGTTTTTTCCTTTCGAAAATAAGACTTTAGAGTAAAGATGAGAAATTATATGCCTAAGAGACCATGAACTAATAACCAACCAGGAAATAAAGATTACAAGTAGAAGCATTAGGCCTAGACAATCTTGGAAGTGTCATATGACAACTAACTTAACAAAGTGTAGCGATGTAAGAAGAATAAACAAGAGATCTCCTAGCCCATAGCCAAATCTGGAACCATAACAGTCAACCCGAAGGGAGTGAACAACTGAGGTCAGCCATATCCAAATGGACAATTGCCTATCCAGCTGCCAATGAAAACATCCTTGTAGGAGGAGTGCAAAGAGAGGAATAGTGCCAGGAAAGACACCACTAGGAACACTAGAAGATCTCACTTCCGAATCCACCAATTGTGCTCAGGAAGTCGATCCCAAAGGATTTCCAACAGATAAGAGAACTGAACATTATTTTAACATACGAGGAGAGAAGGAGACAAACTCCATTTGCTACAGATCTGAAATACCCCGAACTTAAATATGGTGATTAAATAATTCTGATATGGTATTTGAGGGCCTAATAGTGCCTAAAGAATATTGGTGAAGGAAATAAAACCAAAAGAAATGAGAAAATGCGTAAAAAGCACAAAACATAAAAATGTGTGTTACGCAACCATAGGAGGTATATGACCTCGGTTAGGGTCCTAGATGGATTCCTAAGGCTTAATTATGCCTAAATAGTATGTGGGAACAATTCCCGAAGAAAACGGATCCAAATAATGGGTTAAAACGCTAATGAAGCCTTAAAGCACGTTTTTCGAGAAAACCCAAAAACATGACTTTAAGTGGTCAAACAGACCCGTAAAAATTATAGTCGATTGTATAATTAAATATTAATGGAAGCTTAAGAACCATTAAAATTAAAGAAACGAGAAAAATCTGGAAAAACGGGCCCGGTTAGTGAATAGTGCCAAACCGGGTAAATTAACGAGCGTTTCTTGCAAAAGATGAAAAACGCCCCAGATTACGTATACATAGGGGGCCGGTTTTTTTAAATAAATCAGCCCTCTCTATTAGTAACTAGCAAGAAGAGAAAAGAAGAAGAAACACAAAAAAAAATGGGGAAAAGTACAAAAGCACTTTCCTTCCCTCTCTCCTCTCATTTCTCTCTTCTCTCTCCTTCCTTTCTTCTTCCCCCACCATGAGCTCTCTTCTCCCTCCCTAATCTGGCGATTTTGAGCTCCCATGGCAGCCCTCTTTCCTTCTCATGTCCAAGCCACATTAGAGCTCCAAATGAAAAACAAATCACATATTCTTGCTCCTCTCACCAAGGGCTACCTTCCTCTCTTTTCAAAATCCCAAAACCTTGAATTTGAACTCCATGGGTATAGCCCATTTGAAGAAAAAGCTGGAGTTTCTTGAAGCTTGGAGTCTCATCTCTCATTTAAGGTAGAAAGACCCATGAAAAAAAACTCATTTTTTTCCTTCCTTCTTGCCTTGGCCGATTTCATCTCTTAATGGGGCACTCTTCTTTTTTTGTTTTAGCATTTTCCCAAGCCTCATATGGTGGTTGGGAGCTCCTCTTTGATTCATGACCAAGAGCCCATTTTAGGGTTTCAAGGTAATTCTCCATCTTTGTGCTTTAAGCACCTTCCCTTGTATCCTAGCTTGATTAATAAGTATAGGTGTATTGTTTAGTGCCCAATTCCCCAATTAGGTATTGATTTGGAGCTTGGAAAGAGTATTGCCCAACTTGACCGAAAATCAAGAGAGGAGAAGAAGAAGTAAAATAGGAACTTATGAGCTTGAGGTAAGATAATCTACCGTAATGTATGCCCTTAATGATTTTTGAATTTTGGGATGGGAATTAAAAAGAATGAATCAAAATTGTTTTGGAGCATGTATTTGATTAGGAGAAGGAATTGTGAGTATGTTAGTGTAATGAGAGATTGTTGTGTGATTTAAGGGCCTAAGAGCAAAGCATTTAAGTTAATGCACTATATTGTGATGATGGAATTTTTGGATGAATATGTGTGCTGGTAGGATCCTTTATGGATGTGGCAAGTGAATGAATTAGGAAATGGAAAGTTGTGCATTTGGGCAATGTTAGAATTGTAGGTGAGCTATGGCAAAATTTAGTAGAAGCGTAAGGAGTTTTAGGTGAGGAGTTGAGTGAAAAATTACCTAGAGTTAACTAGGTGTTGAGGGAGATTGATTGGGTTAGTTAACCACCATAGGAATGCTTATTTAAGGATGGGATTTTGGTGTAAAAATCTGTAGCACAAGTGGTAGAAAATTCATGGATTTGGCTAGAGATGAACAAGAGTGTTAAGCTTGAGAAACAAGGAATGAGCTTGGGTATTAGGAGTGCAAATGCTTAAGAAGGATTTGGATTGGTCAATAAGTGAATTGGTAATGTTGGTAGATGGTTGTGAAGCATCAAGAGAAAGTTTGGAAATGCATTAGTGTGCATAAGTGCAAAAATGGAATTTAAATTAGTAGAATTGACCAAGATTGAGTAAAAGAGTTAAGCAATGGTTTAAGAAGGTTTAAGGAGTGTTTAAGGTGTTAAAACATGTTTGGAAACATGTGGAAAGATTAGGGAAAGTTTGGGTGAGGATTAAGGTTGGATTTGGGGTTGAAAAATGTGATTTTAGCAGCTTTTTATGAGGGTCCAGGACTTAGGGGCCGGACCAAGTCCCGGACCGCCCTTAAAAATGCCCCAAGAGTGAACTAGTATATTGGTTCGGGACCCTAGTCCAGGACCAGGACCCAGACCAGGTGGAAAAAATGGCCGTAAGTGAGAAAATGCATTGGTCCGGGACTTTGGGTCCGGACCAAGTCCCGGACCACCCCCAGAAATGCACCGTGAGTGTTTTAAAGGCTTCTAATGATGGGGATTTGAATGGTAATGATATTAGATAATGATTAGGACTTGTTTGATGACATGTAAAGGTCCTAGGAAGTATAAACAAGTGCTAGAAGTGAATGAGGAAGTTTATAACTTTAGGACACTTGAGCAAAATTGAGATTAATGGGATAACGAGGCTAACTACAGGAGTATTAGTTGTTTACATACTGTAATACCTTAATGTTAATAGAACCCCTTGAAATGTTATCAGTGAATCGAGTAAGTCCCAAAGAACGTAAGGTGACATGGTAGAGTAACCCCATGGTGAAAGGTATGGTTTTCTTGCAACTTATGTCCTGCCGAGTCCTCTCAGCTTGTGTGCTATTTGCTTGTGTGCCGACCTAACAAGATAAATGCATGAAAAATGTTTATTGTAATGTATGTATATCTTGATGCTTGTTGCATGTGCTAACCTTCCTTGTGTGAATGTGTGGTCTAACATAGTGTTGTAGACCGAAACATAAATAATTACCGAATGGTTAGTGACTCATACAAAAGAGTCGTCCCACGGAATAACTTAAATGTGGAAAACACACGAGAACTATCGATTGGAAAATAACGATAATGTAACTTTAAGAACTCACTAGAACGTGAGAGAGATGCACGGGATTAGTAAACTCCCGTTAATGGTTAGAGAACCGAAAAGAAACAATCCACAAAATAATTAATAATGGAAAGATATAAAGAAATTTATATTGAGAGAACTATAGTAGTTGAAATACCCCGACCTTAAATATAGCGATTAAGATTATTCTAATACGTATTTAAGGGCCCAATAACGCCTAAATAAGATTTCTAAGGAAAAATAAATCCAAAAGAAATAAAGAAACGCTTAGAAAGCGGAAAACGCTAAATAAGCGTTAAACAACCATAGGAGGTACGAGACCTCGGTTAGCGTACTACATGGATTCTAAAGGCTTAATAAGGCCTAAATAATATATGGGAACAACTCCCGAAGAAAACGGATCCAAATAATGTATTAAAACGCTAATAGAGCTTTAGCGCACGTTTTTCGAGAAAACGCGAAAACGTGGCTTTAAGTGGTCAAACGAACCCGTAAAAATTATAAATCATTAAATAAAAATAATTAAGCATTAATGGGAGCTTAATAACCAATAAAAATAAAGAAACGAGAAAATTCCGGAAAACGGGCCCGGTTAGTGAATAGTACCGAAACCGGGTAAAATAACGAGTGTTTTCTGTAAAAGATGAAAAACGCTCCAAACATTAGTAATTGGGGGCCGGTTTTAATGGGTCAAATAACCCCTCACACACTCACACACTAGTTAACTAAATAAAGAGTCAAAAAGCAAATAAAGTGAAAAAGGGTAAAAGTACCTCACATACTCTCTCACCTCTCATTTCCCTCCTCTCTCTCCTATCCTTCTTCTTTCCCCCCACCGAATTCTCTCTTTCTCCCTATGGGCTGGAGATTTTGGGAAGCTCCAACAACAACAATGGCTTCTCCACTTTGACTCCATGCTCCATCTCCATGTGAGCTCCAAATGCAAAAATAAATATATATTCTTGCTCCCCTCATACTCCTCTACACTTCTCTCTTTTCAAAATCCAAAAATGAGGAAGTTCATCTCCATGGGTTTTCCCCATTCAAAGAGAAAATAGCATCAATGGGTAGCTTGGAGTCCCCTCTCTCCATTAAGGTAAAAATCTACATGAAAAACTCATGTTTTCTTCACCTTCCTTCATAACCGATTATTGCCCCATTTGTAATGCTCTATTTTTCTCTCTCTTTTGAGCATAATATCAACCTTGCAATGGTGGTGGATTCACCTTCTTGAACCAAGGGCTAAAACCCTTCTAAAACACTCCAAAGGTAAACCTTAGAAATTGTGTTTTAATCACTTCAATGAATTAATATAAATCTAAGGTTAGTATTTTAATTACACTTGTTTATGTGTGCTTTGGGTGATGGGAATGGAGTTTGGCAACTCCATTCCCCATATGGCCGATTTGGGCAAGAAATAGAGGAAGAGGAGAATTGTAAAAGAAAGAAGGAAACTAAGGACTTAAGGTAAGAGCTCCTTGCTAATGTTAAATTTTTAATGCATTAGAGCAATGGGAATGGGTGAAATAATTAAGGAACCCAAAATAATGTATTAGTAATGTAATTGTGGAAGTTTGAGTATTTGTGAATTAGTATGTGGATTGTAGGCCTTGGAGCCAAATAATTGTGTATGAGTATTAGTATTGAGGATTGAGGAAGTATTGGTGAATTTATATTGTATTGATTGCTGGTAGGACCCTTGTATGGGTGTGGCTAGATTAGGATTGAATTTGGTGAGAATGTGTATGTGTGGCTAAGTAAGAAAAGTATATGAACTATGGCAAAATTTTGGTAGGAATTATGCATTTGTGGTTGACTTGGTGAATGGGAGAACCAAGGTATGTATTGGGAATATGGAGATGTTTAATGACCATGGAATGGTAATTGTAGTATGAGAATACTAGGATGTAAAATCTGTAGCAAGAAGTGTAGTAATGTAGTGGGAAAATCTAGGAGGAACTAGTGTGCAAGATTTAGTAAAATTGGTGTTGAACTTGGGTATAGATGGTGCAACTTCTGGGAAATGAATTGGCATGGTAAGATGAGGTATTTGGGATGCTAGTAATGGTATTGGTAGTAGGAGTATTGGATGGTAGAAGTTGGTTTAAAATCTGTAGCAAAAGAGAAACAAAAACTGTTTCATGGGTTGGAAAAGAAGTGAGGAAATTGTGTAAGTTGATTGATGGATTTAGTAATGGAATTGGTGGATGAACTATGGTATTTTAGGAAGCCTAAATGGCACTAAAACATGTGGGATTACATGTAGGAAACTTATGGAAATGATTAGGAAAAGATTGGGTGTGAATTGAGGAGAGTTTGGAGTCCAAAATGAGTAATTAAAATAGGTAATGGGCTGGACCGACCCTAGGACCGACCCTAGCAGAGTCGGTCGACCCGAAAACTGCAGTCTTGGAAGCTTCTGCATCCGACCGACCCTGCCTGGGTCGGCCGAGTGGAAATTTTTAGTCGGAATGCTTCTGCATCTGACCGACCCAATGGACCGATCCTGGCTGGGTCGGTCGGACTAGAATTTTCTGTAATCGAAGTCTCTGCACCCGACCGACCCAGGGTGGGTCGGTCGGGTCAAAAAAATAATAATAATTATTATAATAAGTATATATATATGTATACCCACATATACATATGTACATATATATGTAAGAACACCATTGTTAAGTAAGGAAACAAACTTAAAGTGAGTAAACAATGTGTAAGTATAAGAATTGTAAAGACTTAGTAAGTGTGAGTTAGGAAACGTAAGAGTAGTCGAGTTGAATTAATGATAGTTAGATTAATCACTCGATTGTATGTATATCATAGGATTTGATTTGTGAACACCGGAGGAACGTCGGATACAAGTACAACGGTGAACGGTGTGATTTCTTCATGCCCTGTATCCTAATCTGGTTACCCCGATTTGTGTGCTTATTTGATCACCTAATAAGATAAATGCATGAATTGGACTATATTGCACTTACTTGTGCTTGTTTATATTATTCTTGATATTTGTCTTGACAATAGTTTGTATAATTCATGAAATATATGAACGATGATGAAGTGTATTGTGTTTCGTAGTGTACTTGTATATGGTATTGTATTTTGTATGGATGTGTATATGAACAATGTATTGTGTATGTGGCTTGAATGAATGACTTCTACTAATTCCTAACTACCTAACTCCTAACATAAGTAATGGATAAATTGGAATGAGTAGAAGTCCGATATAGTTTCGGCCACGCGTGAGGATGAGGAGACACAAGAGGTTGGATCCGATTCCTGGTTCTTAAACTGGTCCACGGCCCAAACCCCTTAAATGGGTAGCATCCTGGATTGGTGAACCAAGTAAATCCTGGTGGTGGGACAGAGTAGTCCCCGGGCCGGAGGTCCCGACGACTTGACTTGAGTAAGTAAGTAAGTAAAGTACGAGTATGTATGCGTAAGTATTGTGTAACGAGTAAAAGAGTAATCTCCACCCGATTAACCCGGGTGGCCAAATGAAGCTAACAAGTATGGAGTATTGTGTATGTATAGTGTAAGTACTGTGTATGTATCGTGTATGTGTATCCCGGAAGAAGGTAAGTAAGGATTTGGTTGACTTGTATTGTCTTCCTTGCATGTATGGTATTGTGTGTATGTATGTATGCCTTGTAAAGAATTGTAGTATTATATACGAAAGCATGTATGCATGTATGTATGAATAAAATGAATCGCATGTATTCGACCAAGTGGTCGGCGTACCCTCACTAGTACGCGGGGTATGCGGTTATCATATGCAGCGAAAGCTGACCCCCTAGGGGGAACGTTTTTAGTGTGCAGGTACTCGAAGCAGACATGGTCGCAATAAGAGACCGGTGACAGTGTAGATTGTAGAGAATATTATTGAACTTGTAGCCTTGAAGTAGTAGTGTACCTAGAGGTACAACTTGTGCATTGTAAGTGTGTAGATGCGAGGAATGGGTAGATGTAGACTCTTAATGAGTATGAATGAAATTGAAAGAAGCTTTGTATTTGTATAAGGAACTTATTAAACTCGGTTATGTACATTGTATTGTATGGTATCGAACAGGAGCAAAGTGTTAAATGGAATATTGTAGTATTTAATTGGTAAATGGAGTATGTACTGTAGTTGTGTAGTACTCGGGATTCCGGTCCATCAGACCGATGTTGTATGTAGTAGTAGCTTTGTTAGTCACGTGGGTGGCTAACGGCATTATATCACCCACCGTATGTAAGTATGTATCCGCTACGTGAATCTGGAAGCACGAGGAGATTGGACGGTAATGATAGTATTAACGGTAGGGGTGTTACAGTAGTTCAAAGGTATGAACCCAAGAAAGAAGTAAAAAGAAACATAAGGGACCATTAAACTTCCTTCAAAAGATAGTTGACCTCCTACATGAGGATCCGACCTAGTATGAGAAAATGTCCCGAACATATAAGTATTCGAAACGTTGGGGTAACCCTTAAATCTGAGAATACATGAACTTGAGAAAATTCCCTAAGCTATTAGATGACATCAAGAGAGATGCTCTAGGATAATCCATGAGATTGCAATATAACTCTGAGAGAGGAGTATTTGGGAATGTGAGTAGTCCGGTAGAGATACGAATGTTGGGAATTGAGGAACTAAGAATATAGTTCCATTTGATAGTCGAACCTTCCCACTACGCTATACCGAGAGTAGGGTCGAAACCGGGGACGTAAGTCTAGTACTTGAAAGCCCGGTGGTGAGTCTTGTGTATGACTATGCCCGGAGGTCATGTGTAATGACTTAGTAAGTATCCAAGAGAAGAGTATTTGAGAAATGAGATTGAGACCTGTAAAGTCTATGAATCTAAGAGAAATTGAGTATGAGTACCCAAAGAGAATTGATAAGACAATGAATGAAGTAATTAAAGCATTAGTGAGGTAGAAACCCTCAAGGCCTAAGAGTAAGTTAAAGTATGCTAACAACCTTGATGTGTTAGTTAGTGATTGTATTCTATGTTTGAATAATGATTGTGAATGGGGGCATAATGTATGTTTATTGCACTTCATGTTATGATTTAAATAAAATCAATCGCATGTTAAGAATATAATTAGTTGGGTGTGACCCGGTAGTAGCGGGTTGCACGACTACCATACCAGCAAAGGTGCTGAGCCCCTTTGGGGCCACCCACTACTTTTCAGGTACATTGGAGCTGATTAACGTTCGAGAGTATGACGGGGTTGCTGATAGTTCATGGGTAGTTGACTAAGAACAATTGTATTTATATTGTAATTGTTGTATTGTAAGTCCGAAATGCTATCAGCAAGTTTGAGGATTGTATAGACTCGATATAAATTTGAATGGAGGATGGTACTTGTATTGGAATCGGTAAAGGAATGAAATGTAATTGTTTGTATAGAGTACTCGGTAATCTGGTCCATCAGACCGATATTGTATTGGAATTGGTCTTGTTAGCCACATGGCTGGCTAACGGCATTGTATCACCCCCGTTTGTAGCAAGGATTCCGCTGCTATTGTATTGATGATTGAGACGGTTTAAGAGATAATGACGTGATTAGCGGTAGGGGTGTTACAAAAAGTTGTATCAGAGCGAAGTATTGCTTTGATGACTGGAAATACCGAGTTTAGGAAATACCAAGTTAGGAATTAGGGACTTAGGGCTAAGGGTTGAGTGATAGCATAGAGATATGCTAGATAGGAACTTCCAGTGTGTTCTGGATACCTACAGTATCAGACCCACCCTCCACATCCCCCATATTATAACTTGGGAAGGAACGCCAGAGAGACGGAAAGTCTGCTCTTACTCGGGAAAACCTGATCTGACAGTTATGAAATAAACCTGTAAGAACATAGAACCGGTCATACGGTAGATTCCCAGTACTGGAATCCCGGAGACGGTTCCCGTCTGAAGGACACTACCGCACTTAATGGTGGGAGATTGAGAAATCCCATCCACTGGAGACCAAAATTACAACAACATGGGGCGACATGCTTAGCAGTCGCAAGAACCTGGCTGGCCAAGCAGCAGCAACAAGGAAAGCACTAACCGTGCAACGTGCGGGAGAAGGTGAAGTAACGAAACCCGAGACACATGTCTACGGGACAGTAATAGCTAGATAATACCACCAATGGTATACTAACGGACTAAGGATATAGTCAAGAGTGGTTAACTTCGAAACTACAACGCCAAGAGGTTACATTACCTAGCTGACATAGCTCAGACAGCTACGAGAACAATTACGGGATACACCCCGATAAGACTACAGAAGTAGTGCCTAAACCAGTTGAGTCTCGGCAGACACGGTAAACGTGTGGGAACGAGCACCAAGGAACGACACAGAACTAAGTAAATAGGGATCTCCAAGAATGGAGAAGCACCCGGATGGATGATTGTCATGTCGAGATAAATGAGAAGCAACTCCAGAGATTAATTATCAAGCTAAGGAATCAAAGGAAGAGCCAATAAGGCTACCGAATACGTGTAGAAACAATATCGTAACCGGTATGGGTAACCCAAAAACCACCTGTATAGCGCACTTGCCACGGCAAGTGCAGTAATAACAAGACTATTCAGAGAAACTCTTAACAAGCAACAAGTACCTAGTGAAGTACCGTGATTACAACGAAGCAATTATAGGATCGCAAATCCTAAATAACTTGAATAACGAAACCTTGGAAGGGCCTAACGGCCTAACCATTGTAGTAAGGATTATTCTAGTAAGCGAGAAGTTAGACTCGGTCAGAACCGCCCGCATTGAAGTACCAAGGAAAATTTTCTTTCAAACTCAACTTTTTTCTTTCAAAACTAAAAAATTTTCATTTCAAGAGGAGTTGACAACATAATACTTCACCTAGGCGTGTGACGAGCACTACGAGTGTATAAAACGAGATGTGGGACGACCGCACTCTGAAGGAGCATGTGGGCCTGACAGACCTATTTATGAGTTAGTCAGGTAAGTAGTAATGTATCAATAAGGTACCCCACGAATGTATACAAGTAGTGTACGAAACACGGGAAGTAGTCAACTCCATTCGACGGACAGCAAGTAAGTTCAAACCAGGACAGTTGGACACCTCAGACGATCGAAGAGAAAGAACTCAGTAAGCTAACAAGGCTAAAGGAACCAGAGAATTCATCCGAAGGAAATGAATAAGAGTTAGAATGTGCAAGAAGCACATAATAGTAAGTATAGACACGGGATATGTCTCGAGAATCTTGAAAGAAATACATGGAAGCTGGAATGAATACCCAGCCTAAATACAGTAAGGTAAACGCCTAGCATGGACATGCCAATGTCCAGCAAATGGGATAGAATTCCCAGAACAATCACCAAGACTAACAGGAAATATCATACTTCATTAAGAGGATATTAAACCCAGCCAAGAACGCAAAAGAGAAAGTATTAAGGGTCCGCCCTAAGAACGGGAGATGTTATAACCCTAAACGGGATAGTGCGGAACACGATGCTACAATGCGATATAGCCCGGACATACTCATAAATACTAGCCAGATGTAAGCGTAACTGAGCAACACCTAGGAGCAATCCTTGAAAGGTGTCTGAGTCAACAGTTGTTGAACAAAGTATCATGATAGATGCACGAGAACTAAAAAAAATACTCGGTTCAATCACTGAAGGAAATCCACTTAACGGATGGTACCCCAGATTGTCAAAAGCAACCTGACATCGCCTAAGGGGTCTCCTATGAACAGAAACGTAATGAAACAACCGTATCAAGGAGCCCAATATTACCTCCAAACCACATAATGGTATACGGAGAAGTTTAACTTGTTTAAACAGCCTGCAAAGAGCATAGCTCGAGGCAATGCAGCTTGTAAGCCATGAATCAACTACGTTACGTAGAATTAAACGGTTGCAAAACCAATTAAGAGCCATAAGAAGAATTGCCGAGAATGACACCAGTAAAAGAGGAGAACATTAATACGAATGTATAGAGTGGAGAACAAACCACTCATTATAAGAGTGGGGATACCCCTCGTTATTGTGATACCGCTAGAGCGGCGAATATGTGAACCCTTCAGAAAAGGGAAGTTCACTCAGCAATATATCAGAACTTGAGCATGCAGTTATTGCCAAGGAATGATTTGAACAAGAAGGAGAAATTTCCAAGATAAGTATGAAGAAATGAGCATTTGTAGCAATTATTGAAAACTGAAAGAGCAATCGGTTGAGAAGTAAACATTGTATGATGCGAACTAGATAGTGATAACACTCAAGGAGCACAAAGGCTTAAAGATAGCATGTTATAATCAGCCAAGTAAATGGAAAACCATAGTATATATGATGGAAGTGCATGAGCGAAAGCCAACTTAGTAGCAGATGCCATGTAAATTAATGTTATAGAATGAGTAAGAACATGGTGTGCAGCAAGCGACCAATGTATGAATATAGCCAGACAATGATATAGAGAATAAGCGGAGCTACGAGTTAACTCAGTGGAGTTGAGAAGCAAGAGTTGGTAGACAGACCAGGCAATAAAGCCAGAAGTCTGGACCGTGTGACGAAAGATCTCACAGGTAAAACATTACTCATTCCTATTGCCAATTGCACAAGGAACTGAAAAGAGTATCCCTAGCGGATCATATTGATAACAGAAGTGATAAGCTTTGGGACAAGAGTACCCAATTGCTAAATAAACAACCGTACTGGATACGGAAAATCTGTAAATACACTAACGATTATGGCGCAAGCCGGTTAAGCGAAAGCGTAGCAACAAAACCGTGCGGCCTTAGGCCAAAGAAGTACGAAGAATGTTGGACACACCAACAATCACAAGAAATGAATTCCACCAGAATAAAAGAGGAAGAAAACTTATGAACATTAAGAGGACCAATGCATAGAAAATGCAAGGTCGTACAAGTAAAAGAATTCTTGTACATAATCAATTAAGTGAGCATAATTCAGAAGCCACTAACAACAGAAGAAGCACTACACATTAGGTAGTAGCTCAACCTCAACCGACAAGAAGTCGGAGGAACCAAGTGAATAATCACAAAAATATACGAAATAGATTTCCAGAGAACTGGATAGAAAATCTATAACTCATTGAATTCGCATACGGTAAGAGATACCACGCGTCGATTGAGAGACTTTTATTCCCAAGACAAAAGGGATAAAAGGGAGATGCATAATACATTGAGAATAACAAAAAAGGGCGAACCAACTCTAAGTTATTAGGGTTGCGCAGCAGAAGCTAGTGGGCCGTAATTCTAAGGTTTGACATACATAATGAATATGAACAATGGCTAATTATCAATGCCTTGAAGCCTGAGAGGCTAGAACCGAAACCGGTTATGAGTAAACAAACTCCAATGAGAATTCTTGGTGCAGGGACTAAACCGTTGGTATGGTTAAGACCCCTTTGACCAAAGGACATGGAATAATAGACCGTATGGAAGCTAGAATGCTTCACGACGCCTTAGACCAATGTTCAATATTGACACATGGTAGATTACGTGGGTGTAACCCCTTTTAAGGGGGTAGAGCGAAAACCGCTTAACGCATGTTTTACGTATTAAGTGCATAAACTACGGTGCGCATAGCACAAAAGAATTTGTTTTGATGATTGGTACTTATGTTACATAAACATATGTACTCACTCATGGTGTAATTACGGTTATTACGCACTGGGATGCGAATACCATTGATGTAAACTTGACTATCTTGTAACTCCGGTGTGAGTATACAAGGGGAAAGGAGTAGAGGAACTTCAGGGGAATGAGAACCCCGATAGTATATGTCTATTTAATATTAGACATAGTAATTGTATAAGATACGATGAGTATAAATCGGTATGAAACCGATGTAGAACCTAGTGGGAATTGAATCCCCTAGGTGACTTGATTTGATTTGACTTGTGAATGATTGGTGGATAGAAAATTATTTGGAGATGTACTATTGAATTTCCTAGGTAGTTATTGGAGATAAATTGAGTATTAATTAACGAAATGAGTAATAAGGGATGAAACGAATTCCATAAACTGAAAATATATTGCTCTGTGATTATGACTAGAAAGATTAAAAAGATAGAAAATGGAATAATGATTAACTACTTGATTATTTGAATTGAGGTGGGAGGTGGAACTTTGTTTGCTAGCGATCAAGGGAAACCGAACACAAATTGGGGTGGAAGGATAGTTCGACACCGATGCTGATCATGTTATAACCCAGATTTTGCAACATTATCATAAGCCCGGTTCATATTATATTCTCAGCTCGATTACCTTCTTTATGTCAGTTGGGACGTCAGCGGCATTCTCTTAAAAGGGCAAGGACAAGGGAGTCCTTTCTTCTAATTAATTAAGGTAATTAAGTGAGTTATTTAAATAAGAAAGAGGACCTTATTTCCCGTTTTCCTGATCATTATATTCTCACTAGATACATCGTGGGAGCGTCAGTTCTGTCAAAACCTCTCAATGTTTGTTTTCCCTTCTCTCTCTTGGTGCTCTTCTCGATCGGGAATTGGCGTGACTTTGCTGTTCAAATTTGACTACGGGTTGTGGATCTCCGCCGTCATTCCGTCATCTGATTTGGATTCAGATTGTGTGTCCGGTTTTGTTTGCTCTTCTTCTCTGTTTCTGAATTAGGATCCTTCTCCTTTCGAATTCAGTGAGTGTTGATCGGCACTTGGATTATGACTGCTACTGCTGTCCGGCTACAGTTCTGCGCGTTTCCGTCCCGAATTCAGGTTTGTGTTACAGCAATTGGGCTCCGTTGTATAATCCTTTCTGCTGCGTTTTCTGATTTTTGGGTGCCTTGTCTGTCGGATCTAGTGTTGCTATTGGTTGCGGGCTGGTGGATTGTTCTGACTACGCACTACGTCAAATCGTTAATAGTTTCTGCTAATCGAGGTAGGTGGTTACTTGATTCAGTGCGGAAGTTCAGCCATGAGGTTATTAGCAAGGATTTGGATTCCGATTCTGTGTGTGTTGTCAATGTTGTTTGTGCGTTTTCCTGATTGGTTAAACCCCCATGGTCCTCTACATTTTAGTCTGTTTTGGTGTGCGTTCTGGATTGACAAATCATGATGATTTTTGTGCACTTCTTCCCTCTGTTGTCGCTCTAAAAAATTGCAGTTTTCGTGGTGTCTGAATGTCTATCCGAACATTGATGTTCGGATAGTGTGTTGGGTGCTCTTTGGTTTTTAAAGTTCGGGGTGTGTCCGAACATTGTCCGAACATTGAAGTTCGGACAGAGTGCGAGGATGTCTCGGGACTGCAAGTCTCAGCATGTGTCTGAACTTGTATGCCCAGACACATGTTCGGACACTCCTTTGGTTTCCTCTGATTTTAGTTTGACTTGTGTCTGAACAATGATGTCCGGACACAAGCTCGGACGCCACCACGTAATTTTTCTCATAAACTGTCCGAACATCCGTCCGAGCTTTGATGTTCTTATACTTCCTTAACTTCCCCTCTGATTTCAACTCGACTTGTGTCCGAACATCGACGTTCGGACACAAGTTTGGACATTGATGAATTCTGGTTTCCACGTCTCGACTTGTGTCCGAACATTGACGTCTAGACACAAGTTCGGATACCCTACTGTTTTCAGCATAACTTCTTCGTCTAAACTCAGTTTTGGATGCCGTTTGCGGCGTTGGACTCCTTTAAGTCTTTACTACTGCAATATAAGTGTTTTGATGTGTGCAAATGTAAAGTTGCTCCTGTTTTTGCAAGCTCTCTGTTTTGGGACATTATACTCTACTTTTGACCCGTGAATGGCTGGGTCGAGCTATTCCGTGGAATACCATGTAGACGTCGTACTGAGTGTGGGTCATTCCCTTTCTGTTCTGTGGGGTTGACGAACCCTTTGACTCTTTCGGGTCATTTCTGTGTTGTCGAGAGATCTGTTATGATCTATGGGTCTCTGACCCTTCTAAGTGTTGCGCATTATATTTTGTCCCTTCTATTTGTGAACTCTGAATGTTTTTGCACTGGGAACTCTTGCGTTCCATTCTATACTGGATTTTGTTAGTCTTCTAACTATTTTGGGAACTATTGATTCACGGTTTATCATTTGCTTCTCTTTGGTTTTCAATTGTTTTGAGCGACCTCATTGAAGACGGTCGCTGCTTACTGGGCATAGTTGTGTGCTCATTCCCCTACTCTTACTGTCTTTGCAGATTGATCAGCGAGGATCACCCTAAATTTCTGGAGCTTCATTTACTTAGTTACTCCGTCTGTTAAACATTTGATATTATGATTTGTAGCCTTCAGGCCTTGTCTATCCTTCTGATTTCTAGCATGAGTTTTGGGTTTTGTATTAACATTTGGTATTCTCGGTATACATGGGTTATATTGATTTATGAAAACGTTATTTTGGGCCTTTAAATGCGATTGTTAGTTTAGAGCCTTGTGTATTAGGTAGTAATACGCGGCGTGTAATGTCCCTAACTCCTAGGCCAGTTTTGGGGGCATTATATTTAGTGGTATTAGAGCCAGGTTTGGCTTTCTTTGGTGTTTGTGGGTGTGATTGTCTGTGTGAAGTCAGTTCTAGTCAGTCGCTTGGAGTTTGGTTCAATTTTGGCCAATTTTAGAATTTGTTTGTCTTAGAATGCCTTCTTGTGGAGCACCAGTGACCCCTCAGGGAGACGCTGCAAAGGCAGTGCAGCTGTTTATGGCGCAGTTGATGCAGACAGTGGCTGCAGCTGCTGGGGGAGCTAGTGGAGGAGCTGGTGGCGCAGGCCCAGCTGGGGCAGATGCTGCTGGAGGCCGGGTCATGGCTCTCCAAGAGTTCATGAAGTTGAAGCCGCCTTCCTTAGACGGTTGTGGTGACCCTCAGGAGGCGAGCCATTGGATCTGTGAAGTGGTGGATTTACTCAGAGTTATGGGTTCAGAGGAGAACCAGAAGGTGGACTTCGCCATCTTCCTCTTCAAGGGGGAGGCGAAGGAGTGGTGGAAGATGGTGATGGGGAAGTACCCCTAGCCATGGACCTGGGACCAGTTCTGCTTAGAGTTCAACAAGTAGTTCTACCCAGATGTATGTAAGGACCAGAAAATCAACGAGTACAATCGGTTGTGGCAGGGAAAAGAAATGTCAGTCGAGGAGTACGTGAGGAAGTTCATCACTCTCTCGAATTTTGTGCCTGAGCCGGATGAGCACATGAAGTCTAGGAAGTTCAGAAGCGGACTGAGGCCAGACATTAGGTCCGCTGTGACACCCCTACGTCCCCGGACTTTCAGAGACATGGCAAATGTCGCACTACTGGTGGAGGCCGATATTAGAGGCAGGCAGGCCGGCAAGGACCAGATGGGGAAGAGACGTGCTGATGAGTCTTAGAAGAAGGAGTCTGCTCCTCCTTAGAAGAAGTAGTCGCATGGAGATCGCCGTGGAACCTCTTCATCTTCGTCATCTGGGGCGAAATGTGGATCTTGTGGTCACTCCCATTCTGGTAGGGAGTGCTACAAGAAGACCGGTGCTTGCTTCAAGTGCGGGTCGTTGGAGCATAGGATAGCCCAGTGTCCTCAGGCATCCGTTAGAGGTTCAGGAGGCAGAGGTACCAACCCAGATTCAAGGGCGAGGTCCGATCAGAAGAAGCCTCAGACTCCGGCCCGAGTTTATGCCATGGCTGGAGAGCGATCGTGCTGGTGATCGCGTCGTCTCAATTATCCTCCAGATCCATTCTCAGGATGTGTTTTGCTTATTTGATTCTGGAGCTACCCATTCCTTTGTCTGCTCTGATTTGTTAGGTAGTCTTGGGCTGACTGATGTGCCTAGTGATGTAGATTTATGTGTGAGTAGTCCTTTGGGTGGGGTTGCCCCTTGTGTGCTTGACTCTGTGTGTAAGGCTTGCCCCATAGTAGTTCGGGACAAGACTTTTTATGCTGACCTCATCCCGATGCGGATGGCCTGCTTTGATGCTATATTAGGCATGGACTGGTTAGCAGAGCACCATGCCCATATAGATTGTGCAGCGAGGAGAGTGGTGTTTGATCTGCTAGGAGGAGTTCATTTTGTTTTCTCTGGGAATGCAATTCTAGGTGCGCTTGTGTTGGTGTCGGCGATGTAGGCAGCCAACTTCTTGTGGAAGGGCTGCTAGGGATTTTTGTGTTATCTGCCTGAGGTACGTGAGGGATCCAGTCTGGAGAGCATCCCGATCGTTAGAGAGTTCCCTGAGGTCTTCCAGGATGACGTGCCTGGACTTCCGCTAGAGAGGGAGGTGGAGTTCCCCATTGATTTAGCGCCAGGGACTCAGCCCATCTCTAGGGATCCCTACCGGCGGAGCTGAAGGTTCAGGTACAAGAATTACTGGATAAGGGCTTCATTCGCCCTAGCGTCTCACCTTGGGGAGTGCCAGTGCTGTTTGTGAAAAAGAAGGATGGGACCTTCAGGCTGTGCATCGATTATCGAGAGCTGAACAAGGTGACCATCAAGAATCGCAATGCCCTACCACGCATTGATGAGCTGTTTGACCAGCTTGCGGGTGCCACAGTATTCTCCAAGATAGATCTTCGTTCAAGCTACCATCAATTAAGGATTAAGGCCGAGGACGTGCCTAAATCTGCCTTTAGGACTCGTTATGGTCATTACGAGTTCCTAGTCATGCCATTTGGGCTGACTAATGCTCTATCAGTTTTCATGGACATGATGAACCGGGTTTTCAAACCCTATCTGGATTAGTTTGTTGTTGTCTTCATAAACGACATCTTGGTGTATTCCAAGAGTGTAGAGGAGCACGAGGATCATCTAAGGATTGTTCTGCAGACGTTGAAGGAGCGTGAGCTATATGCTAAGCTTAAGAAGTGTAAATTTTGGTTGGATCGTGTAGTATTCTTAGGGCACGTAGTCTCGAAGGACGGTATCTCAGTGGACCCCGAGAAGATTAGAGCTGTGATGGAGTGGGTGAGGCCCACGAATGTTGCTGAGATCCGTAGTTTCCTTGGGTTAGCCGGTTACTACAGAAAGTTCGTTGAGGGGTTTTCTAAGATTGTGTCCCCGCTGACCCGCCTGTTGAGGAAGGAGATTAAGTTCGAGTGGAGCGAGGCTTGCGAGCAGAGCTTCCAATAGGTGAAGAAGAGATTGACTACCGCACTGATTCTGACTTTGCCAGCAGGGACTGAGGGATTCGAGGTCTTCTATGATGCGTCCCATCAGGGGCTTGGGTGTGTCTTGATGCAGCAGGGTAAGGTAGTGGCTTATGGCTCTTGACAGCTTAAGCCTTATGAGAAGAACTACCCAACCCATGACCTGGAGTTGGCAGTTGTGGTGTTTGCACTGAAGATATGGAGGCATTACCTTTATGGAGCGTCGTGTAAAGTTTACACGGACCACAAGAGCCTCAAATATTTATTCACGCAGAAAGAGTTAAATTTGAGGCAGAGGAGGTGGTTGGAGTTACTCCATGATTACGATTTGGAGATCCTCTACCGCCCTAGTAGAATGAATGTGGTGGCCGACACATTGAGTCGGAGGGGTGCTCCAGGCGTTGCTTGTGCGTTGTCAGGTGTTCAAAGATCAGGTATGGAGTTGCAGCGTATGGGTGTCTAGGTAGTCTGATCAGACAGTGCTAGTATGATAGCTGCACTTCGGGTCCAGTCTTCGTTGGTTGACAGGATCAGGGTTGGTCAGGAGTCAGATTCAGCGTTGAGCCGGATCAGAGAGGGGTTGTCTGCTGATCAGAATTTCGACTTCAGTGTTTCCGGTGATGGTTGTCTGCGCTTCAGAGGAAGAGTTTGTGTACCCGCTGATGTTGTGCTGCGCAGAGAGATCCTTCCGGAGGTTCACGGAGCTGCATACTCGGTACACCTAGGAGGGGTGAAGATGTACCGGGATCTCAGGGAGTCCTTCTGGTGGCCTGGGATGAAGCGTGATATCTCAGAGTTCATTTTGAGATGTCAGACTTGCTAGCAGGTGAAGGTTGAGCACCAGAGACCGGCGGGTCTACTACAGCCCCTACCCATTCCTGAGTGGAAGTGGGAGAGTGTGGGGATGGAATTCGTGATGGGATTTCCTAGGACTTCCTCGGGTTTTGATGTTGTGTGGGTGATAGTAGATCGACTGACGAAGTCCACTCACTTTCTGCCTGTGAAGAAGACCTTTAGTCTGGAGCGGCTGGCCCGCCTATATCTTGATGAGATAGTGAGACTTCATGGGGTGCCTGCTTCCATAGTATCTGATCGTGATCCGCGTTTTGTGTCAAGGTTCTGGCGCAGTTTGCATAAGGCCTTGGGTATGAGCGTGGCATTTAGTTCAGCATATCATCCTCAGTCGGATGGTCAAGCAGAGAGGACTAATCAGGTCCTGGAGGACATGCTTCGCGCATGTGTACTGGATTTTGGAGGGAGCTGGGATCAGCATGTGACTCTGATCAAGTTTTCCTACAACAACAGCTTTCAGGTGAGCATCGGTATGGCCCCGTTCGAGGCGTTGTATGGTAGGAGGTGCAGGTCACCCATCTGCTGGGATGACCTGAAGGAGAGAGTCCTGTTGGACCTGAGTTGGTTCAGGGAGCAGTGGAGAAGATCAGAACGTTTCGGGAGTGTCTGCTTGTTACTCAGAGTAGGCAGAAGTGCTACGCAGATCAGAGGCGCAGACCGCTTGAGTTCGACGTCGGGGACCATGTCTACCTGAGAGTGTCACTTGTTAGAGGCGTGGTTCGGTTTGGCAAGCGTGGGAAGCTCAGTCCGAGGTTCGTGGATCCGTTTGAGATTCTGGAGAGGGTTGGACCAGTAGCTTATTGTCTAGCGTTGCCCCCTTCCTTGTCAGCTGTCCATAATGTCTTCCATGTATCGATGTTGAGGAAGTATCTCCATGACCCGTCTCATGTGATTGACCACAGTCAGCTTCAGTTGAGAGAGGACTTCAGTTATGAGGCGGCGCCTACCCGTATCTTGGCCAGAGATGTGCGCCAGCTTCGCAGCAAGACCCTGCCTATGGTTAAGGTTCAGTGGTCGAATCAGTCAGAACGTGAAGCGACTTGGGAGCTCGAGGATAAGCTGTGCGCCAAGTTCCCCTCCCTTTTCGATCAGTGAGGTGAGTCAATTTCGAGGACGAAATTCTTTTAAGGGGGAGGTGATGTTATAACACAGATTTTGCAACATTATCATATGCCCGGTTCATATTATATTCTCAACTGGATTACCTTCCTTATGTCAATTGGGACGTCGGCGGCATTCTCTTAAAAGGGAGAGGACAAGGGAGTCCTTTCCTCTAATTAATTAAGGTAATTAGGTGAGTTATTTAAATAAGAAAGAGGACCTTATTTCCCTTTTTTCTGATCATTATATTCACGTCGGATACATAGTGGGAGCGTCAGTTCTATCAAAACCTCTCAACGTTAGTTTTCCCTTTTCTCACTTGTTTGAATTCGACTACGGGTTGTGTATCTCCGACGCCGTTCAGTCTCTCTTCCATCATCAGGTTTGGATTCAGATTGTGTGTCCGGTTTTGTTTGTTCTTCTTCTCTATTTCTGAATTGGGATCCTTCTCCTTTCAAATTCAGTGAGTGTTGATCGGCACTTGGATTGTGACTACTACTGCTGTCCGGCTACAGTTATGCGTGTTTCCGTCCCGAATTCAGGTTTGTGTTACAACAATTGGGCTCCGTTGTATAATCCTTTCCGCTGCGTTTTCTGATTTTTGGGTGCTTTGTCTGTTGGATCCAGTGTTACTGTTGGCCGCGGACTGGTGGATTGTTCGGACTATGCACTACTTCAAATCGTTAATAGTATCTGCTAATCGAGGTAGGTGGTTACTCGATTCAGTGTGGAAGTTCAGCCATGAGGTTATTAGCAAGGATTTGGATTCTGATTTTGTGTGTGTTGTCAATGTTGTTTGTGCATTTTCCTGATTGGTTAAACCCCCATGGTCCTCTGCATTTTAGTCTGTTTTGGTGTGCGTTCTGGATTGACAAATCGTGATGATTTTTGTGCACTTCATCCCTCTGTTGTCGCTCTGGAAAAATTGTAGTTTTCGTGGTGTCCGAACGTCTGTCCAAACATTGATGTTCGGACAGTGTGTTGGGCGCTCTCTGGTTTTCAAAGTTCGGGGTGTGTATGAACATCTGTCCGAACATTGAAGTTAGGACAGAGTGTGAGGACGTCTCTGGACTGTAAGTCTCGGCATGTGTCCGAACTTGCATGTCCAGACACATGTTCGGACACTCCTTTGGTTTCCTCTGATTTTAGTTCGACTTGTGTCCGAACAATGATGTCCAGACACAAGCTCGGACGCCACCACATAATTTTTCTCGTAAACTGTCCGAACATCCGTCCGAGCTTTGATTTTCTTATACTTCCTTAACTTCCCCTCTGATTTCAACTCGACTTGTGTCCGAACATCGACGTTCGGACACAAGTTCGGACATTGATGAATTCTGGTTTCGACGTCTCGACTTGGGTCTGAACATTGACATCCGGACACAAGTTCGGACACCCTACTGTTTTCAGCATAACTTCTCCGTCTGAACTCCGTTTTGGATGCCGTTTGCGGTGTTTGACTCCTTGAAGTCTGTACTACTGCAATATAAGTGTTTTGATGTGTGTAAATGTAAGTTTGCTCCTGTTTTTGCAAGCTTTCTGTTTTGGGACACTATACTATGCTTCTGAGCCATGAATGACTGGGTCGAGCTATTCCGTCGTATACCATGTAGACGTCGTACTGAGTGTGGGCCATTCCCTTTCTGTTCTGTGGGGTTAATGAACCCTTTGACTCTTTCGGGTCATTTCTGCGTTGCCGAGAGATCTATTATGATCTATGGGTCTCCGACCCTTCTAAGTGTTGCGCATTGTATTGTGTCACTTCTATTTGTGAACTCTGAATGTTTCTGCACTGGGAACTCTTGTGTTCCATTCTGTAGTGGATTATGTTAGTCTTCTAACTGTTTTGGGAACTATTGATTCACGGTTTATCATTTGCTTCTCTTCGGTTTTCAATTGTTTTGAGCGACCTCATTGATGACGCCTGCTGCTTACTGGGCATAGTTGTGTGCTCATTCCCCTACTCTTACTGTCTTTGTAGATTGATCAGCGAGGATCACCCTAACTTTCTGGAGCTTCATTTACTTAGTTACTCCGTTTGTTAAACATTTGATATTATGATTTATAGCCTTCGGGCCTTGTCTATCCTTCTGATTTCTGGCATGAGTTTTGGGTTTTGTATTGACATTTGGTATACTCGGTATACTTGGGTTATATTGATTTATGAAAACGTTATTTTGGGCCTTTAAATTCGATTGTTAGTTTAGAGCCTTGCATATTAGGTAGTAATACGCGGCGTGTAATGTCCCTAACTCCTAGGCCAGTTTTGTGGGCTTTACAGATCCAATCGGGGTTGAATGACTCTTGAAGCTCCCTATAAATGGTCACAAGTAACAACGCTAAGAAAAGAAGTAATTATCATAAATTGGAATATGGAGTTGTATTGAGTTTTCAAAATGAATTTCCAACTGATTTTTGCAAAAAGGATTTTCCTTCAAACTTAAGAATGAGGACCGGTTTTGAAACTGCTCCCACGGTGGCTAGCTGAACCTTCCCACTATGCTAGACCCGGTATCGGGTCGAAACCGGGCAAGTAAGGCTAGTTTGTGAGCCGGGGAGTGATGATTAGTTTTGAAACCACTACACCGTATGTGTGGCGATCCTAAGTGGCTGGTTGGGTGCGGTGACAATGTGTGTTTTGTACTTTTCCAAGGGCAGCGGGATATGAGTAGTCTTGTGTCAGTGTGGATGACCCGTGAGTGCATGAGGATATCTAGATGTGCAAATGTTTTTATTAGAACCAAAGGACCGTGACCAGAAAGCGTAAGTGCCATTAGTCATGACGGTGGTGAACCAGAAAGCGTAAGTGTTCAAACGTGACCGGTACCTGAGGGTCACTCGACATGGGAGAGGATGGTACCTTCTTTATCTTCGAATGGACCCCATGGAGAGGATGAAAAAGAGTATTTTTGATTGCTATGCATGCAGTGACATGTTATATGGATGTGGGGTATACATCGAGACAGACCTGGAGTCTGTAAGGTTATATAGAGATTATGACCTTAGCATTGAATACCTATGGGACTAACTATATTAGATTCACCAACTTTGAGGGCAAAGTTCTTTAAGGGGGGTAGATTGAAATACCCCGAACTTAAATATGGTGATTAAATAATTATAATATGGTATTTGAGGGCCTAATAGTGCCTAAATAATATTGGTGAAGAAAATAAAACCAAAAGAAATGAGAAACCGCGTAAAAAGCACAAAACTTAAAAACATGTGTTACGCAACCATAGGAGGTTTATGACCTTGGTTAGGGTCCAAGGTGGATTCCTAAGGCTTAATTACGCCTAAATAGTATGTGGGAACAATTCCCGAAGAAAACGGATCCAAATAATGGGTTAAAAACGCTAATGAAGCCTTAAAGCACGTTTTTCGAGAAAACCCGAAAACGTGACTTTAAGTGGTCAAACAAACCCGTAAAAATTATATTCGATTGTATAACTATAATTAAATATTAATGGAAGCTTAAGAACCATTAAAATTAAAGAAACGAGAAAATCCAGAAAAACGGGCTCGGTTAGTGAATAGTGTAAACCCGGTAAATTAACGAGCGTTTCTTGTAAAAGATGAAAAATGCCCCAGCTTATGTATACATAGGGGGGCGGTTTTTGTTAAATAAATCATCCCTCTCTATTAGTAACTAGCTAGAAGAGAAAAGAAGAAGAAACACAAAAAAATGGGGAAAAGTACAAAAGCACTTTCCTTCCCTCTCTCCTCTCATTTCTCTCTTCTCTCTCCTTCCTTTCTTCTTCCCCCACCATGAGCTCTCTTCTCCCTCCTCAAGCTGGCGATTTTGAGCTCCCATGGCAGTCCTCTTTCCTTCTCATGGCCAAGCCACATTAGAGCTCCAAATGAAAAACAAAGCACATATTCTCGCTCCTCTCACCGAGGGCTACCTTCCTCTCTTTTCAAAATCCTAAAACCTTGAAGTTGAACTCCATGGGTATAGCCCATTTGAAGAGAAAGCTGGAGTTTCTTGAAGCTTGGAGTCTCCTCTCTCATTTAAGGTAAAAAGACCCATGAAAAAAAAACTCATTTTTTTTCCTTCCTTCTTGCCTTGGCCGATTTCATCTCTTAATGGGGCACTCTTCTTTCTTTGTTTGAGCATTTTCCCAAGCCTCAAATGGTGGTTGGGAGCTCCTCTTTGATTCATGACCAAGAGTCCATTTTAGGGTTTCAAGGTAATTCTCCATCTTTGTGCTTTAACCACCTTCCCTTGCATCCTAGCTTGATTAATAAGTATAGGTGTATTGTTTAGTGCCTAATTCCCCATTTGGGTATTGATTTGGAGGTTGGCAAGTGTATTGCCCAACTTGACTGAAAATCAAGAGAGGAGAAGGAAGAGGAGTAAAAGAGGAACTTATGAGCTTGAGGTAAGATAATCTACCTTAATGTATGCCCTTAATGATTTTTGAATTTTGGGATGGGAAATAAAAATAATGAATCAAAATTGTGTCGAAGCATGTATTTGATTGTAGGAGAAGGAATTGTGAGTATGTTAGTGTAATGAGAGATTGTTGTGTGATTTAAGGGCCTAAGAGCCAAGCATTTAAGTTAATGCACTATATTTTGATTGATGGAATTTTTGGATGAATATGTGTGCTGGTAGGATCCTTTATGGATGTGGCTAGTGAATGAATTAGGAAATAATGGAGAGTTGTGCATTTGAGCAATGTTAGAATTATAGGTGAGCTATGGCAAAATTTGTGTAGAAACCTAAGGAGTTTTAGGTGAGGAGTTGAGTGAAAAATGACCTAGAGTTAACTAGGTGTTGAGGGAGATTGACTGGGTTAGTTAACCACCCTAGGAATGCATATTTAAGGATGGGATTTTGGTGTAAAAATCTGTAGCACAAGTGGTAGAAAAGTCATGGATTTGGCTAGAGATGAACAAGAGTGTTAAGCTTGAGAAACAAGGAATGATCTTGGGTATTAGGAGTGCAAATGCTTAATAAGGATTTGGAATGGTCAATAACTGAATTGGTAATGTTGGTAGAAGGTTGTGAAGCATCAAGAGAAAGTTTGGAAATGCACTAGTGTGCATAAGTGCAAAAATGGAATTTAAATTGGTAGAATTGACCAAGATTGAGTAAAAGAGTTAAGCAATGGTTTAAGAAGGTTTAAGGAGTGTTTAAGGTGTTAAAACATGTGGAAATATCAGGGAAAGTTTGGGTGAGGATTAAGGTTGGATTTGGGGTTGAAAAATATAATTTTAGCAGCTTTTTAGCAGGGTTCGGGACTTAGGGGCCGGACCAAGTCCCGAACCGCCCTTAAAAATGCCCCGAGAGTGAACTAGTATATTGGTCCGGGACCCTAGTCCAGGACCAGGACCCGGACCAGGTTGAAAAAATGGCCGTAAGTAAGAAAATGCATTGGTTCGGGACTTTGGGTCCGGACCAAGTCCCGGACCACCCCGAGAAATGCACCGTGAGTGTTTTAAAGGCTTCTAATGATGGGGATTTGAATGGTAATGATATTAGATGATGATTAGGACTTGTTTGGTGACATGTAAAGGTCATAGGAAGTATAAACAAATACAAGAAGTGAATGAGGAAGTTTAGAACTTTAGGGCACTTGAGCAAAATTGAGATTAACGGGATAACGGGGCTAACTACGGGAGCATTAGTTGTTTACATACCGAATACCTTAATGTTAATAGAACCCCTTGAAATGTTATCAGTGAATCGAATAAGACCCGAAGAACGTAAGGTGACATGGTAGAGTAACCCCATGGTGAAAGGTATGGTTTTCTTGCAACTTGTGTCCTGCCGAGTCCTCTCGGCTTGTGTGCTGTTTGCTTGTGTGCCGACCTAACAAGATAAATGCATGAAAAATGTTTATTGCAATGTATCTATATCTTGATGCTTGTTGCATGTGCTAACCTTCCTTATGTGAATGTGTGGTCTAACATAGTGTTGTACACCGAAACATAAATAATTACCGAATGGTTAGTGACTCATAGAAAAGAGTCATCCCACGGAATAACTTAAACGTGGAAAACACATGAGAACTATCGATTGGAGAATAACGATAATGTAACTTTAAGAACTCACTAGAACGTGAGAGAGATGCACGGGATTAGTAAACTCCCGTTAACGGTTAGAGAACCGAAAAGAAACAATCCACGAAATAATTAATAGTGGAAAGGTATAAAGAAACCTCTATTGAGAGAACTATGGTAGTTCAAAGGTATGAACCCAAGAAAGAAGTAAAAAGAAACATAAGGGACCATCAAACTTCCTTCAAAAGATAGTCGACCTCATACATGAGGATCCGACCTAGTATGAGAAAATGTCCCGAACATATAAGTATTCGAAACGTTCGGGTAACCCTTAAATCTGAGAATACATGAACTTGAGGAAATTCCCTAAGCTATTAGATGAAATCAAGAGAGATGCTCTAGGTTAATCCATGAGATTGCAATATAACTCCGAGAGAGGAGTATTTGGGAATGTGAGTAGTCCGGTAGAGATACGAATGTTGGGAAATTGAGGAACTAAGAATATAGTTCCGTTTGATAGTCGAACCTTCCCACTATGCTAGACCCAGAGTAGGGTCGAAACTAGGGAAGTAAGACTAGTACTTGAAAGCCCGGTGGTGAGTCATGTGTATGACTCTGCCCGGAGGTCATGTGTAATGACTTAGTAAGTATCCCAGAGAAGAGTATTTGAGAATTGAGATTGAGACCTGTAGAGTCTATGAATCTAAGAGAAATTGAGTAATAGTACCCAAAGAGAATGGATAAGACAATAAATGAAGTAATTAAGGCATTAGTGAGGTAGAAACCCTCAAGGCCTAAAAGTTAGTTAAAGTATGCTAACAACCTTGATGTGTTAGTTAGTGATTGTATTTTATGTTTGAATACTGATTGTGAATGCGAGCATAATGTAAGTTTATTGCACTTCATGTTATGATTTAAATAAAATCAATCGCATGTTAAGATGAGAATTAGTTGGGTGCGACCCGGTAGTAGCGGGTTGCACGACTACCATACCAGTAAAGGTGCTGAGCCCCTTTGGGGCCACCCACTACTTTTCAGGTACATTGAAGCTGATTAACGTTCGAGAGTAGGACGGGGTTGCTGATAGTGCATGGGTAGTTGACTAAGAACAATTGTATTTATATTGTACTTGTTGTATTGTAAGTCCGAAATGTTATCGGCAAGTTTGAGGATTGTATAGACTCGGTATAAATTTGAATGGAGGATAGTATGTATTGGAATCGGTAAAGGAATGAAATGTAATTGTTTGTATAGAGTGACTATAGAGTACTCGGTGTTCTGGTTCATCAGACCGATATTGTATTGGAATTGGCCTTGTTAGCCACGTGGCTGGCTAACGACATTGTATCACCCCCGTTTGTAGCAAGGATTCCGCTGCTATTGTATTGATGATTGAGACGGTTTAAGAGATAATGACGTGATTAGCGGTAGGGGTGTTACAAGATCCAACTCCTACTTGATGAAGAGGAGAAGGAGGTCCTTCGTCTACTTATTTCTAGAGACAAAAAAGAAAACATGCAAGTTGGGAAAACCATTGACGACAGCGAGATAAGGCGGGGCGGTGATGATGGTGGTGAACGACGATGGGATGATACGGGGCGATGATGACGGTGGTGAGGAGGTGGAACAAGGCTGAAGGCGAGGTAAAATCACTTCCGAATTTACACCAAAAATACAAAAAAATTATGCTGAATTTGAAAGTTTTAGCGAGATCTACACGTTGGTAGCAAAACCCAAATTATTTAAGAAAGATTTAATAGAGATTTGAAAGATACAATTGAAGAACATAACTTAATAGATATTATATGATGGATATAATAGCGAATTAGCGATACATCATACAAAAAGGAAAATAAAATAAAATTTCCTGAGGAATGAAACTCAAAAATTTAATTTCTTTTAAAAGTGCTCGCAGAAGAATGAGTACTGAAACCGGAAATGTTTACACTTTTATTCCTTTTTTTTAAAAAAAAGAAACATGAATTCGAATCTGGCTCTTACGCTAGGTTCTAATATGGAGATGGCTATTTTGGTCTTTTGCTCTTATTTTTTCCTTTTGTGCTTTATATTTTTGTAAAATTTTAAAATGTTATATTTTATTATATATAAGTCTAAATAGCATAAATTTTATACCATTGTTCATCATAATTCGAGCACTTCAAAAGAAGACCCAACATGAGTATGTTTTGATAAATTTTTTATTTTTGTATGTACATATGTTTTATGATTCATTGTGAATCTTAAGTTTAAGAAAAGTGAATCAAATGTTGTTAAAAAGTGAATCAGAGAGTTGCTTAAAAGTGAATAAGAGGTTTAAAAAAGCGAATTTCATAAATAAAGATTGTTTAACTAAAGTGATTATGATTGTTTGACTAATGTAAATTAGAGGTTTTAGAAAAGTGAATCAAAGGTTGTTAAAAATTGAATCACAAGGTGTTACAAAGTGAATCAGAGTAATAAGAAAAGTGAATCTCATAAGCATATATTGTTTAACTAAAGCGATTAAGAGGTTTAAGAAATGTGAATTAGAGGTTTTTATAAAGTGATTCATGGGTTTAAGAAAAGTGAATTAGAGGTTTAAGAAAAGTGATTCTCGTAAATAGAGATTGTTTGACTAAAGTGAATAAGAGGTTTAAGAAAAATGAATCAAAAGTGTTTTAAAGGTGAATCAAAGGTTTAAGAAAAGAGAATATTTTGTTTACTACTAGTAAAAGTTAATCCTACCACAAACTTATGCGAGAAGAGTATGAATATTTCATTTATTGAAAGTGATTCATTCTTTTTTTTAAAATTGAATCTTATGTTTAAGAAAAGCAAACATATCATATAAAACAATGTGAATCCTTTGTGTTTTTTTTTTAAATTGAACCTTAACCCTGCACTAAAAACCCTAAAAATGTCTTCAACGTTTTTAGCATTCCTAGGGTGGTTTTTAGGGTGTTGGGGGGGGGGGGGTAGGGTAATCTATTTGGCATTGGTTCTACACTTTATATCGTCGTTACAGACTCGACATGCTTTTAGGGTTTGTGGTTTAGGGTTTAGGGTTATTAGACCCTAAACCCTGTACTATGAACTATAAAAATACCTTTGACGTTTTTAGCTGTCCTAGGGTAGGTTTTAGGGTGTTTGGGGGTAGGGTAATCTTTTTGGTGTTCGTCTATATTTTATATTGTCGTTACTGACTTGACTGATTTTTAGATTATGGTTTAGGGTTTAGGGTCGTTACAAACCATAAAAATAACTTCAACGTTTTTAAATTTACTAGGGTGGTTATACTGACCAGTAAAGAAATTCTCCTTTGACGGCATTGCATGTTGCAGAGAGAAAGAGCCAGCGGCCAAAATTCACAGTCGGTCAGATGCAGACCCACATGCACAGGCCCGCACCGCAATTCTAGTTGTACTTCGCATGATGGCAAATCTGAAAATAATTGCCACATCAAGGGACAAACTATGATGGTGCCCTGAATAGGACAAACGAACGTATTTCTGTGTCGACATTCAAGACGAGACCGAGAATCTGAAAATAGACATATATAAAGAAAACGGTAAACCCTCGCGTAGAGAAAGGGAGGGAGAGAGAGAGAGTGTGTAATTGAGGCAAAGAAGCCTCTCACCACCACACAGCAGCTTCTCACGAGTCCCACCCAACCCCCTCCCCCATCTCACTTTCCTTCCTCCATCCTCCACCTCCCATCTTCCCGTTTCCCTCTCTCCCGCCATGGCTTCCACTGCCAGGGCTCTTGCTCTTTCTTTCAAGCCACTTCTACATCCGCCGCCTTCCTCTCCCACTATTCTCCCTCTCTTCTCCCTCCCAACCTCTACATCACCTGCCGCTGCCCTCACCTCCAAACGCTCTTCATCTGGTATCGTCTGCTGCCTCGTCTCCGGCGTCGATGGAGGTGGCACATCCGATACTAGAAACTCCGAATTCAGCCGCGGATTTGCCGTCATCGCCAATATGCTTAAGCGTATCGAACCCTTCGATGTCTCCGTTATCTCCAAGGGCGTCTCCGAATCCGCCAAATACTCTATGAAGCAAACAATCTCTACTATG
The DNA here is from genome assembly GCA_023374045.1 of Limonium bicolor. Classification (NCBI taxonomy): domain Eukaryota; kingdom Viridiplantae; phylum Streptophyta; class Magnoliopsida; order Caryophyllales; family Plumbaginaceae; genus Limonium; species Limonium bicolor. The sequence continues at coordinate 12,998,691 of CM041781.1, forward strand.
CTAGGTCTTCTTCCATCCGACCAATTCTCCGTATCCGTTAGGGTCTCCAAACTCCCCACATACCACCTGCTCTTCTCGTCTATTATGACCGGGTAAGTTAAAATTTCGTTTTATTTCACACCTATAGAAGTATTATAATCCCACTGCTAATCATTTTCTGGCTTTAATCCTATGTGTACTTATATTTATAGAATCTGAATTCACGCACTTAATGAACCTTGTTCTAGAATCAAATCAATAAGATCTCGTTGATTCGAGTCTATTGTATGTTGATTCAATGATGTATTACGCACGGTGTAGGTACACGTTGTGGAATGCGGAGTACCGGATTTCGCTGATGAGGAATTATGATTTATCTTCGGAGAGTACTAGAAGCTCTGAATTGTCGCCCCGATGTTTAGAGGACGGTGATGATTTGGATTTGGAACAGTGGTTTGAGGAGATGTTGGGCGGGGATGGAAAACCTAGTGGTGATTCCGCTTGTCAGAGTGGTGGTGGTGGTGGTGATTCTAGTGGTGGTTGTTTAAAGGATCTCTCACAAAAGGCTTCTAATTACGTACGGCAATTAGAAGCTGAGTTGAGTGCTGCAACGAAGGTGAGACAGACCGATTCGATTTGTCTTCCATTTCCATTCGTAGTGCAGTGTACTGTTTGTTCCTTGCTAGCTAGCAAGCAGTGAATGTGGTGTGTGATGCTTTTGTTTGTTCAGAAAAATCTATTATGTCATTTAACTTCATTTATATTGTTTCTTACATTTCTACGTGATTCCAATAGATTTTGGGATGGATCAATGTTTTAGCTGGAAACACTGAACGATCTGACATCAGATTTTTTCTCTGTTCTTTTGTTTCTCTAGAAAATTAGGAAGGCTGTCTATGCGCAGATGCGTTAAGTGTGAGTGGATGGACTGTATCTTATGTGAATTCTTTTCTTGTCTCAGGAACTGGATGCTGAAAAGCAGTATTATCTACAAGCCGAATCAAATAGAGGAAGTAGCAATAATTTGCTGGAATATTTACGATCCTTGGAATCATATATGGTAGTTATTTAGTTATTCTAGTATATCCCTCTTCCTTCTCTTCTACCATTTGCATTTAAATCACATGATTCTCTGGTCTATGTCCTTGAAGGTGTCTGAACTATCAAGACCATCGTCTAGAGAGGTGACGGAAGTTGTCGACCAACTCTCTAGGAACATAATGCAAAGATTTTACCAAGACTCTGGAGAGCAGAATGGCACAGCAGCACCTGTGCAGGTAGTAGTAGCGGGGGATCTCCGTGACAGTGACAATGAAACCAGGAAAGTCATCACCACTTCAAGGGACTATCTTGCCAAGTTGCTGTTCTGGTAAGGACGAATGCTCGTGCCTCTCTGCACTGGAAGAGACTGCAATTTTGTTCAATATTTGCAGGAACAAGTCTACTTCATCACTTGATTGATCTTAGAGTCTAAAGTGCATTTTTTTTAAAAATGATGCAGGTGTATGCTACTGGGTCATCACTTGAGAGGCTTGGAAAACAGATTGCACCTGAGCTGTGCTGTTGGGCTATTGTAAATAGAGTGAACATAGGAATGTATATACCCCCTTCCCTTTTCTTCCCCTCCTTTTGTCTTTAGTTACGGAAAGTAATTTGTTATAAATTTTCCCATAATTGTGACCCAGGCTTGTCATAATGTCTATCTAGCCAATTTGCCTATCATTTGCATGTCACCTGTTAGTGATACCTGCACGCCACATTTTGAATCATGAACAAAGGTCATGGATTTTTCTCAAACGAGGAGATCTATTTAAAAAAAATCGAGGTCTATTTTAAGCTGGATTCAATATGTGTGGATTGTTTTGGTGTAACCTACCTTTGTGATGTCAGAACTAGGAAAATTAAAAGCTTTAGGAGTGTTCCAGTTATCCGCGATCTTGTCTTCTTTCACATTAAAGAGTTTTCTGGTACATCAGTAAGTGCATGTTTCAATAATCTTTTTGTGAATAGCTATTACGACTTTCAGTTCAAACGGCTGGTACACGAATTTCGTACACGTTTGTTCTTCCCATCCGACCTCTGGTTTGTTTAAACGGCCTTTCTAACTTACCCAAACAACCCTTCTGGTTTGTCAAACAACATTCGACTTCTAGGTTTGGAATTGGGTGGATAACTCTTCAGGTTTGTGATGTCGTCATCCAGAATTTCCTTTTATCGCATACAGATTCAACTACATGTCAACGCCAAACGACATGTAGTTCACCTCATAACTGTTGAAGTTTAACTAGTGATTACAAACACAACAAACCGTCCATGTAGTAGCAATTTTGCTTCCACAGATTCTCCTTTTTCAGAGTATATAAATTGGTAAATCTTTCTTCATAGGATCAAACTCGATGCTCAACAAGCAAAGGAAAGAAACACTTGTTAATTAGCTACGATTCAGACTAAAGAGAGAGATAGAGAGATGACACCTACTCATCTAGAGAGAGAAAGGGAGTAAGGTGAGGCAGAGAGAAGAATAATTTTTTATATATTGTAATTAACTGTTTTTACTAATTAGATTGAACCAACGCTAACAATCTAAAATCAAAAGAATTCATATAGAACCAAATAATGTGTTGGTATGGTATTTCTCCAAACAATTGTAATAAACAATGGCCTGTCTCCAAGACCACCATCGAGAGCTGTTCGCTTACAAAGGAGTTACTATCGACACTTCACCCCCAGAAGACAAGGAATAGAGGGTACCTATGTGGAAGTCTAAGACTAAACCCTTAATCAAACTCTTAAACGAAGTACCTTTTATAAATTAGAAACATTGTCTTACTCGAACTATGTCAATATCGAAGTGCAAGTCTCCAACTAGAAACTAAACAACTCTTCCGGAACAAACTAGTCAATTCTTCCAGAAATAAGCTACCAGAAGAAACTACCGGAAAGTAAAAGAGCATCTACAACCATTCGAGCGACTAAGTCTTGGTGCCTCCCAGAACCCCTTAAGACTAGGGGTGGCAATTTTTACCCAACCCGATAACCCGACCCAAACCCAACCCGTAAATAGCGGGTATGAGTTAAAATTATTGACCCATTTAATTTTTGGGTCGGGTATTGGTTACCTATTAAATATTTGGGTTGGGTATGGGCTAAGGGTCCTAACCCGAATTCAATCCGACCCATTTACTTAATTTAATTAAACATATATAACCATATATATATATATTATGTATTTGGTTTATAACCATTAGTATATTAGCAAACAAAAATACTATCACTTCTTTAGACCCACACACAAATAATTATTTCATAAATCCAAATACATTCTCTAGGCCATCTATATCCACCATTCACTGTTTCTTTGAAACCTAAATACTATGTCAATCATTAGTTGCACAAACTTCACCGTTCATACTATTTCGTCCGCACAAATAATGGCTATGAGTGAAGATTATTGACTCATTTAATAAAATATTGACATTTGGAAAAACGGCAACAATGATTCAAAATAAATGACCGTCAAGTGCACTTTTTTTCTGGACGACTGATAATTCTGCAGAAAAGCAAGAGTATTTGTATTTAAATGGGTTAAATGGGTCGGGTTTGGGTTCAATGATTTTATATGGGTTGAAAGTTTGTAACCCGATTATTTTTGGGATGAGTATGGATTGATACAATTTTAATTGGTTTGGGTATGGGTGAGCTTCAACCCGACCCATCAACCCAAATTGCCACCCCTGCTTAAAACTTCAACCATCAATCTGCAATCAGTAAATACTAAACAAACACAAAAAGGGACTGCACAAATCAGACAAACTGAGTAACTCACTACTTTATCTTGTAAAATTCATTTTGCTTGGAATTCTTTTAACTAGATGAACACCCAACATCAGAGGAATATAAAACCATCTCAGACTCACAACCCATTAGACCAATAACCAAACGTTTCAAATCTCACAAATATTCTGAGTATTCCAAAACAATACAGTAACGGTAAGAGTAAGGACTACCACCAGCCACCTTGAAGGGTTTTACCCAATGGTTACTCAACAAGTGAGGTCACTGCTATATCCACCAGAAATCACCCAATTATAAGGTCATAAATCCTCCACCTCACCTTACGTCCTTAAGTGTGCATACCCCTCTAAGGGTACTTTTGACCAATAGAAGTAGACCATAGTGGTTTAAACTGCGATATAGTGGTCACAATGCATTTGATTTGAAATAAGTGTACCAGTGTGTACAAATTCAAAACTAGTGAAAGTCTCCCTTACCTAAACACAGGATCAGCCAATACCAATAACAACTACTTATATCCCACCAAACTCAATCCGCTAATATGCAGAATACAAGTTTCTTAGAATAGCACATCATGTTCCTACAAGGTGCACATGTAGATGAACGCAACAACTTACCTGAAATTGGGTTCTCGCAAACCACAAAACCCACACTATTGGATTTCATCTCTAAAGGAACTAGACTTGGTAACACAGCAAAATACTAACTCGACTCGGACTTGCTTCCTCCTAAGAAACTAGCACTCGATAAAAAGGTAACTTGGACTTTTGAAGACCTGGCAGTTACAACGATACAATGCGAGGACCAAAGTAGTGGAATTAATAAAGGGGCTATTAAGTATAGAGGGCTTCTCAAGTTACTAAGGGATAGGGTCAAATTAACGGCTTACACAAAAGAGTTATGATCGCGACGAAAAAATAGGAACAGTTATTGACGATTATTGTCCCTTTCAGAACAGGGCCTACCAGAATAATTATTCTGGAAGAAATCTACCGAAAGAAATCATTTGGAACTAACCAGAAGAATCACAATGAAGAACCCACCTGTAGAAGATAATTGGAAACTGGGGTTTTGGTAACTCTTCCTTTGAAATTTCCTGGGTATTACATTCGGTCTCAAGCTTTATGGGGGGGAGGGGGGGAAGCCATCCTATTTAAAGCACCATACACCTAGTCTAGCCAAAGACAATAAAGAAGGACAACTTCTTGGAAGACAACATATTGGGTTATTTACCTTTCTTATTATTATTTTTGTTGTTATTTCCTTATTATAGTTATTTCTCTTGTACTTAGCCTTTTAAAGTTTCGAATCAAATAAAATATATTTCCACTTATACGGTGATACCTATGTAAAGGTCTTCCTTTTGGAGGAAAAATTTATAAAGAACTAAAAGAGAGGTAAAGAAAAGAAGAGAAGAAAAACAAAGTCCAAGCTCCAGCTGACTCAAGTCGGAGAGCTAGTCAAAGCTAAGCCGAGCTCCATCAAGACTTGGTTGAAGATTAGTACTTCCAATATATATTTCAAAAGCTTCTACCTTCCAGATCATATATGGACCGATCTTGAACCGAGAGTCCTCTTAGCACCGGCCACCTTAACTGACCTACTATCCGAACTTCAATGTGCATCGATTGGGACAACCGAGGTGGAGCCTAAAACCTGTCTGTACTTGGTTGACTAATCTTTTGAGAACCAAGAGCTATCAAGCTTTTGGCAGTCAACTAAATAGATTGGGTTCCCTAAAGCCAATTGATCACTTTAAAGCTAATGAGCTTAGTGTTTTTTTATGTGCACACAACCGGTCCCACCAAAAAAGAGATATTGAGTGTTCTTCAAGGTCAATGAATGCCAAATCATTACTTCTCATCTTTGGGCAAAAATGCATGAAAAATCTATTTTCCCTTTTATTTATTCCTCAATTCCCCACACTATTGAGTGGTCTTGGTAAACATGTTTATGAGTTACCTAATCTTTAAAGCTAAGTTGTACCATTTATCATACCCCGTGAATCTAATTTTCATACTTTTACCTCTTTATGACAAGTGATGACTTGAGCCTCTCTAAGGTTTACTAATTTTTATTACTCTCCTCTTATCCTCTCTCTCATATGATTGTTTGCCATGCTTGGGTGATCCTTTTCTACTTATGATTAGTTATGAGCTTGCTTGAGGACAAACAATGGTTTAAGCATGGGGTGGTTTGATAAGTGGTTTAAGTGATGCTATTACTAGCTAAATATTCTTCAGTTCTTATAAGTTAGAATGTACTTTAACTACTTATCCTCTTTTATGCGCTTAAGTTTCCCCTAATCTTGCACGTGGCACATTTCATGTGTTTATAAGATAAATGAGAAAAACAAAATGAAATAAAGAAAAAGGGCAAAAATGAGACGACCGATGGATAATCGACCTTGGACAATGGTAAGCTTGACTACAAAATGCCTTTCCTTAAAGAATATTATATTCAAGCCGAGTATTTCATGAACCGACAAACAAACTTCAAACTCTTGCCTCCTAAAAATATGACCGACCACCAACCGCCTCGGTCGTCTCCCAGTCACAAGTCCACACCTGGAAGGATGAGATTGGTCAGAACACGTCGATTGATCAGACCACCAGCTGAAGCACAATTGAGATTAATTGCTCACTGAGGAGTAACCGTCCCCAACACTTGGTGATCTTTCATTGGGCAAGATCATTGGCACAAATTGACTTGGAGTTCAAGATACAATGAATCTTTAAAATCCAAAGCCTAGAAATAGGAATATTATTTACCCCATTCAAATCAAACCTCACTCACAACAACTTTAGATTACATTCTGAGAGCTCTCTTCTCTATCCAAGAACTATTTCTTGACTTCAAAGTAGTTCTTTCTCTCTAATGTCTTTACTTTTATGCACTGTATTATGAGTACTTAATTTTATCCGCTTGGTACGGTGACACCCCTTGCTTGTATGGCTTAAAGTTTAGCAATAATAAAAGTGGATCACCCTTATCTTGTGAGTGTGTTGCTTTCAAGGATTAATCACCCAGGAATGATTTAAGGATTCAAAAAGTACATACCACCATTGACGTATCCAAATCCCGAACAAATAAGATAAGGGAGATAAGAATTATGCTATAGTCATGGTGAAAATGAATAAAGGGTCTTTGTCATCATAATGTCTTAGTGATAATGGCACTGCATGAACCACTATATAGTCGGAACACATAAAAGCTACAAGCAAATCAAGTCCCACCCAAGACCTCTCACTTCTTATACACAAAATTGTAAGCATAAATGCTAGATATCACATAAGTTCCATGGATGAATGATTCTTTCGAGGGTAAACTTACCTTGCTACACCATAGGTGCAGTTGCCTTACCCAAAATTCCCACAAAAACAATCCAAACGCCAAACATATCACCACCATAAGTACATATCCATATATATAACCCAGAGTTATACAAAAATTAACACCATTATTGTATATACAATTGGGGTTAATGTCTGAACCAGTTATATGGCCCATGGTGTGTCTCCTCTTTCAAAGCATAGACATCATAAGGGACATTGGACCTTTAGTTTTTGGTTTTTGACCATGAATGACTTCTTAGGAGATGATTCTTCTTTATAAATATTTACAAGAACACTAGGACCCTAGGACTATTAATCAATAACCCTCGAGGTGTTTAGTAGAACTATTACCCTTGGAACTTCCAGAAGACCTACCCTAAGCTCCAGAAGTATTCTCTTAGGCTTTATCCTCAAAATAATATGTACAATAGGGTTTCCAAAAACGGTTTTGGGTCGGGTTAAGCATAACCCGAACCCGACCCAAAAGTAAATTTACCCACCCGAACACGACCCAAATCCGCTACGGGTTCAATTTGATCAACCCGAAGCTACCCGGGGTCAAAACAAAGCAACCTACACCCTACACGCTAACCCAACCCAATGGCCTGTTTCCAACTTAAAACCCAATCTGAAAATGAGTAAAAAAATTAAGAAAAATAAAAATAATTGTTATACAACATTTGCAAACTTAATTAATAGATCTAGCACATATAAACATGGTATACGAGTAAAAAAGATACCACAATGAGTCAAAAAATGTTTGATATTGTATCATGAACTCAATTACATTCTCATACCCCAAGCCCCAATTAGTTCATCTCGTTATACACTTTTATTTCACTTTCAACAAAAATCTAACACATTAAAATTGAGAGAACACCAAGCTTTCCCAAAAGTCTATGAATTCAGTCATGCAGATTCTTCTGGAAAGTTTATGCTGCATTATTTGCCTGAAAGAAAATTAAAAGTTGCATCAATGTTCGAGTTACTAGTTATAGATTTGATAATGCATTATTAGGCAAACTAACTCTGTCGTGATGTACAAATGAAGATGATGAAGAAGCTGAATGGTGAACGGCAATGAAGACGAAATATACACCACTTATATGTATTGATAATACCTACCCACGACTGAGTGGACTAGTATCCAAAATGCAAAAAAACTTGGCGTCCTCATATATCTGCAAGGACAACCAAACACATGAAGTGAACAAACTTTCAAAGATCTCATTGATTACAGTTTTTTTGAGAGACCTATTGATTCAAATGTGGTATTATATTATTGTGTCAGAGCTCTTTGAAGAAATGCTCTAACTCTTCTCAAGTTAAAGCGAGTTAATTTTTTACTGAAAGAATGTGTTGGTGCCATGATCATATATTAGTACAACATCAAAATAATCTTAAGAATAAACACAAGCATCAATATACTAAAGAAACAACCAATTCATCAAAGGATCATATCAGTACAACATCAAATAATTAGTTTCACTAAAATGAAAAGTAACAGATTACCTACAAGCTGAAAATAATCTTAAGTCACTCATCCTGGAGTGAACATTGTTTCAGTATACTGATTAGAAAGTCATGTTTGTTAGCTACAAGTTAGTTTGAAAACTAGTCACTTCATGTTCTTTATCCTCACCTGGGCTAAAAGTGGAAGATCTTTGTTGTTATACTCAACCCATATGTATCTTTATATACCACTCAGATTAACTACGCATATCCCAATGTGGGATGGGGTATCACGTACTCTCTTATTTAGAGAATGTGACATTCTCGTCGTAAGCCTAAAATCCAAGTTCCACGGACCTCTTCGGTAGGTGTCAAACAGCCCATCCTGAAACGATCCCAAGTCGGCTCTGATTCCATTTGCAACAGTCCAATATATGCTACTTTCCTATAACCTAGCTTCCAAGTCATTCAGGTTTGAAAACTAGTCACTTCACCCCTTTTGTCCTCACTTAGACATCAAAGTGGAAGGTCGGGTTATTGTACTAAATTCATATGTATCTTTATAAACCAACCAGATTAACTACGCATATCCCAATGTGGGATGGGGGTATCACGATAATTAGGTAAATTTGTTATAATTCTATAATTCGGCCAAAAGTTGTAAACCCTTAAAAGATAATTCTACTTCTAAATGTGCTAAATTATGAAAGAAATTTAATGATGATAAGATACATGGTGTAACGGCCCAGCCTAATCAGCCCACATGTGTGATATTATCTGTTTTGGCACGCAGGCCGCACGGATTTGTTCCTGGGTTTCCTAGCCCCAAAACGCCTCACACAAGGAAGAGGTATCCATGCACCTATAAGGCACACTTCGTTCTCCTCTCCAACCGATGTGGGAGGTAAACCTCAAGGGTATTACACTCCACCCCCCTTGGGAGCCCAGCTCCCTCGCGGGCCCACTGGCACACCGACCTGGGTCTGGCTCTGATACCATCTGTAACGGCCCAGCCTAATCAGCCCACATGTGTGATATTGTCCGCTTTGGCACGCAGGCCGCACAGATTTATTCCTGGGGTTTCCTAGCCCCAAAACGCGTCACACAAGGAAGAGGTATCCATGCACCTATAAGGCACACTTCGTTCTCCTCTCCAACCGATGTGGGAGGTAAACCTCAAGGGTATTACACATGGTCTTAAATTATGTATAAAAATTCAAAAGTGAGCTAAACTCACTTTTTGAGAGAATGAATTGTCAATGTTTATGGGTATATAAATACTGACATGTGAATTATTAGAAACTATTTGAAATACCCCTAACTACTAAAATATGATTAATTGATCTAATAATGGTTTAATAAGATTAAAAATCATCTTTAAACCATTAAGGAACAATCTAAGATCTCAACAAGGCAAAAACATGCCTTAAGATCGGTAAAGCCAAAAATGTGCTTTAAGAAACCATAGAGATTCTATGACCTCAATTAGGATCCAAAGTGGATTCCTAAGTATTATAATTAAGTAATGAACACAATAAAACCATTATTAGAGAAAACCAAGCTCAAAACATGTTCAAACACGAAATGTGCTTTAAAACTCCTTAAAGCATGGTTTTGAGAAAATTGAGTTTCTAAGTGGGTTTGAGTGGTGTTAGGGGCTGGATTACACCTTGTTAAACTAATGTACTATAATGTACCACATTAGAAGGTCTATATCCTTTCGGGTCATTAAACTTTCGGGTCATTTCAGGTTCGGGTCATTCGGGTTTGGGTCATTTTGGGTTCGGGTTGTAATAGTGTTAGATAGAATCGGGTTTCGGTTATTTCGGGTCATGGTTAATATTTTTTGAAAAAATTATAATATAAATATATACCTAATTTCTATAAGAATATACAACATATAGATTACAGAACTTTCAATACAATGCCTATTCTGAATTTCATTCGGATATACTAAGTTTAAATCAAATTTTTTGTCATATTTATTTGGGTCATTCAGGTTTGGGACAATTAATGGTCACTATTATTTCATGTTATTCAAGTTTGGATAATTTATAATTACTATTATTTCGGATCATTTCGGGTTCAGGTCGGTTTCGGGTTATAAATTTTTCGGGTCATTTTGGGTTCGGGTCATTTTAGGTTTTACCCAATCGGGTTTCGGGTTTATTATATTTAAATATTTTCGGGTTCAATTGGGTTCTGGGTTCGGATAAATCGGACGGGTTTCGGGTTAGGTCAAATTTTGACAGCTCTAATGGTACTCATTTGTGAATAGTAACCGAAATAGTGCCAATTTAAGTAATGTTGACTAAGCAAAGTCAATGGTCAATTATTGACCCTCCTTGGACTATATTGGGGTGGCAGAATTAAGGTGATACGAGTGCCACCTTGCACATCTGCCTAAATATCTTGCCAATTTGGTGAATCCCCATTTATCACTTATTTTTACACTTTACCATTACTTAAACCAAAAATCAGACCATCCTCTTTCCTCCTGTCCTGTTCCAGCCGTTTCCTCCCTTCTTTTTGAAGCTCCCAAGCTATGTTCTTGAGCTCTCAGCTAGGGATTCAATTCTCACCACTTAAGGTAATGCTTTTAAGCTTAAATTAGCTCATTTTCTTCCCTTCTTCATTACCTACACTTGGAGCTGACTATCAATCATCTTCCATAGCTCTTATTTAGGGGTTTTATCCTTGGAATGGGGGAATAATTTTGGTTGAATGAGGAACATGGACCAAGGTTGGAAAAAATCATCATTTAAGGTAAAAATATACCTTAAACTCCCTTCTTGATTTCTGTAAATTACAAGGCTGTGTGCCTTGAGTTTATATGCTCATTTTATCTTCAATTACATGTAGAAATAGTAGCTAGACCTTGTTCCTAGTGGTGGCCGAATTCAAGGGCAAGATTCCACTTCTTAAGACATTTTTGTCTAGGTAACTTCTAATGCCTTTCCAGCTTGTTTACTCTTGCTAATTTTAATGGTTTTGTGGTGATTTTGATACTCTATATTGTCTCCAAATACAAGCTGAAAATACCTAAGGAAAAGCTAGGAATTTCAAGGTGAAAATCTAGGTTTTTCATGGTATTAAGTGTTCTTATGGTTGGTTCAGTTTTTGGAACCTAACTATATCTTATTCTTGCTGTTAGAACATAATTAGAAGCTGTTCAAATTATCCTCCTAACCTGCCGTGGCCAAAGTGAAGCTTAAAAGCTTATAAATCAAGGTATAACATTCTTAATCATATATTATATGCTTTTGGAGCTTATATTATATGTGTGCCGTGAGTGGACAGATCTTAATTGGTCATTTTAGCTTCAAAAATGACTAGGAAGTGTTATAGAAACTTTGGTTAAATTAATTAAGTGAATTAATAACATAATTTTCAAATTTAAGACATTATGTGGAAGTTTGGTAATTAATGGAGAAATTGGTGTGAGGGCCGAGAGTTTAAGGATTTTTTGGAGGTATTAATGTGTAATTTATATTACAAGCTCAAGGTTGTAATAAGGCCATGTTATTAGGCCATTTTATTTAAGTTTAAAAGTATATTTAATTATTTTATGTACTTATTATTAAGTTTGGGGTCAAAGCCATGAATAAACAAAAATTAGAGAGCTATAGGTGAAAATAGCCAAAATTTGGGGTTTAGAATGAGTTTAAATGAAATTTATAACATTTTATAAAGTTTGGGGTTAAATTGTAAGTATATATAAAGATTGGGGTACAATCTGTAATTACCGAGAAAATAGGAGTCAAAACGGTGTCGGAGGTCAAAGGTTGACCATATAGGAGGCTTTGACCAAATTTGGTGAATTATTGAATTAAATTCCAAATTATATTAAGTTATGTATTAGTTTGTAAAATTACATAACATATGAGGTATATTTATAATTACCGAAAGTTAGGGGTATAAAATGGTTTTAAACACCTATGGGCTGTTAGGAATTTTTAGAAATTTATTGGGTTGAATTTGAAGTTAAAATGAATTATATATGTATAATATAGTTATTATGTCATTGTTACATTTTGAATAAGAAATGGGGTCAAAATGTAATTTTATAAAGTTGGTGGGATTGGAAATTAGATTCTAAACAGAATGGGTCTGTTCGGAATTTCCAACATTTATAACCATAGGTTATACAATTATAATGACATAAATATCATAATATAAGATATATGATATAAGTATAACAATATAATAACCTTTGGGGTTATTATGTAATTTTGAAAGTATATGTGGAATTATTAAAACCGACAAATTATGGTTCTGTTGGTATTTATAACATGATATAACTATAGGTTATAAATGGTATAAACATATAAATGTCATAATATATGTTATATGACTAAATGTAACATTATATAAATAATGTGGTGGTTTTGTAAATAAAAGAAAGCATAAGGGGCTGTTCGGAATTAAGAGATATTTATAAATGAAATTTATAATATGGTTTATAATGTTATAAGGGTTATAACATTTATAATATGAAAAGATTCATTAAGGAAGAATGAATATATTATAAAGAATACCATATAAAATGGTCCCATAATTCATATATAAATAAATATATGATATGGAGTGAATTTATAGTATGGTTAAGTAACCATATAATATCGCTAGTGGGATGACATAAAGTGGAGAAATATGATTATAGACATTAATTAGAAAATGTTCTAAGATTTAAATTAGTATATGAAATAAGATGGATTAATAGTTCAAGGAATTTAATGAGAAATATATAGTATGAAAGCTTGGATAAGCTAACCTTGAGAAATAAATATTAAGGAGAGATGTATAATATATGATCGAATATATACATGCAATATAGTGTCAAACTATATAATAACAAGTGTATATAATATACATGCGATAATGAATGTATAAGTTTATTTATATATAAACGACAATCTTCCTATGCATGCAGAAAAAACGTTTACGTAAAACTAATCCCGAATTAAACCGAAAACCCAAGAGACATTATTAGCTAATAACGGGGAATTAACCGGGAAGGATTAGTGACGGTACGGGGTACTGTAGAGTAATGTTGTATGTGAGATGCTAATACGTAGTGTGATACGTATTATTAGATTGTTAGAGGCGTCTCGAGGAGCATCGAATTTAGTTTGATTCATACTCCAGGGTCCCAGTTTCCCGGTGCACGGTATGTTATTATGTGGCTTGATTGTCTCTGAGGATTTCCTCAGTTCAGACATTGTGTGAAAATCTGTGATAAGATTGAATGTCTGCTTGTGTGAATTAATATGCATGAATTGTATATTAATGCTGCTTTATTATGATTACTACTATTGTGCGATAGCAGTACTGTTCGTATATATGAACAAATTTATAAAACGAACTAGCGGCTATGATGCTATCTTATATGTGTAATATAAGGAACGTAAGAAAAATGTTGTAGCATTAGGATAATAATAATAATAATAATAATAATAATAATAATAATATAATATAATAATAATAATATATAATATTATCCAAGACTTATATACGGAGCATTGGCCATTTTAATGCCGCTCTCGTATCTAACACTGGATCCCGAGTCAATATACTTAGAATTGGACTAACGATCTTAGTTGTTGTGTTAGGAAAATGGTAATGCGATGCAATGGTATGTATGAACTAACGTTACTAGGATGTCGTGTGAATTGTGATCAACTAACGATACTAGGATGCCGTGTGAGTATCTGTAAGTATCAAGGGAAATTCCAACGGACTACAGATGGTTCATCGGTCGAAGACTCTACCGCTGGAGTGGCTACTGCAGTGGGTGACCCGCCATGAGATATGGGTATGAATAGAGACACGTCATTTTAACGAGATGTCGTCATAGGCATGAAACTAAATAATATACGAACAGCTAGATAGCTCGTATTACTGGGGAGAATCATTTGGGGCCTTCAGGCCAAGACGAGAATAAATCGAACATTTATAACTCTCGTACTGTCTGCTCGTTGTCTAGTATGCTTATAGTATACTGTTGTATGATATGTGAATACATGATTTGTGTGGTGTGTTTGTGGATTGGTTAATTGAGTAGCTGTACTCGTATATAAATTATTGTGGATTGATTAAATTGAGTCGTTGTACTTGTATATAAATTATTTTGGAGTGATTAAATTGAGTCATGTACTCGTACATGAATTATTATGGATTCATTGAGTTGAGTCGTTGTACTCATATGTGAATTAGTATGTATTTGGTTGAGCTGAGTCGCTGTACTCGAAGGTGAATTATTATGTGTTTGGTTGAGTAGAATCCTTGTACTCATATATGCGTTGTGACGCATTTCAGTTGGTTTATTGTTGGTGTGATATGTGAAGCCGGAGGCTTGTTTGTTATTCGAGTTTACTGCAATATTATTATTGCTTTACAGTTTTATATTAAACGACATGCATGAAAATGAACTACATGCTCTCGGCCAAGTAACTGGGGTCTGAGAGGGCATGATAGTCATGTAGTAACATATTTAGTAGGGGCTGATTCCATACCACAAACAAACACTTTCAGGTATGCAGCTTCCGGTGTTGACAGAGAGCGGGACGCGCTGGGTATCTAGTCACAGTTATTTAAATATGTACTGTTGTATTACGATACGAACGTAGAATCATGTATAGGGCTTGAATACTTAGAATGCTCACTAATGATTGTATTTTATATTGGAATGAAAAGTGAAGTTATCTCTTGTTGTCACTGCGGGAATTTGTTTCGTATTATGATTATTTCAGTAAATGTGTTGTTGCTCGTATGGGCAAGTAAGAACGGTAAACCAGTAGTTCGATTGTGTTTAGATTATCGTTGCGATTATAAGTTAAGTACGGTTTTGGGTGATGATTAGGAGACGATTAAGTAGGGGTGTTACAATATTGTTTATAGAAAACCTTGGGAGAGATTATCTTTGGAAGTCTTATATTGCTTATGTAGTAATTCGTGACTCAAAAGATCATCTAGTTCAAAGGATGTATAAAGCCAAAGATCATGATCAACATTAATTATATGATGAACAAAGCCAATGATATAACTTATATCACTAAGAGGGCATATAGGTTTGGACCCGAAGTTCCAAGTACTTAGAAGGTACATAGCTGATTATTTGGATAACATGTCTTGGCTACACCTACATGTAGCCAAATATAGCTGCATTACATGTACATGTAGTTGAAGAAACATGTACATTACACCTATAAAACCTATACATTAATTATATAACAAATATTACACAAAACAGTATTTTCAGTATAATTGTTTATAGTACAGGTTTTCCTTATTCATTATATATGTTTTCATTGTTGGTCATACAGTAAATGTAGCTATCCTTGGCTACATGTGTATGTAGCCAAGAATTTGCCTTATTTGGATGTCTGCACAAAACGTAAGTCTATGATATTGTGCGAATTGACATCATGTGAGTAAGGGTTTAATTAAGTCGAAACTCCCCTTGAGACGATATAATAAAGAACTTTGTAACATCATTGAGCCAAGAAAATCGAAAGGGCATGTATAAGGGAAGTGGCTCAGTGCTGCAAGTTTGCAGTTGCAGGAGTACTACAAACGAAAACACTCCGCCTCACGAAAACACTCCGCGCGTGAGAATGTCAAAATGAAATTTTTTTTATTATGAATATAGTGGCGGAACGAGTGACAGATTGTAACATTTCTTTGCTCAATGTTATCACTATTACATCTGATATATGATGTTCATATTATTCTAACATAGAAAATTAATAAGCATCATTCATATATAGTTTGGTGAATGAAGGTTCTTTAATTAAATAGAGAATATATGTATTGATAAACATATATTGATAATTATATATGCAGTTAATTTGTTAAGAAGTATAGGTAAATAGTTATTAGTATGTTAAAATATTAATTAATTATTGTAATGGTTATGTGAATATTTTCTGAGTACATTAATTAAAATTTCTTTCTCTATATAAACTAATATCAAATTAGTAATTATACACAAAGTAATTATCATTATATGCATTCGTATTTTTATATTACTATTTGTTATATATTGTTTCATCAAGTGCATCTCATAGAATTTTATAGGTTGTTTTTATCACGATTGATACTAGTCTGGTTTATAAGGTGTTCTAATTATTAGTTATAGTTGAAGATGTTACTATAATTAAATGTAGTTAATTTTAGTTGTTCAAAACAAAAAATTACTCATGAACTTGAAATTTGTTTAAAGAGATAAAAGAACAAAAATTAAAAGTAGTTAATTTAATTTTAATAGTTATCAAAATGCCTTCGACGTTTTAATTTTTTCTAGAGTGGATTTTGGGGTGGGTTTGTGGTGTAGGGTAATCTTTTTTAACTAACTCTATACTTTATAATGTCGCAACTGACTAGGCAATAAGCCTTTGATGTTTTAAGATTTCCTAGGATGGTTCTAGGGGTGGGTTTGTGGTGTAGGGTAATCTTTTTTTATTTATCCTATTCTTTATAATGTCGATACTCACTCGGCAGGTTTTAGGGTTTGTGGTTCAGGGATTAGGGTCGTTAAACCCTAATCTTTCACTACAAACCCTAAAAATGCCTTAAATGTTTTAATTTTTTCTAGGGTGGATTTTGGGTGGGTTTGTGGTGTAGGGTAATCTTTTTTTTTTAACTAAGTCTATACTTTATAATGTCGCAACTGACTCGGCAATAAGCTTTCGATGTTTTAAGATTTCCTAGGGTCGTTTTTTGGGTAGTTTGTGGTGTAGGGTTTTTTTATTCATTTTATTCTTTATAATGTGGACACTGACTCGACAGGTTTTTAGGGTTTGTGGTTCAGGGATTATGCCCTAAAAATGCCTTCAATGTTTTAATTTTTTCTAGGGTGGATTTTGGGGTGGGTTTGTGGTGTAGGGTAATCTTTTTTTTAACTAAGTCTATACTTTATAATGTCGTAACTGACTCGGCAATAATCCTATGTTTTAAGATATCTAGGGTGGTTTTTGGGGTGAGTTTGTGGTGTAGGGTAATTTTTTTATTCATTTATTCTTTATAATGTGGACACTAATTCGACAGGTTTTTATGGTTTGTGGTTCAAGGATTAGGGCCCTAATCCCTGAACTACAAACCCTAAAAATGTCTTCGATGTTTTTAATATTTTCTAGGGTGGATTTTGGGGTGGGTTTGTGGTGTAGGGTAATCTTTTTTAACTAAGTTTATACTTTATAATGTTGCAACCAGGGGCGTAGTCAAGGGGGGTACACGTGGGGTCACGTGACCCCACGTTTTTCAAAGAATTTAGAGATTCCTATATGTATAATGATTAGAGTTTATATGTATATATAGTATAGTGACCCTTTATGTTATAGAGTTGTGGTGGTGTAGTTGTAAAGGGTAGAAGTATTGAGTAAATTATCCTGGGTTCAAATCCAATTATAAGCAAATATGTTAATTTTTTTTATTCAAACAATAGTGACCCCACATAATTAATATTCTGGCTCCGCCCTGGTTGCAACTGACTCGGCAATAAGCCTTGACGTTTTAAGATTTCCATGGGTGGGTTTGTGGTGTAGATAATATTAGCCATGGCTGTATATTGTTAGTATATAAAAGCTACTTGATATCAATTGTTTAAATTATTATGAATTGCCTTGAATGACACTAAGTACATATTGTCCAAAAAATTCAGCATATATTGAGTAATATTTTCGGGTATATGTACGAGTTACAATCTGTTATTTATTAGTTTCAGCATTATATTCATTCATACGGTAATAAATATGCCATAAGTTTACATAATACTAGCCATGATTTCATATCATTAATATGTAAAAACTACTCAATTCATTTTTAACTTTCCAATAATAGGTTAACCATTTACGAATGACAGGTTAACCTTTACATGCGACATGTTAACCATTTACAAATGACAGGTTAACCATTTACATGCGACAGGTTAACATTTACATGCGACAGGTTAACCATTTACATGCGATAATTAACCATTTATCATTGACAGGTTAACCATTTACATGCGACATGTTAACCATTTACATTGACAGGTTAACCATTTATGATTGATAGGTTAACCATTTACATGCGACAGGTTAACCATTTATGCGACAGGTTAACCATTTATTGACAGGTTAACCATTTACATGCGACAGGTTAACCATTTATGCGACAGGTTAACCATTTACATGCGACAGGTTAGCCATTTACATGCGACAGGTTAACCATTTACACGCAACAGGTTAACCATTTACATGTGATAGGTTAACCATTTATGATTGACAGGTTAACCATTTACATGCGACATGTTAACCATTTACGATTGACGGGTTAACCATTTATGATTGATAGGCTAACCATTTACATGCGACAGGTTAACCATTTACATGCGACGGGTTAACCATTTACATGCGACTACAAGATTTCTGGCCGCTAGTCAGCTGAAGAACTTCTAGCCTAGCATAAAATAATTTGGTTACAGTAAATAACAATTCTTTTTTTTTAAAGAAAAATCTAGTGTTTAAAAACGTTAGAGATTGTATGATCTTTACATTGCTTTATTTTTGTGTGTCTCATTATTTTATGACTATAAATATAAAATTGTGAAGATAAATACTCTATATTTATTATAGTTTTATATTTATTTCGTTTCATTGTATTGAATTTCAGGATATTACGTTAAAGCGTATTATTTAAAAAATTAGTAGTAATTAGAATTAATTTAATAAACATTCACAATAGATAATTATAGTATATTAAATAAAACTTGTAAAATTTGAACTACAAACTTAAAAAAACAAGATCTAGTACATCATGTCGTTTTTTAAATTGTTATATATCATGTCGTTTTTAATTTTACATATTATAATTTTAAAATAACACATATATATATATAATATAATATGAAAATAAATAAAAAGGAATTTTTAACTCACAAATATATAATAACGTAGAATAGATATTAAAATAGTGTAAATAATAAGCACCAAACATAATGGTGTCGCACCCGTAGAAGTCCAAATCCGTGTACGATAAAACATGAAAGGAAAAAAAATTACATATAAAAGAACCAAATTTAATACATGCAGCACTCCTGCATATTTAGGCTGCAGCATCTCAGCTGCACTCATGTATAAGGCCAAAAAAAAACTCGAGCGAGGTTTCTAACAAGGGAATATAGATATAACATCATCAGGGAGTTTTATGAATAATTTATTTGAGGTGGATGTTAGATCTTCCATCTTTATGTCTTCTTTCCCGCTTAGGCACTTTATGTGTAACTACAAACTTTTGAAGTTCTAAAGTACAACATTTTGTTAAAGGCAAGGTTGTTTAGATTGCTTTGTATATTATTCAGTTCTGCGTGGACATTGTTCTGCTCTGTAAGTGGTGTCTCTTATGGTTCTAGTAAATAGTATTCCATTTTAGTATGAATTTATTCAATTCGGTATGTTTATGATAAGATGGTTTAATTCTAATAGACGTTTAATGCTATTACTAGCCGTTCTACCAATTTTTGTCTCACTTTTTTATCTCTCTATTTTGCTCATATTCTCATTATAAAAGTTGAAAATTTTCCCTAAACGCGATTAATTGATTATAATAGATAATGAAAGTATTAATTAAGGCTTTGTTCTCACATAAACTTCTCTAGGTAGATGAAGATTATTGAATCCTTGATTTATTTAGATACATCTCACAAGCAAAACTACAAAATGTTTACTAGGTTGACAATAATCTCTAAGTAAAGGTGAATGATGAATGAAGTAGTTTTACTAGAGAACCGATAATGTATTTTGTCCTTAACTATTTAATATCGTAATTTGAATATTATAATATATATTTCCCATTATTTTGCATAGTTGAAATGCTAGTTGATGTCAATTGTCAGCTAAAGTTTAAAAAAATAGAGAGGAAAGTAGGTAGGAGAAAGTAAAAAAAATGATATGACAATTAATATATGTGACATATAAAGAGAAAAAATAATCTGATCAAATAAACTTGTTTCCATAGACTCGCAAAATATTTTATTAGCTTTTCTAAGGGATCATTACGTTCAGTTGTTAAAAATGTAAAACAAGAAACAAAACAACACATAAATACAGAAAACAAATGTAGTAATTTCAGCTAAAATACAAGTTTATCGATAATACAAAAATAAAACCAATATTTAAAACCACTTTGTCTATTCCCAAATTTGGAATGAAGTGTTGTTTATTTCTATTGTTTGAAATTAAAAATTGAAACAAACACAAATATTGGGTGCATTTGAGCACTGAGTTTCGGGCCATTTCCGGTTGTTTCCGCTTTTTCACGCTTTAGTCCAGTGTCGTAAGTTGTTTCTAAGTTCTCTCTTAGTCGATATTTCCTTCCTTCCTACTTGAAGGTGTCAGCCGCTGCTTCCTCTTCAGCCTCCTTCTTCGTTGAAATTTTGACCATCCATAATTCCAAACAGCTTGGTGCTCCTCAGAGGTATGGTGCTTTTTCCCTAAATTCACTTTGCATGTTTATCTAAAAAGGTCGAGTTGGCAGTGGATCTACCGATGCATGTCTGATTTGATCACTAATCTTTATTCTAGACTACCAGATACATCTATTTTGCCTGCTAAACTTCTAATTTCTTCTCACAATTGGTATTTGTGACCCAAATTCCATTAGTATCTTATCCTTGAATTGTCGGGGTCTTGGAAGACCAGAATCTAGAAGATGGGTTTTGAATATGATCAGAAATAAACCCCTAGAATCATCTTCCTCTACGAAACGAAAAGATCAAGTAGAGAAACGAAAGAGTCTTCCAAATCTTTAAGAGGCTTCAATGGAATTACGGTGGATAGTGCAAGGAAAAGTGGAGGAATCACTATCTACTGGAGAGATTTCATTTATCTGAAGGTCATCTCTTATTCGCTTCATCACATTGATTGTCACATTGCTGGTGGATTGGGTACGGGATGAATCTGCACTGGTGTTTATGGTTGGTCGGATTCATTAGAGCAATGGCGCACTTGGGCCCTCATTCAGCAGTTCCAATGGAGTACAGGCTGTGCCATAGATCTTATTCGGGGACTTCAATGAAATTACTTCCCGTTATGAAACAAGAAAGGTGTGAGCGCAGCTGAAGCTGGATGACATCAATTAGGAATTGTATTAGCATAATCAGCTCAGGGATCTAGGATTCTTCAGGGATATTTTTACGTATACCAACGAAGAAGCGGACAGGACGATACAAGATGCGGGCTTGATAGATTCTTAGCTAATTTGGCATGGTCTCAACTATTTCCCAATGCTTGAAATATTCATCTCAGGGGGGTAGATCGGATCATTGACCCATTAAACTCCTCACAGCTGACTTACAAATAGGAGGACGACCTCTCTTCATATTTTAAAATTTGGATTGAGGAGCCAAAATGTAGAGCTATTGTGCGAGAATCTTGGCAGAATTGGAATGATAATTGTGGTTACACAAAAAAAAGTTGCTCTATGTGGTAAAAGGCTCAAGGCTTGGGGTTGTAGGAAGTATAGAGAAGAGAATATGAAATTGGCGGAGCTCAGGGAAGAAACTGATCGTATTGGAAATTCATCTCCGTCACAGGAGAACTTGGTAGTTTGGAAAAGGCTGAATCAGGAAATTGACAACCTCCTACTTAAGTATGAGACCCGATGGGCACAAAGATCAAGATATAAGTTGATTAGTGAAGGGGATGGGAATACCCGCTTTTTTATCAAAAGGTCCAAGCCCAACAGAGAAAGAATGTTATCCACGAAATTAAAGATGTCAGAGGAAGAAGAGTGGCTAATTGGATGGGAATCGCGCGTATCACGAGTGGCTATATTGAGGATCTTTTCCATACCAATAACCTAGTGTGTAATCCTCATCTCATTGCAAGTGTGGAAGGTAGGGTTCCAGCCCATCTTTTTTAGGCCCTTGGGCAACCTTTCTCGAAGCAAGATGTTCTGCGGGTTCTTTGTGACATGAACCCGAACAAAGCTCCAGGTCCTGACGGTATAAATGGGGTCTTCGTTGACACATACTGGGAGATCACTGGTCAGGATTTCTTTACGACGGCTTTACTGGTTCTTAATACATATATGATTCTGTAAGACCTTAATCATACTAATATTGCTTTAATACCCAAACACATAGGAGCAAATTCATTGAAAGATTTTAGACCAATTTCCCTATGCAACACCATTTATAGAGTAATCTCTAAAGTCTTATCTAACAGGACAAGAGAAGCACTTAAGTTTGTTATCTCGGAAGATCAGGGAGCTTTAGTTCCAGGTAGGCTGATTCATGATAATATTATTATTGCTCATGAGATTACCCACTCCATGAGGGCGTCAAAAGCTACAAAAAGGGACATTTTTCTCTAAAACTTGATATGATCAAGGCGTTTGATAGTTGAATGGTCTTTTATGCTGGCAATTCTTAAAAGTATGGAATTCCATAAATGATGGGTTAAAGTTGTGGAGAAAAGTATTACTTTGGTGACCTATGTTGTACTGATTAATGGTTGTCCCAGTCAATTTTTTGTTCCCTAGAGAGGATTCAGACAAGGAGACCCCCTTTCGCCTCTCCTTTTCGTTTGTTGTATGGAGGCCTAGTCTTCAGCTCTGTGTATAGCAGCGTCTTCTAGGATCATCTGCGGATTCTCTTTCAGAGGTCTTGGTTTTGATATCACTAACCTTTTCTTTGCTAACGATTGTGTTTTCTTTGAAGGAGCTAACCAAGCCAATGCTAGGAGTATCATGATTATAGTTGAGGTATTTCGTGAAGCATCAGGGCAGAGTATCAATGTTGTTAAGTCTGGACTTATGTTCCCCTCTAACATATCCCAATGATCATAGCCTAGATCTCGGCAGTTTTGGAATTTATGAGGTCTTAGATTTGGGTGTTTATCTTGGTTTCCCAAGTTTGGTTGGAAGACATAAAGGTCAAGTATTTTGATACATTAGGGACAAGATCTACAAAAAGTTCAGAGTTGGGGCAGGTTGGTATCGCAGGCAGGAGGGTCCATCCTTATCAATCATCTAACAGGACTTTCATCTTATGTCATGAGTGTTATCTGCTTCCAATGGGTATGATCGTGAAATTCAAAGAATTATACGACGATTTTGGTGGAGTGGGTCCCTCCAGAACAAGGTTATCTGCTGGTGAAAATGGGAGGCACTTTGTAGGAGCTAGGATGATGGAGGCCTAGGTTTTCAAGATCTGAGGAACTTCAGTATTGTGTTTTTGGCAAAACAATGATGGTGTGTCCTTCATAGTCCATATCTTCTGCTATCACGGGTTCTTACGACAAAATACTACCGAATGGCTTTATTCTTAATGGAGAAGTTGGCTCACGGCCAAGCCCAATCTAGAGATCACTCATGACGACTCTGTCGCTGGTTCAAATGGGAGCTCGAAGGTGGTGGAGACGATACGACAATTCGAATTACTGACCCCTTGCTACTTGACAAACAAGGAGGTAGGCCATGGGCTTGGAGTTTACCTGACCTCCCACAGGACTTTGGGATGGTTTCATGGCTTTTCAAAGCTGGGGAACGCTGATGGGATGAGTCGAGTAAAGCCTAGTTCTTTAAGGAAGATGCTAACCTAATTCTAAAAATAGCTATTCGTGAAGTAAAAAGGGATGGGTGGTCATGGAGAGGTACTAGAAATGGCAATTTCATAGTCAAGTTGGCCTACTTCTTGGCGTGTTCCTTGTCCCACCACATTTCTTCAACGTCCTACAAAAGTAAAATTGGGTGGACAATGAAGATCATTAGGAAATTTTCCTTACCCACGTAAGCTAAGCTGTTTGTTTGGAAGTTCCTTCAGGGGATCATTCCATGTGGTGCTATCATCGCCTACTGATCCTCAGACTCCGATACCATCATATGTGTTATATGTGGTGGCTTCAAAACTTAATCCATGTGTTCTTGTCATGCCTAAAGTTAAATCCTGCTGGGAGGTGGAAGGCCTTTAATGTCCTAGAGGACATGGTGATGATGCTGCCCTCAGAGACTCGTTCACCTCGATATGTCTTAGTCAAGAGAGCGATCTTTCTTTGGAGTAGACAATCTCTTTCCTTTAGAAGATGTGGTTTGCAAGAGTCCAGGTTGCTCACGCTAGGGTTCATTCCTTTGAGCTTGGAATTGATCAAGCATATTCTTTTCGGGACACAGCCTTGTCAACCAGTTCAACTAGCTCTCGGATTTCCACTAATGATGTCGACTCGTCAAGTGTGGTGGCTCAGGTCTTTGTGGACGGGAGTACAGGTAACGGAGGTTCTGGCTTTGGTGTCATCTGCAAGGACATGGATGGTTCAATTATTGGTGTTGAAGTAGCGTAAGATACAATTTCATGGACGCCCCAGGTATGTGAAACAAAAGCTATTCATTTGGGTGTGGAACTAGCTAATAGACTTGGACATGCCTTGTTTCATTTTCACCCGGACTGTCATGGTATAATAAAATCGTTTAAATGGGAAAGAGGAGGTTAGGACTGATGTTGAGTTTGTAATTTAGGATGTTTTCCGTCTATGTATGATTTCAATTATGTTGCTTAGTCACATGTTAATACTGATAGTAATGTTGGTGCTCATTTACCAGTGAATTTAGGAAGTTTGGGAGTGTACAAAGGTATGTGGTGTAATGACATTCCTAATTGTATTCTTGACCTCATTTAATGCAAGTATGTCCGTTTACAAAAAAAAAAGTGTTAGTTCAATGTCAAATTTGACAGCTGACAACAAGCCATTGTTTATTGATTCTAAATTTATAAAAATCAAATTCAGACCAACAAGGAGCCTAAGTTGAAAAGGAAATCCTACTTGCCTGAGATTTGGTGCAGTGAAAGTGACAACGTCTCCATGTAGCAGTTTTGCAGATAAAAAATCAACATATTTTTCCTAATTCGACAATTCAACATTTTTGCTTAATAAAACCCCATCACCATTTCACATAATAGTAAAGTTGTGCAAGATAGATGTAGGCAAACAAAACATGATACGAATTAGCTAAAACTCTTGTATTTGATATGGTGAGGAATAAGGCAAAGCCACAAAGCTCGCCATCTCAAATTGTATTTGAGATTTTCTTACCACTATGGTATTATTAAATCAAACCCTACATAAACATGCAATGCAAGAGGTCTTTAATTGAACATTGATCAAGGCTGACAAATTGAAGTCTGCTGGGAGAATTTAGTCACAGAATCATACATATGTCCTCCTACAGCTGGGGCAACGCACATCTGCTTCAAGTATCCTATTGTGGCAAAAGAGGCATAGCCGAAAACCACAAGGGCATGGGAGAAACTAGTATCAGTCAAGTCCAAATCCTCGCAACAGATGGGGCAAGAAGAGGCCTGCTGAACTATGGATCTCCAATTCGACCATACATTATCATCTTCGTATACTCTATCACCATCTTGTTTAGAATTGATCACATAATGTTTTCGGATATGTTGGGTAGATTTGTTGGACGGGAGGTATCAATTGGGCTCCAAGCTTTGCAGCATGTAAACCCAGGATTCTCAATTTGGGCACTTTTTTCTTCAGCATTTTCCTCAGCTGCAGCTTTGAAACTAATACTAGTATGATCAAACCCTTGCTCATCGTCAGGTTTTGGATTATGATTCCATTCCTTGCATGGTAGAGTATGTAGATCATTATCATCATTTAAGGCATCTGCTAGAGCCTCCCAATCATCAAAGCACCCATTGTCACCATCTTCATCGCTGATGGCACTAACAGAGCAAGAACCACTGCTACTGCTAATACTGCCACAAACTTGGTATTCTTTCCTTACAGAATCATCATGAAGTGATAAAGTGTCAACTGAGCTACTGCTCATCGCACACTCTGATTCGCTGGATACTATGCTTAGAACCTCATCATCATCTCGTTCAGTTCTACCCTGCTGATTTTCAATTGCTTGATGTTTAGTCGCTTTGGTCAGCAAGAGTGCTGGGGGTGCAACGATGTTATTCGCTTCACACTTGTCAATTTGACTTTCGCTGCAAGTGAAAATTAAAAGGCAAAATTGCTCATCAGGTTAATAAAGTTTTTGAGTACTTGAAGGAGATTGATCATTCAATGACTGATTCCATCAACAGTATATATACATTCTGGATGTAATATTTGCTTCGGACTTATTGTAATTCAATCACCTGTAATAAGAAATTACTTCGTCCCTATAAAGTATAATATGCTTGTTTGCGGGTCACTCTTCGGACAATTCTCATTATCTAATAATTATTGTATCAACAGCTGTGCACTGTCCCAGAATTCGTAAGAATAAATGACAGAAATATTACAAATATGGAGAAAACGAGTAAGAAGTGCATTAGAAACAAACAATCAAATAAAAGTAACAAAAGAAAACGAAGTGGATTAATTACCTTGGGAAAGCCATTGCTCCCGCCGAACATCGAGCTTGCTTTGTTTCAATCTAGCCAACCTACTCGTCTGTAAACAACAAACGGAAGCATAACTCTCTCAAAATTATGATAATCCATTTATTTCATTCACAGATCGAAAGAAGATGAAATTAAAAAAAAAAACAACAAAAAATAAGCTCCATTTTACCATCAGAGAAATGGGGAATAATGCAATACTGATTTTCCAATACATTTCGAAAATAATGTAAATTTATAATGGTCTGGACAACAGAAAGATGACGGAAAATAAGCAAAGGTTTCAACCGGCGCGTGGTTTTCTTACCTTCTTCTTCTTGGCGGAAGGATAATCCTTCAAGAATACAGGAAGAGAAGCGTTTGCCACCGCATCCGAAACCATTTCTATCTGATTTTCACGCGCGGTCTGATCAAATACCCTAGTTTTTCGAACTAGAAGCGTAGTAGGCTGGCAATTCCGGATAGAGTAGAAGAGGTAGAAAGCGAAAATGCAATTCTAGCTTCTTCGTTAGCTCAGTGATTGACGCTCGCAAACGAACTATCCACGGCCACGGAACTGGAAACTCCTCTAGCGTCGGGCACCGATAGATTTATAGAGTAAAGTTATCAGAAATATCCTTCACTTGTGAGAAAAATATCGGAATGGCAAATTCTTACCTACTTGTTAATGTAGCCATCTTGGCTATATATGCCTATAATTTGCTTTTTCCCTTTTTTTATTTATTTTGGGAGTGAGGAGCGCTTTTTCTTTTTTTTTTCAATTTTTTTTATATCCTTATCACAACATTTTAAAATTGTTGTAGCTTTTAATATATATGTCCAAAATGAAAAAAAAATTATATCATTGTTCATCTAAATTCAAGCTCTTCAAAACAAGACCAGTCATGGATATATTTTGACAACTTAAAAAAAATTATTTTTACATGTATGAAACACAAACGTAAAAGAAAATTTGTACAGATTGTCATACAAACTTGTACAAATATTCACTAAAACATGTACATCCTCACGTAAAAATATGTACATCCTCGCATTAAAAGCATATAGATAGTCATATAAACCTGTATGAATCATTAAATATGTTCATCCTTAAATTAAAAGCTGTACATATAAGGAAGAACACTTGTACAAGTGGTCATACAAACATGTACATATGACCATACAAACATGTACAGATGTTTATTAAAGAACATGTACATTCTCACATTTAAACATGTACATCGTCATATTAAAACATGTACATTCTCACATTAAAATATGTACATACATACTCACATTAAAATATCATGGTATACATGTAAAAATAATTTTTTTTAAAGTTGTCAAAACATATCTTGTTTTGAAGAGCTTGAATTAAGATAAACAATGATATAATTTTTTTTCATTTTGGACTTATATATTAAAAATTATAACAATTTAAAGTTTTTATAATTAAGTAAGAAAAAGAAAAAAAATTTTAAAAAAAAAAAGCGCGCCTGCTTCTCCCTTCAATAGCATCCCCGCGTGAAATGAGAAGGAAAAAAAAAAGTTCCATTACACGTGCTCCCCCTCCACTTGAGTATGTAGCCAGATGGCTACAGTGGGTTGTAGGTAAGAAATGCCGTATCGGAATAGCCTTGACTTGTAAGTAAAATACCAGAATGCCCCTTATGTGTGAGAAAAATACCAGAATGCCCTTTACATTCTCCAGATTAGCCAAAGGGACATACTTAACGAAGATTTTAGGAAAACTGGGTTGCTATTCGCACTATAAAATTATTAATCATCGCAATACAAATTTTTTTAAATTATATTAACGTTGTAAACATGTAATAATGTTGTATTGTAACTTTTGTTTTTTTAAATAATTTCTTTAGCGTAAACTGCAAAAAACGATCTGATTGTAACAAAAGATTATAAACTTGTATTGCGTTTGTATGTTGTAATTGTGACTCCATATAATTTGGACGATATTTTACGTTATGTTTGACTAAATTGCAAACATTGGTACATATTTAGAATGTCGTATTGAATTCGTAGTTAAAAACGCCAATTTCGGGTGAAAAACGCTCTAATTGTAATAAAAGACGTTAAACACTTTTTAATCATATTTAAATGTTATAATTGCGACTCCACGTAAGTTAAAGACATTTTACGTTGCATTTGACTAAATTACAAACATTGTTACACTTTCAGAACATTGTACTGAAATCGCAGTTCAAAACATCATTTTCGGATAAAAAACGCTCTCACTATATATATATAACCTTCCTTAGAATATTCATTTTTCTCTTACTCACTCTCTCTCCTCTCTCTCTCTCTTCCTTCAGAAGCTCTCTTGTGCCTGCCGGAGCCGCCGCCGGAGCCGCCACCGGAGCCGCCACCCTCCGCCGCCAACCACCACAGGACCACCGTCAAAAAAAATTTCCAGTGAGTTTTTCGAAAAAAAATTTCCAACTTATAGATTTGGGTGTCCTGAGTATGAATTTGGTGTTAATTTTTTGAAATTCAACATCAATTGAGCTAGATCTAGCATGGAAATTTCGAGTTAAACATGAAAATGTTGGAAAAAAAATAACAATGGGATAGAGCACTGCCGCCGCTCGACCTGGGTGAAGGAGAGCCCTGCCGCGGCTCTACCTGGAACGAGGCGAGCAGTTGGGCTGCTCGAGATGGGTGGAGGCGAGCACCGGTGCCACTTGCGCTGGAGGCAAGGAGAAGCGCTCCACTACTGGGACAGAGGCGAGCACCTACACTGCTCTACTGGGATAGAGGCGAGCCCCTACGGTTCTCTACTGGGACGGAGGAGAGCGACGGAGCGGCTCGCGTCTACAGGCGAAATTTCGCTGGAGGAGGGCAAGGAGCAGGGCCGCTCGTGGGCACATGGGTAGAGCGCTTGCGCGGCTCGCCTGGGCTGTAGTAGAGCCCTTGTGTGGCTCTCCCTAGTAGAATTAGAGCGCCTGTGCTGCTCGACCCCGTTTTTTTTTAATTTTGACTAGAGTTCCCTTTTTAAAAAATATTTTGTATGTTGAATTTTAATATTATGAATGAATTATAACTGTGTGATATTCATATGCAGTGATGGATCGACTGAAAAAAGCAATGCAAAATGTATTCACGAAGAAGAAGAAGAAAGACCGGGCTATGGAGCAGCCTATGACGGCCTCATACCGTCGTGGTGCGCGTGCTCCTGGTGAAGGGCCTAGTAATCCTGCCCCCCCATGGAAGCACCATGCCACTCATCGTTCCATCCGGGTCAATCTTTCAACGACCCGGTGTTTCAAATACCTGCACTACCAAGGGAAGCGGTGGATGACTCGGTGATGTACGATCATATACCGAAGAGATGTATTCCAGTGTTGTCATCATCCAGTAGTGTTTGGTCTGAAGAACCACTGCCAAGCGCTAGCTACAACATCTCGGGCAAAGGAAGCCACCAGATTGCTCCCTTAGAAGCCCAGACGTCGGGCGGTGGTAGTTCATCACGTCCACCACGCCCATCACGCGCACGTACTGATGAGGACCATGTGATGACCGAGTGTTCTCCACATGTTGATGACGATGGTGGTGGTGCTGACGATGATGATGACTCACCCGACGTGGATGAGGAAGAGGATGATGAAGATGACGATGTCATGGATCAGGAGGATGACATTGACGAGGAAGCAGTGCTAGCGATGGTTCTAGTGATTCCTACCTCTTGGAAGTTGATTGAGGTGCCAGTTCCTGGCGGTCCACTACTCACTAGTGTTATCACTAGCTTCGGGGATCATGTAGCGCTTGACTTATGGACCTCGACTCAGGTATGTTCTTTATCTTCTCCTGTATTTGATCATTTAAATCACACTACGTTTTGTAAGTGCTAAATATTGGTCATTATCTAGGATCGTGGGGTTTTGAGTTCCAAATCCCTTAAGGTGGTGCTTACTAGCTGGCCAAAAGATCAAGTTTCTTGCTAAAGAGCAAGGAACATGATTAAGTATTCTGGTATACAACACCTACAGGATGTTACAATGCCACACAACAATATGTCTCTCATCAGTGCTTTTGTGGAGAGGTGACAGCTTGATACGAACTCATTCCATATGCCATTCGGTGAGATGAAGATTACCCTGCACGATGTGTGGATGATGCTACAAATCCTCATCGTTGGTCGTCTATTGCTAGGGCAGTCATCCACCCCTGACCTGAAGGAAGTAATGGCCGATTGTCTTGGTTTTGGGGGAGATGTTGAAACTATGATAGAGACACTGTGGAATATCGGTGTTGTATTCATTACGGGCTTATTGCAGCACTGTAGGGATGGACATGAAGACCCAATGAAGCAGACATGTGGTTGGTTGTATCATCTGATCAGTACCACCATATTAGCTGGAAAATCACATGGTCGTTTGAGTCCACAGCTGTTTTGGTTAGTAGCTCCCATGAAACGTACTAAGAAGCTTAATAAATATGCATGGGGAGCTGGTACTCTTGCATGGTTATATCACCAGCTCGGGATAGCCTCTCGTGCCGGCTCCAGTGGAATAGGTGGTTGTATGAAATTGCTTGAGTGTAACACCCCTAATCCTAAACCTGTAATAACGTCGCAAGTCGTAGCATAATAAATAACAATTCGCAGCGGAAAATAAAACTATCTACCTTGGTGTTACACGCCGTTACTCACCCTTGTGAGTAACAAGGCATCCTTACTTTTTCAACAATACAACTCCTCACGCTGTGATGAACAGATACCGAGCACTCTAGTAATTACAAACCAAATCCAACTAAATGAGCAACTAATGAAATACAACAATCTCCAAAATACCATACATAAATAAAACCAAAGGTGTTTGTTGAAAACACATCAGCTACCCCCGTGTCCCGCACTCCGGCTTGAGTCTTCTTCAATAACCTGGAATGTTTGGCCCATTGAAGGGCTCAGCAATCGAAATGCTGGTATGCTAAATGTAGTCTTAAATCATTTGGATTCCTTAAGTCATTTAGCCATCTTGATATTAGATTCTTTACATGAAATACCGGTTTACAACAATAACCGTAATAACTATAAACATTAGACAATCACATAACAACTCACCTGTAAACATCAATGTACAATAGTACACAACACCAATAACCACACATCAATAATCCATAGCAATAACCAATAATCACACATTAATAATCCACATCAACAACCAACAAGATACGCGTGTTAAACTGTACTTGTTAGTTGGCACTAGTAAAATCCTGATTTTTGGTTACAAAGGTTTTTGTAACGACTTTAAATCGTTATCATATATTTTATTAGTTACAAATATTTTGTTACCAAAAATAGTACTAAAGATTTGAATAAATTTGAAACTATAGTAACAATATAATTGTTACAAAATAATATTTTTAGTAACTATATAACTTTTAATAACGAATAAAATTCGTTACGATAAATGATTTGATCTTTCGTTACGCCATCTCCTGCAACGACATGTGATGACTTTTATCGTTAAAAATAATTAGTTTAGTAATGATTTTAATTTTTGGTAATGATATTTATCGTTACCAAAAATCTTGATTTTAGTAGTGTGGCCACCTAGCCCTTATCCTTTAAACCAATCACTTAACCTTTTCCAATAAATTTCCACCTCAGGTGTCATGTCAAGACAACCCTTAATAACTTATTAATGGACGATAGTCCCCTGGGTTCCAATGGAACCGTTACCAGCTGACCTTATGGCCCTGGATAATATATTGACCGATCCGGTCGAACCTGTGCACCAACAGCAGTTCCCTCCGCCATCCCCGAATGTGGCTGATGGATTCCCTTGAGTGACTCCCCATTGAAGTCTCTCGTAGTGATCACGATGCGCAACCAGAAAGTCGAAACAGTCTGGATTCCTCTCTTTATAAGTTAGCCCTTTTTGTCAGTGACATATTAACCAATCCTAGAGTTAAGACTATAATAGTTGACCATCAGTTAGGTTTAATAATACCTAAAGGTCAGTTAGTCTTGTTCCAGTTTAGATGTATAAACTTTCAGTCATAAGATGTTCGCGTATAAATAAAACGCAGTGGTGTCGAGCAATACAGTATACAATATCATATACATAAAATCACAGATATCGCTCTTAATAATTTAAACACACAATGTTTGGACCTTAGGAAAATCCTTTAGACATTCAGACCACACAATTAACATACCGTTCACCGTGATAACAGCTAGCTTGACAATTCACGCTTAAACGGTCCTTCCCCGTACGCTGTTATATTTACAAGCAATATCGGGTAATATTAATTATAACCACTCACTAAATATTACAGTACTATCACTGTAGAGTTATACTTGTTGTAAACTAACTCTGTATGCTCTTTTATTTCCCCCTGTTATTTAACAATGGTTCTAGGTAGTTCATTAGTTCATTATTTTTGTAGTATCCACATGTGATAATGAATTCCCATATTATGATATTCTTCACCTCTTTAATTATATATCCATAATCATTTCCTCTTACTCCATATACCAATATAATTTGGTTATCTTTAGTATAACCACAATATTTTCATAAACTCATATATTCTTTTGGTTATTTTTATCATAACCACAATTATTTCATAAACCTTATATTATTCCCCATAATATATCACATTACTTAACTTTAATTCCTTTCTTTAATAAATTACAAAACCAACCATATATTTTCGGTAATTACTTAATGAATACCTAACTTTTATAAATTGTTAATTAACCACTTAACTTTTGGTATTTATATTTTGTACCCAACAACTTTTACAAATTACTAATTATCCACATAACTTTTAACTTACCAAATATCCACATTAAATTTCGGTAATTACAAACTTGATATACTAATCTTTATAAATTACCAAGTATCCATATAACTTTTATAAATTTCTTAACTAGCCGCATAAACTTTCGGTAATTGTAATTTAAATACTCTAATCTTTATAAATTACAAAATCTCCACATAACTTTCGGTTTTGACATAAACTTTCACATAATTACATTTTAGCCTTTAAAACTTTATATAAGTTACATATTAACTTATAAACCATAGTTTTAATATTTAATTTCTCTTAAATGCCGAAAAGATCCCTCACAATTTTATTAATTATGAATTCGCCCCTTAACCATTTCGGTTTTATAAATATATTCTCTATATTTACATTTTAACCCCAAAACTTTATATAAGTTACATGTTAACTTATAAATTATAGTTTTAAATATTAAATTCTTTTAAATAACCGAAACAACCCCTATCTTTCTTCAATTTATATTCCCGCCCCATTTAACTTCTATTTTTCATATATACTTTCCTATATTACATATTCACCCTTAAACTTTTATAAACTTAATATTTTATGTCATAAATCATTTTAACCCATAGTTTTTGGTCAACACTTTGACCAAGACTTAATTTCATAAATAATACTTTAATATACCCACAAATTCATGTGTAATCTCGGTTATAACTCTAATCTTTCCAATAATTACAAAATAGTCTCAAAACTTTATAAAATGTTATTTTAACACTTAGCCACTTATTTAAATTCACCAAAATTCATAATATTAATTCCTACCTTATATTATATCATAAATATACCAAATTGACCCTTTTATTCTCGGCAATTATATTAAGCACTCCAACTTTTCAAAATTTACATTTTAGCCACATAACTTATTAAACTAGCCATTTAAATACTTGTAGTTATTTTTAATACTCCTAAAATTTATAATATAAGCTAATATACTTATATATTTCAAAAATCACCAAATAACTCATTAAGCTCTCGGCTTTAATAAACATTTATCATATAGTTTTAAAACTTGATTTAAACTTTATAATAAATACATATAAAAGTATATAAGCCATATAACACTTCTTAAAATTATGCTAATGACTTAGAATGATTATAAGCTCAAAATAGAACATTTTATTCTTAGACAATTCAGTTTATATATATATATATATGCATCTTAATTAATTTTTGTGACACATATTTATACCTCAAGGTAATAATCTTACCTTATATGTTATAAATTATTTTCTTGACATTATAACCCATAGTATTTTTGGCCTTAATTTATTTAGAGTTATGTATAATTTTTATACCAAAGTTTGAAGCTTAAATCAAGCTTAAACTTAATAAGCCTTAATTATATAAACTTACTCCTTAAATCAAGACAATTCTTGTACTTGATTTCTCCTTGAACTCCAAGCTCTTCCAATGCTATTTTCTTGAAGAATTTTCGGCCTCCTTATAAATATTTAGGAGATCCATTTGTTAGGCTTCTAACAAGGATTTATAAATAAGATTTGGAGTAGTTTTACAAGAGTTTACCTTAGGAATTTTTCAAGGAATTTTCGGTAGACCTTGAGATGGTTGTAGATATAAATTTCCTTCATGAAATAATGAAGAGAATATAGGTTTAGAAGTTCATAAATTTTCGGTAATAACCTTAGGTATTTTGCTAGGATTTTCAACATGAAAATATACCTTAACTTGATCTTGTTGTTCCTTGTGTTGTTGTTGAATTTAGGAACCTCCTTGGAACACCTAACCTTGGCGAAAATAGCAAGCTTGCTAGGATGATTTCTTGCTTCAAGACTTAGTAGTTTTAACTAGGAAATTACATAGAAATGGTGTTAGGACTTAGAACACCATTAATGGAGCTTTGAAGCTCTAAGGAAAGAACTAGCAAATGAAGAAAGAAAAGAGAGGAAATGAGACTTACACAATCGGCCAAGTGAAAGGCAAGGAAGAATGAAGGCTCGCGTATGGCCTTAAGGGAAGGAATGAGAGAGTTCTTCTTTTGATAAATTAATGTCAATAATTGACTAGTCTTTCCATTAGTTTATTCCTTGATTGTTTGGCTCAATAAAGTCCCTTAATTGTGGCTAGCAATCGGCTGATTGATAAGGAAGGACGAAGATTGATTGTCAATTAACATAAGATGACAAGGTGAGATAATTCTTTAGTAGTTTATGAGTTGATTATTAATGCTAATCTTGTTTGTTTTCTTGTAGGTTGGCGGCAATGGAGTTCTAGGTAGTCATTGATTTAGTTTATAATAGACATTGTACTATGCTTAATTATTGTAACACCCCCGAATAAACGTCCAATAGTACAAAGTCAAGCTCCTAGTCATATTACATAATAACTACGCAGCGGATTCTCGATATCATCCGGGTGCTACAGATGCCAACCACCCACGTGGTTGACAGACCACCTCACTAATACTAGTTACGGTCTGCATGACTGGAATCATCTCTCCACCAAAACTCATATATAATACAAGATACAATTCCAGAAACCGAGTGTCTACAATACAGTTACTAAATCATAAACCGAAAAGTACAAACCCGGGTTTAGTAACAACCCATACACTACATACTATTCCAAACTCAGAAGTCCTGCCCAGATAGACTACCCCCATGCTAGCCATCCCGCCTACGCTCCGTTCGTCCGGCATAATACCTGTAAAAATTTGGTTTGGGAAGGACTCAGCAAACTACGCTGAGTATGAACGTGTGTAGCCCGCATGTTACCGGGCCACACGACTACTTGGTCGAATATTATTAGGTCAATTTACATGCTATAGTAAAGCAGTAAAACACACCACAGTACATCATAGTATCATACACACTTAAAGGTAGTAACACATTAGCAACAACAACCAAGCACAACGAGCTGCTAGTATCACAACAGCAATCATGTACATAATAAAAGTGTGCATAGGTATGTAATACCCATGATCCTCACTATGGGCTCGTACGAGCGTTGTGTGTTTCATTTCTTTTCTCTTGTTCTCATAATGTGTATTTCTTTCTCTTCCTTTGCACCAGGTCGGGGGGTATAGTTTAGATCCCGTGACCATATCAAGTAGGTGCCAATCTTTCCTTGTTTCTTAAATGGTTACTTGTGAATTCTCTTATCACCACAATTTGGAGTACGTCCTGTCCATAGCTAATCCTCCATTCCCGGATAGCTCTTTCTCTCTCTGTTGTTTCTAAATGTTACTGGCCATTGCCCCGGATACCAAGGGTCCGTCTCCCTATTCCTTTTTCATGTTACTAGCCTCTGCTCCGGATTCAAAGGGTCCGTCTCCCTATTCCTTCTCAATGTTACTAGCCTCTGCTCCGGATTCTAAGGGTCTGTCTCCCTATTCCTTCTCATGTTACTAGCCTCTGCTCCGGATTCTAAGGGTCCGTCTCCCTATTCCTTCTCAATGTTACTAGCCTCTGCTCCGGATTCTAAGGGTCCGTCTCCCTATTCCTTCTCAATGTTACTAGCCTCTGCTCCGGATTCTAAGGGTCCGTCTCCCTATTCTTCTCAATGTTACTAGCCTCTGCTCCGGATTCTAAGGGTCCGTCTCCCTATTCCTTCTCAATGTTACTAGCCTCTGCTCCGGATTCTAAGGGTCCGTCTCCCTATTCCTTCTCAATGTTACTAGCCTCTGCTCCGGATTCTAAGGGTCCGTCTCCCTATTCCTTCTCAATGTTACTAGCCTCTGCTCCGGATTCTAAGGGTCCGTCTCCCTATTCCTTCTCAATGTATTGGCTTATCATTATCTTTGATAACTCGACACCATAGTGGGTGTCTTTAGAGGTCCTCCATAGTTAAGAGGGGTTTTCCCTTTTTTTATAGTTCCTTTGGTTTGTTTACGAAGTTCGTTGTGTTTCATCTCAAGGATTCATCAACGAGATGGACTACACTACTGTGTGCGTGCAAACAATATGCACAATAATAGCAAGCAGGTAAGCAAGGAAAATAATTAATCCATTCACATGCCTTACACAAGCTCACAACAGACAAATAAGCACGGTAAAACAAACATTCGTTTTCATGCATTAGTCTTTTGGTCATAAACAAACAAGGCACACAACACACAAGCCGTGTAACACGGCAACATACGAACCACACATGTCCATACCTGGATCAGAAGCAAGTGTCGTCTCACCCACGGGTTCCCGGTTGGCGTTCGTTACGACCCTAACGTTGATTAAAAATAACGTGTCAGTTCATGATTTCATGTGACGACACTTTTCTAGTTCATCTCATTTATACCGGGTGTTATTCCTTAGGTGAACTTTTGATTGCTCAACTTATGTTAGCCCTTAGAAACTTTCCAAGTATTAAACTTAGGCTTTATCTTACTCCTAGGCCATTGACATAGTCAATTCAAACATTAACTAAGTCCTTACTCTAGCTATTGTTCTAGAGTATCTTTAAGTACCGACATGTAACAAGTTCCCGAAGATTGATTTTAATCTTCCTACAAGGTATCCCTTTTTAACTAGGCATCCAGCAGAGCTTTATACTCATATTCAACCTAATACCTCACTGCTAACCACCTTGAAACTCAGTTAGACAGACAGAAAAACAATACCGAGCTGCAACACAAACAGCACATATCTCCATTCTACTCCATTGTTTAAGTTACCAAAACTGGTTCTTTAATTTCCCTAGGTGTATCCCTCATTACCCACGTATGTTAGCAAGGTTTTTAAGTCCATTTTCAACCCATTAAACCCTCTTAAA
Source organism: Limonium bicolor (assembly GCA_023374045.1). Lineage (NCBI taxonomy): Eukaryota > Viridiplantae > Streptophyta > Magnoliopsida > Caryophyllales > Plumbaginaceae > Limonium > Limonium bicolor. Next base: position 13,037,154 of record CM041781.1, read on the forward strand.
CCATCTGTATTACAAACATACAGAAACAAGAATTCCAGAAACTGAAACATCCACCCTGCACAAATCTCCATTCAACCTCTCCTCTTAATGTGTTAAGCTGCCTTCTAATTCCTCCTAAATTGTTTACTCACTTAGGTAGATATATTAGCAAGGTTGGAAGTTCATTTCCAGACTAATTAGGCACTCTTATTCCAACTGTATTCTCGTTATACAGAGATAGCATGGTTCTGAAACACTGCAGACCAAAAATCTGCGCATCACCTCTTCATCTCACTTTGAATTCATTAACCAGTCTCCAAATCTTCCCAAAATTTTTCACACAATTATCTAGGTGTTATGAACGTTTTAAACTCAAGAAAAACTCAAAACAATACTTCTATCACTTCTGGAAATCGCTAAACAGAAGCCACTCCAATACCGACAAAACTGAACTCAATCTGTGTGTCTCTTTCTTATACCTCTTTTAGTTAGTAGTTACTGACCTTTCCAATTTCCAATTGAATACACCAACTTCCTTCACTTTGTTAACAATATCTTGGGTTCATTTCTAAACCACTACAATACTCTTAGCACTCCTGTAAAATAGTTAGACAGAAGCTACAATTTGTTTTTTACCGAAAACTGAAACCACACAATACATTTTTCCTTGATTCTCGTTTTTGTTAGCTAGATTAACTACTACCTCTCCCAATGGTTCAGTTACTGAAGTAGATGGATTAGTAAGGCTTTAAGCTCTTTAAACTCCCAATGTAACCCCCTTATAGCCCTCTGTAACATTGTCATACAGAACTGAAAAAGAAATGCAAAACAGAAACACAAGTCTGATATCTTTTCTTCTGTTTCTCTTCTTATTCTTTCATCTAACTTCTGACTCTTTTTCCCGAATTGCCTATCCATAGTTAAGTGAATTAGTAAGGTTTTAAGCTCTTGAACCACTCAATACAACCTCCTCATACTCCCTGTAACAGCGTTATACAGAAATACTAAATTTCAGAAACTGAAACTAGCACCTGCCTACTCCTTATTCCTAGTTCACGGTTAATGCATCAGGTTGAGTTTCTTTAATTCTCCCAAGGGGTTCATAGATTAGTTAGGTGCATTATCAATGTCTTGGGTTCGTGATCAAACCAACTAGACCCATTATAACTCCTCCGAGATTTAGTTATACAGAAGCTTAAGTTTTTCAGAGAAACTGAAAAACTAAAACATGGAAACTTGTTATCTTCTCTTTAACCTTTCTTTTGAGTTATTACCCTGTCTGTTAAACTGTTCCAAAGTACTCCCCTACTCATTAAAGTGTCTTATGGATATTTTAAACTCCAACCCAAACCCAAAACAATTATGTTAGTGCTACAGAAACATCCAAATACTGACTGGAGGAAAACTGCAATCTGAAACGTAACACTGATGTTTATTTTTTTTTCTGTTGGCTCACAATTCTGACCTTGAATTTTTCCCCAGGTATATTTAAGTTGATTAAGTAGATTCAAATCATATTCATAAACCCCCAATAATCCCTCTCCGATTTTATTTATACAGGAGACCAAGCTCCTGAAACTGCAACACAAACAGAAGGCATACAGATGCGTTATTTCTTGTGCTATTAAGTTGCTATCTGTTTTTTTTATAAACACTATTAGGTTGGCTACTAAGTGAATGTTTGTGATCTAGTCTAACCCTCAAACAACGTTGTTACTCCTACCGAACAGGTTTATACTGAAACAAGGCATTCAGAGATTAAAACTGAAACTGGGAATAAACTGTAAATGAGCAACTGTTACAACTCCATCTGTTTTTTTCCTTTCTACAGATGCAACAGGTTAGTTTCCTCTTTTTTTTTCAAAGTGTTTATATCTTGGTTGAGGGTATTAGTAGGGTGTTAGATTCCTCAGCAATCCAATAGAATAATTGTGATCCTCTTACTACAATGGTATAGAAACACCCGTTTCAGGAAACCTGAAACTGCAATCACTTTGTTTCAGATGGCTTCTTGTTGTAGTTGATTAATCTGGTTTCTCATTCTTCCCCAAGGTATCTGTAACTTTCTTAAATGTCTTAGGAGTGTTTCGGTGCATTAATATGCAGTACAACAACAGCCCCTGTAAACCCTCTGCAACCAAGTTATACAGAAACTTAAGTTTTTTGAGGAAAACTGCAACTCTGAGACATGAAATCTGAATTTAATCTGTTATCTCTCCTACAGTTTTCTTTCTGCTCTCCAACCTGTTTTCCCCTTGATGTCTAGCTACTTAGCTTAGTGTTTTAACATAGCCTTACCCTCAGAAACAGATTCAAGATAATCTGCTAAACTATAGAACGTTTTAATACTGAAGTAAAGGGAAGTTGAATATCACCTCTCCTTTTTTTTTCTTCCTGTTTGTTCCTAAGTCCGGTTTTCTTAGCACTGCCCGATGAGCTCTTACTTGGCAAGGGTGTGAGTTAGTCTTTAAATTCCTCATTGGATCAATACCATCCTCCTGTTACTCCTGGAAAGAAGACGGATGGTGTAGATTGTGTAGAAGTGTACATTGCAGAATTGAATCCGAGTTCCTGCTTGCATGTTCTTACCTTGGAGTTCTTTGCAGGAGGCCTTGGTACAGGATTTGAAAGAATTCCACCGAGGGAGTTTGCATGCCGAGAAAGAGAGGAATGGGATTATTCTCCATACTGTCGGGCAACAGCAGGTGAACAAAGCAGGGGAAATTTAATACTGATTCACCTTGTTGTTTGGATCGTACTGCTCCAGATTCACCAGAGAATTGAACCACAGTCTAACGGGAAAGGAGAGACTCTCAGTTTGCCTTGAGCTGCCTCTCCAGTTCCTTCCAAACATTTGAGCACTGAGTTTGGACAGACACACGGGTGAAGAGAGGAGTTTGAGCTGGAATATTCATGAGGAGCTGAAGGAGCTAACTTAGGAATATATTTTTTTCCAGACACAGGAATGATGGAAGAAGGGAATAAGGTTGGCCACTGCTTACCTTCGATCTGTTCCACGCCTGTTTGCTCCAGTGATCCAGAGGCTGAGGCGGCTACTTGTGGACATGCACAAGGAGGACGTAAATGCTGAAGTCCCAGACATACGAGCAAGGGTTTGATGGGCAGATGAGTATTTAATTGCTACCGGTGGTAAGTTCCAAGGACTCTGTGAGAGTTCGTGTGCAGGCATGAAGGTTTGTGAAAGAATATAATCTGGTGACTGGTGCCCATCTCTTGTCGTCTGACTGTTTTTTTTTGAAACAAGGTAGCATAGGTGGTGTGTGTATGAGCAGAGGGAAATAAGAAAAGGAGATGGTGTATGTCGATGAACAGAACATGGAATTGCTGTGCTGTCCTCAATCAGTCGTTTCCCCTAGGTAGTCTCATATATCTAGAGACGTAATAAGTTATTGAATTCCAGCACGGCTCAATTGGTTAAGACGTTCACTAGGCATACGAGAGGTATGGGTTTCGAATCCCGGCTAGAGCATATATATATATATACACCCTATTCGTTTTGTCGCGTTCTAATATGTAACGTTACATGTATATACCAAGTTCAATTGTTCGTACATTATTATACGTCCGGCTTATGAAACACGACCGGATGATCTCTTCGCGTTTATGATTTTATGCATTTAATTCGTTTAGGGGTGTTTCAACTTACCCCCCTTAAAAGAGACTTCGTCCCGAAGTCTTACTCCCTTTACTTGAGTTTTTCCATTCTTGTTAATCCTAGGGATCAATCCCCATATTCATTCACGATAACCCAAAGAATCGAGTCTCCTATATTGTAATTCTCAGTGCTTATACGCACTATGTCGCCTTAGTGGCATCACACACAAGTTCTCATAGCAATGTATATGTAACATGTTGAGGTATAAATCACAGGTACACAACATTCATTCATAGCACAAAGTACATCCAATACAGTACACACACAATTCTGCACAATTCATACACACAGACCTACCAACCAACGTGTGGTTGTAGGAATACACATAGTCAATTTCCAACCAAGGTCCACGGTTCTATTTCACCATTTGTGCTTATAAGCACCACGCCATATCTATGGCTTCACCAAGTTCTCCCTAATATTTTAACGTACCAATAATTCTCATATATTGTACTCATATACAATCAAAAGGACGAGTCCTTCATTCATAACTACCATGCAATCGAAACAATCCATCAACGAGCAATAACACGGTAAACGCAACCTAAAAACGCAGCGCGCCTACCCCCCTTAAAAATGGATTACGCCCACGTAATCCCTATTATACCATCCTTGAACTTTGGTTCAAGTTGTTTAATTCTCATTGAGCATTCTAGTTCCTATGCAATGTAACTCACAATATGTTCTCATCATCTAGAAATGGATTCGGGTTTAGGCTCTCTAGGTTTAAGGTATTGGTCGATAGATCACTTGTTATTCCCCAGGATAATGGGGAATACGGTCCACCAGCTTCTGCTGTGCTACTCTGGTTACCTTCGGGTTTTGTTTCCCCTTTCTGTACTCAGGGGCCTTCTAGGCTTATATTGATATATTCTCTGTAGTAACGATTTAGTTCATATATATTTTTTTTCTCAATGTTATAATCATGTCATTGTTATAACAACATGTTTACTTTATATAGTCGATCGTAATTGTACGTCGACGGTTAGTTTACATATTGCATTTGATTGCGATTGTATATATTTATGTGGTAACTTTTGGGTTAATAGTAACATCACACTATTTCACATCCTCACATATCTATATACTCATGTGTTTATCCCCGAATTTTCGAGCCATGTTACCATGTATTTTATGTGGTTTCAACACCGCTTCCTTTGCATTCTTACTTATCCAACTTATAAACTTTCACCTAATTGTAGTTTATTTGTCCACTTGTAGGGGTTTCGAGAATCATCCCACACTGACGTGATCAGCGTAAGTGTTGGACTACCTTTTCACCCCAATTTGTGCGTAGTGTCCCTTGACCTGGCCAGGGTCGAGTTCAACTTTGCACGTCCGATTTACACGATCAAACAATTTTTCACATTTGAATTCTTATCCCATTCGTTTCTAGTCCTCTGGCAATCAATTCATTGACTAGTGTCACCATCTAAGCCTTTAGATTAATCGTTCAAATTTTCCAACTGTATATTCATACATATACTTGTGTGTTTTAAACTTCTTGATTTATAGGTAGATTCCCATATAAGTGTTTCAATAGGTTTAGTGATATACCAGTACATGCATTTATACCCTGCTGGTATTATCAACTCTTCACCTTTCAATTCTCGTACCACAGGTAGGTATGTACATGTTTGTTTCCTATATACATGTGGTCTCATTAATTTTAGCGTTAGTCAATCGGGTATACAGTTGTATATTTCCCAACTCTCATGTTATTACCATTATCCTAAACACTTGTAGATTAGTATTTGAATTTAGAGCATGATTCATTACTCATCTAAGCCTATCCATTAATCTCTCTATGACGCCCTTAATTTATTTCAAAATTTCCCAATCTCGACACCCAGTTGTTCAGAAATGTTTGGTTTTCTCTTGATATTTTCCTTTTCATAGATGTTTGACTCTAGTGGCTAATTTACTGCCATTTTCTTATCGGTTTGATTTGTGTTGGGGTGGGTAACCAGTGCCAAATGGTAATGGCTATTTACAATAGCAGGGAATTTATTGAATTTTGTAATGGTATACTTTAGTGTGTAAAATTGCGTCATGCTTCGTTAAGCATTATAGGTTGTACCAAATGTATGGTGTAATTTTGTCTTACGCTATATTCCCTTATTTCGTTGTTCTACGAGAGGTTTCCTTAAATTACCCTCTCAAGTGTTCGAATTATAGAATTTATCTCAATCCCGTCCTTGGATTAATTAATTGCTTATTTGAGCTTTATTCATTTCATAAATTTTAGGGTATTTCGGTATTCTTTGCTTGTGAGGTAGGGTCCTATCGACTGCTAAGCACGTCGACCCAAGTTGTCGCTAAAATTAGTCCCTCAATGGGTATTATCCTTTTGACAACGTCTATTGTATAGCATAGTCTTTTCTTCTCGGGTTGATAGGATAGCATTAAGTAGATGCCAGATCGGGTTTCCCGAGTAAGAGGAGGCTTTCTACCTCTCTGGCGTTCTTTCTCTGAGTTTTAAGAGGCAATTTAGGATGTGAAGGTTGGGTGTAGGTATTTGTTAGGCATCCACTATTACTGGGGAAGAACCCTATCTAACGCGCCTCACGTACTACCCCAACCCTTGACTCACTGCCAGAATTCCTAATTCCAGGTTTTCCTATACTCGGTACTTCTTTGTTCCAGTCATCAGAGCGTAACTACGCTCTGATACCACTTTCTGTAACACCCCCGAATAAACGTCCAATAGTACAAAGTCAAGCTCCTAGTCATATTACATAATAACTACGCAGCGGATTCTCGATATCATCCGGGTGCTACAGATGCCAACCACCCACGTGGTTGACAGACCACCTCACTAATACTAGTTACGGTCTGCATGACTGGAATCAGCTCTCCACCAAAACTCATATATAATACAAGATACAATTCCAGAAACCGAGTGTCTACAATACAGTTACTAAATCATAAACCGAAAAGTACAAACCCGGGTTTAGTAACAACCCATACACTACATACTATTCCAAACTCAGAAGTCCTGCCCAGATAGACTACCCCCATGCTAGCCATCCCGCCTACGCTCCGTTCGTCCGGCATAATACCTGTAAAAATTTGGTTTGGGAAGGACTCAGCAAACTACGCTGAGTATGAACGTGTGTAGCCCGCATGTTACCGGGCCACACGACTACTTGGTCGAATATTATTAGGTCAATTTACATGCTATAGTAAAGCAGTAAAACACACCACAGTACATCATAGTATCATACACACTTAAAGGTAGTAACACATTAGCAACAACAACCAAGCACAACGAGCTGCTAGTATCACAACAGCAATCATGTACATAATAAAAGTGTGCATAGGTATGTAATACCCATGATCCTCACTATGGGCTCGTACGAGCGTTGTGTGTTTTCATTTCTTTTCTCTTGTTCTCATAATGTGTATTTTCTTTCTCTTCCTTTGCACCAGGTCGGGGGGTATAGTTTAGATCCCGTGACCATATCAAGTAGGTGCCAATCTTTCCTTGTTTCTTAAATGGTTACTTGTGAATTCTCTTATCACCACAATTTGGAGTACGTCCTGTCCATAGCTAATCCTCTATTCCCGGATAGCTCTTTCTCTCTCTGTTGTTTCTAAATGTTACTGGCCATTGCCCCGGATACCAAGGGTCCGTCTCCCTATTCCTTTTCCATGTTACTAGCCTCTGCTCCGGATTCAAAGGGTCCGTCTCCCTATTCCTTCTCAATGTTACTAGCCTCTGCTCCGGATTCTAAGGGTCTGTCTCCCTATTCTCAATGTTACTAGCCTCTGCTCCGGATTCTAAGGGTCCGTCTCCCTATTCCTTCTCAATGTTACTAGCCTCTGCTCCGGATTCTAAGGGTCTGTCTCCCTATTCCTTCTCAATGTTACTAGCCTCTGCTCCGGATTCTAAGGGTCCGTCTCCCTATTCATTCTCAATGTTACTAGCCTCTGCTCCGGATTCTAAGGGTCCGTCTCCCTATTCTTCTCAATGTTACTAGCCTCTGCTCCGGATTCTAAGGGTCCGTCTCCCTATTCCTTCTCAATGTTACTAGCCTCTGCTCCGGATTCTAAGGGTCCGTCTCCCTATTCCTTCTCAATGTTACTAGCCTCTGCTCCGGATTCTAAGGGTCCGTCTCCCTATTCCTTCTCAATGTATTGGCTTATCATTATCTTTGATAACTCGACACCATAGTGGGTGTCTTTAGAGGTCCTCCATAGTTAAGAGGGGTTTTCCCTTTTTTATAGTTCCTTTGGTTTGTTTACGAAGTTCGTTGTGTTTCATCTCAAGGATTCATCAACGAGATGAGACTACACTACTGTGTGCGTGCAAACAATATGCACAATAATAGCAAGCAGGTAAGCAAGGAAAATAATTAATCCATTCACATGCCTTACACAAGCTCACAACAGACAAATAAGCACGGTAAAACAAACATTCGTTTTCATGCATTAGTCTTTTGGTCATAAACAAACAAGGCACACAGCACACAAGCCGTGTAACACGGCAACATACGAACCACACATGTCCATACCTGGATCAGAAGCAAGTGTCGTCTCACACACGGGTTCCCGGTTGGCGTTCGTTACGACCCTAACGTTGATTAAAAATAACGTGTCAGTTCATGATTTCATGTGACGACACTTTTCTAGTTCATCTCATTTATACCGGGTGTTATTCCTTAGGTGAACTTTTGATTGCTCAACTTATGTTAGCCCTTAGAAACTTTCCAAGTATTAAACTTAGGCTTTATCTTACTCCTAGGCCATTGACATAGTCAATTCAAACATTAACTAAGTCCTTACTCTAGCTATTGTTCTAGAGTATCTTTAAGTACCGACATGTAACAAGTTCCCGAAGATTGATTTTAATCTTCCTACAAGGTATCCCTTTTTAACTAGGCATCCAGCAGAGCTTTATACTCAATTCAACCTAATACCTCACTGCTAACCACCTTGAAACTCAGTTAGACAGACAGAAAAACAATACCGAGCTGCAACACAAACAGCACATATCTCCATTCTACTCCATTGTTTAAGTTACCAAAACTGGTTCTTTAATTTCCCTAGGTGTATCCCTCATTACCCACGTATGTTAGCAAGGTTTTTAAGTCCATTTTCAACCCATTAAACCCTCTTAAACCATCTGTATTACAAACATACAGAAACAAGAATTCCAGAAACTGAAACATCCACCCTGCACAAATCTCCATTCAACCTCTCCTCTTAATGTGTTAAGCTGCCTTCTAATTCCTCCTAAATTGTTTACTCACTTAGGTAGATATATTAGCAAGGTTGGAAGTTCATTTCCAGACTAATTAGGCACTCTTATTCCAACTGTATTCTCGTTATACAGAGATAGCATGGTTCTGAAACACTGCAGACCAAAAATCTGCGCATCACCTCTTCATCTCACTTTGAATTCATTAACCAGTCTCCAAATCTTCCCAAAATTTTTCACACAATTATCTAGGTGTTATGAACGTTTTAAACTCAAGAAAAACTCAAAACAATACTTCTATCACTTCTGGAAATCGCTAAACAGAAGCCACTCCAATACCGACAAAACTGAACTCAATCTGTGTGTCTCTTTCTTATACCTCTTTTAGTTAGTAGTTACTGACCTTTCCAATTTCCAATTGAATACACCAACTTCCTTCACTTTGTTAACAATATCTTGGGTTCATTTCTAAACCACTACAATACTCTTAGCACTCCTGTAAAATAGTTAGACAGAAGCTACAATTTGTTTTTTACCGAAAACTGAAACCACACAATACATTTTTCCTTGATTCTCGTTTTTGTTAGCTAGATTAACTACTACCTCTCCCAATGGTTCAGTTACTGAAGTAGCTGGATTAGTAAGGCTTTAAGCTCTTTAAACTCCCAATGTAACCCCCTTATAGCCCTCTGTAACATTGTCATACAGAACTGAAAAAGAAATGCAAAACAGAAACACAAGTCTGATATCTTTTCTTCTGTTTCTCTTCTTATTCTTTCATCTAACTTCTGACTCTTTTTCCCGAATTGCCTATCCAATAGTTAAGTGAATTAGTAAGGTTTTAAGCTCTTGAACCACTCAATACAACCTCCTCATACTCCCTGTAACAGCGTTATACAGAAATACTAAATTTCAGAAACTGAAACTAGCACCTGCCTACTCCTTATTCCTAGTTCACGGTTAATGCATCAGGTTGAGTTTCTTTAATTCTCCCAAGGGGTTCATAGATTAGTTAGGTGCATTATCAATGTCTTGGGTTCGTGATCAAACCAACTAGACCCATTATAACTCCTCCGAGATTTAGTTATACAGAAGCTTAAGTTTTTCAGAGAAACTGAAAAACTAAAACATGGAAACTTGTTATCTTCTCTTTAACCTTTCTTTTGAGTTATTACCCTGTCTGTTAAACTGTTCCAAAGTACTCCCCTACTCATTAAAGTGTCTTATGGATATTTTAAACTCCAACCCAAACCCAAAACAATTATGTTAGTGCTACAGAAACATCCAAATACTGACTGGAGGAAAACTGCAATCTGAAACGTAACACTGATGTTTATTTTTTTTTCTGTTGGCTCACAATTCTGACCTTGAATTTTTTCCCCAGGTATATTTAAGTTGATTAAGTAGATTCAACATCATATTCATAAACCCCCAATAATCCCTCTCCGATTTTATTTATACAGGAGACCAAGCTCCTGAAACTGCAACACAAACAGAAGGCATACAGATGCGTTATTTCTTGTGCTATTAAGTTGCTATCTGTTTTTTTTATAAACACTATTAGGTTGGCTACTAAGTGAAGTGTTTGTGATCTAGTCTAACCCTCAAACAACGTTGTTACTCCTACCGAACAGGTTTATACTGAAACAAGGCATTCAGAGATTAAAACTGAAACTGGGAATAAACTGTAAATGAGCAACTGTTACAACTCCATCTGTTTTTTTCCTTTCTACAGATGCAACAGGTTAGTTTCCTCTTTTTTTTTCAAAGTGTTTATATCTTGGTTGAGGGTATTAGTAGGGTGTTAGATTCCTCAGCAATCCAATAGAATAATTGTGATCCTCTTACTACAATGGTATAGAAACACCCGTTTCAGGAAACCTGAAACTGCAATCACTTTGTTTCAGATGGCTTCTTGTTGTAGTTGATTAATCTGGTTTCTCATTCTTCCCCAAGATGTAACTTTCTTAAATGTCTTAGGAGTGTTTCGGTGCATTAATAATTCAGTACAGCCCCTGTAAACCCTTCTGCAACCAAGTTATACAGAAACTTAAGTTTTTGAGGAAAACTGCAACTCTGAGACATGAAATCTGAATTTAATCTGTTATCTCCTACAGTTTTCTTTCTGCTCTCCAACCAGTTTTCCCCTTGATTGTCTAGCTACTTAGCTTAGTGTTTTAACATAGCCTTACCCTCAGAAACAGATTCAAGATAATCTGCTAAACTATAGAACGTTTTAATACTGAAGTAAAGGGAAGTTGAATATCACCTCTCTTTTTTTTTCTTCCTGTTTGTTCCTAAGTCCGGTTTTCTTAGCACTGCCCGATGAGCTCTTACTTGGCAAGGGTGTGAGTTAGTCTTTAAATTCCTCATTGGATCAATACCATCCTCCTGTTACTCCTGGAAAAGAAGACGGATGGTGTAGATTGTGTAGAAGTGTACATTGCAGAATTGAATCCGAGTTCCTGCTTGCATGTTCTTACCTTGGAGTTCTTTGCAGGAGGCCTTGGTACAGGATTTGAAAGAATTCCACCGAGGGAGTTTGCATGCTGAGAAAGAGAGGAATGGGATTATTCTCCATACTGTTGGGCAACAGCAGGTGAACAAAGCAGGGGAAATTTAATACCGATTCACCTTGTTGTTTGGATCGTACTGCTCCAGATTCACCAGAGAATTGAACCACAGTCTACCGGGAAAGGAGAGACTCTCAGTTTGCCTTGAGCTGCCTCTCCAGTTCCTTCCAAATATTTGAGCACTGAGTTTGGACAGACACACGGGTGAAGAGAGGAGTTTGAGCTGGAATATTCATGAGGAGCTGAAGGAGCTAACTTAGGAATATTTTTTTTTTCCAGACACAGGAATGATGGAAGAAGGGAATAAGGTTGGCCACTGCTTACCTTCGATCTGTTCCACGCCTGTTTGCTCCAGTGATCCAGAGGCTGAGGCGGCTACTTCTGGACATGCACAAGGAGGACGTAAATGCTGAAGTCCCAGACATACGAGCAAGGGTTTGATGGGCAGATGAGTATTTAATTGCTACCGGTGGTAAGTTCCAAGGACTCTGTGAGAGTTCGTGTGCAGGCATGAAGGTTTGTGAAAGAATATAATCTGGTGACTGGTGCCCATCTCTTGTCGTCTGACTGTTTTTTTTTTGAAACAAGGTAGCATAGGTGGTGTGTGTATGAGCAGAGGGAAATAAGAAAAGGAGATGGTGTATGTCGATGAACAGAACATGGAATTGCTGTGCTGTCCTCAATCAGTCGTTTCCCCTAGGTAGTCTCATATATCTAGAGACGTAATAAGTTATTGAATTCCAGCACGGCTCAATTGGTTAAGACGTTCACTAGGCATACGAGAGGTATGGGTTTCGAATCCCGGCTAGAGCATATATATATATATACACCCTATTCGTTTTGTCGCGTTCTAATATGTAACGTTACATGTATATACCAAGTTCAATTGTTCGTACATTATTATACGTCCGGCTTATGAAACACGACCGGATGATCTCTTCGCGTTTATGATTTTATGCATTTAATTCGTTTAGGGGTGTTTCAATTATGTACTTGTCTTTACTTTGATTAATTTAACAACAATCATACCTCCTTTCTTCTATATGAAATCGCCTGCCCATGTGCTATAAGAGCAAGTTGCTTTTCTTTGTTTATAGTCTTGTAAAGGTAGATCTAGTTTTCTTATTTTATGTCATTACTCTTCCAAGACTAATCCTCTTAGTTGTTTCCTTGCAGGCATACAGTAGTGGAGGCTCCAATTGACTTAATATATTTGCTACATTATCATATAGCACATGCTAGGTGAGTCACATTACCATAAGACAATTTTATTAACTAAAACTAGCCAAAATACACCCTAAATGGCGCCCCATATAGAGATTAATTGGAATTGATTTTTGATTTAATTCCTGTCACATTATATTGTACTAAGACCATATTATAACATGTAATAGGTTCCAGCATTTATTTGGTACATTTATATTATGGTAAAAGATGAAAGTTTTAAGGTAAAAATGCTGATTTTAGGTACCTTTTTGTCCCAAAAACCGCCCCCATTTGTACTATGAATTTAGTACTGGAATTAATTGATTTATATGGTCAATTTATCCCCTTTTAAGATTATCAACTCGTGGCTCCTCAAAAACTTCAAGGCAATTGCGTAAAACGCATTTTTGTGACACCCGAAGGTGCGTTTTTGTGCTTTAAGGATTTTTCTGAAAAATAATTAGTCTCTATGAGTTCCAAGTGTTTATTGACACTGTTTATAGTCAATAAAAATATGTTAAGGTGTTACATTGAGTTATATGGGGTTATATAAACTCGTAACTCAATTTCCGGGCTACCGGGACACTCCCGGGGCAAAAAGGAGCGTTAAGAAATTCGTCCGAGAACTTTGTTTATTTTTGAGAAAGTGGCTGGAGAATCCTCTTTAGGATGTTGAATAATGATGTTAGGAACTCTAAGAATTAATTATATAGGAGTTCGTACCACCTCGGCACTCCTTCGGGGCATTCCCGGGCCTTTATGGGCCCCCCATCGGGAACTTCCAAGCACTTTATATTTAACTGGGAATTTATCATGAGTACTTCTGAAATACCCCTAACCTTAAAAACGTAATTAAATGATCTAAGATGGTTAATAAACATCTAAATATCATTGAGGAACAATCTAAAGATCTCAACAAGGCAAAACATGCCTTAAGATGGGTAAAGCCAAAAATGTGCTTTAAGACACCATAGAGATTGTATGACCTCAAATAGGATCCAAAGTGGATTCCTAAGTATTATAATGAAGTAATGAACATTATAAAACTATTCTCAAAGGAAACCAAGCTCTAAAACATGTTCTAACACAAAATGTGCTTTAAAATTCCTTAAAGCACGTTTTTGAGAAAATTGACTTTCTGAGTAGGTTTTGAGTGGTGTTAGGCATTGGATTAGACCTTGTTATACTAATGTACTATAATGTACCAAATTAAAAGGTCTAAATCCAAGATTTCAAAGAAAATCCGAAATATGGCACTCATTTGTGAATAGTAATCCAAATAGTGCATTTTTAAGCAAAATTGACTAAGTATAGTCAATGGTCAATGAATGACTCATCTTAAACCATATGAGGTCGGAATCATGGAGCAAGGAGGACAGCACATTCAACTTTAATACATAATATCTAGCCAATTTGGTGAATCACCATTTACTATTCCATTTTCTACTTTTCATTCATTAAAACACATTTTCTTTCTTTCTCTTTCCTCTTGTCCCATTACAGCCGAGACATAGGCAGTTCCAAACCCTCTCAACCTGTGTTCTTGAGTGTTCAAGGCAAATCAATCCCATTTGCACCTAAGGTAATGATTTAAGGCTTATTTTAGCTCTTTTTCTTCATCTCTTCATTACCTACACTTGGAGCTCATGATCTATCACTTTACATGGCTCATTCTCAGCATTTTAAACCTTGAACAACCATCATTCTCGGCTGAAGCAAGTTTTGGGACCAAGGTTTCCAAAATTGACATTATAAGGTAAAAACATACCTTAAGCATTTCTATTCTCCATCCGGTTTGCTTCTTCTGATTTCTATGAGTTTATTCACTCATAATCTTCATATTTACATGTTTATTCAGTTGGTTAACCATTTGGAGCAAGGGTGGCCGAAAATCAAAGGAAATATCATTCTTTAAGGCATTTTGCCAAGGTAAAACCTATTACCATAGCAGCTTGTTGTTGTCTAGCTATTCCCTATGCTTATATGGTGAATTTAACACCATGTGGTGTGTTTAATTCAGGCCGAAACCCATTGGAGATTACCTAGCATTTTTAAGGTGATCTTTGCCTTAAATCTTACATTAATTGTTCTTTATGGTTAAGCTCATGCTTGGAGTGTAACCATATCTTATTTTGGTGTATTAAACATGTGTGAGTGCTGTGGTGATTTTTCCTCCAAGCTGCCGAATGGGTATAAGGGCTTTAAGTACATAAATCAAGGTATAAACACCTTAAACTTATGATTTTATGATTTCCTAGCATATATAAATTATGTGCCGAGAGTTGAGGTATTAATATGGGTGATTTTAACCTAAGTATGGAAAAAAATGACTAAGATAAATTAAGATAGTCATTTAAGTGATTTAATTAACATAATGGTCAAATTATGACATTATGTGGAAAAATAAATAAACTATAGTAAGGCCGAGAGCTTATATTATATTTGAGCTATTTATGTGTAATTTTATGTTATAAAGCAAAGTTGTAATAAGGCCATGTCATTAGGCCATTTTATTTAAGTTTAAAAGCTTAAATAATTTATTTTATGCACTTACTATTAAGTAAGGGGTCAAAGCCGTAAATAATTAAACATTAGAGGGCTGTAGGTGAATATAGCCAAAAATTGGGATTTAAAATGTATTTAAATAAAAATTATAAGATTTTATAAAGTTTTGGGGTGAAATTGCAAATATTGAAAAGTTTGGGTAATCCATGTAATTACCGTGAAAGTGGGGTCAAAATGATGTTTGGAAGTCAAACATTGACCAAGCAAAAGACTTTGACCAGATTTGATGATTTATTAATTTAATTATCAAATTATACTAAGTTATGTATTAACATGTAAAAATTACATAACATATGGGTATATAGGTGATTACCGAAAGTTTTGGGTATAAAATGGTATTTTATACACCTATGGGTTATTAGGAATTTTTAGGGATTTTTTTAATTAAATTTGGAGTTAATATGGATTATATAAGTATAACGGGGTTATAGGAAGTTTTAGGATTTTTTGGTAATTTTGAGTTGAATCTGGATTATATAAAGCTAAAATATATGATATTTTGTATCATTGTTACATATGGGTAACATTTGTGGTAGAAACCGTAAATATGGAAAGTATAAGGTTAGGAATGATATTTATAACCTTTTGGTATAGTTTGGTAATTTTTGGAGTTATATATAAGGTTTTATTAAGATATATGTATAATATATAGTTTTAATGACATAAGGAAACTATATATTATAAATTGGGGAGATTTGGTAATTATGCAAAGTTAGGTGGAAGGAATTAAATTAAAACAGACCCTAGGGTCTGTTCGGCAATTATAACACTTTATAACCATAGGTTATAATTATATTAAGGTTTAAGGATTATAATATAAGGTATATATTATAAGTGTGACAATGGAATATATTTGGGATTGATTTGAAAAATCTGGAAGAGTGGTGGAATTAAAATAAAACCGAGTAGGTTATGGTACATTAGGTATTTTAACAATTTATAACTATAGGTTATAATTGTTTTAATGACATAAATGTCATAATATATGTTATATAATTATAATATAACATTATATTAATTATGTGGTGGATTTTGTAAATATTTAAGAATATGGGTGCTGTTCGGAAATAATGAGAATTTTAGAACAAAAATTTATAATATGGTTTCAATGTTTATAAGGTTATAACATTTATAATATAAGAAATATTCATTTAAAGAGAATGAATATATTATAAAGGTTACCATATAATAAATGGACCCACAATACAGTATATATAAATAAATATATGTTATGGTGCGGAAAAATATAATATGGTTCAATAACCATATATTATCATAAATAAAATGATATAAGATAAAGAGAAAAGAATTACAAACATTGGATATGGAAATTCTAATGTTAAGAGTATACAGGAATAATAAGGATTTATATAATTCAAAGTATTTTTACATATGAATTATACTACATTTAACTTGGAAAAACAAAAAACCTTAGGAAAATAAATACTAAGGTGAAATGTATAATATATGATTAAGAATTATACATGCAAATATAGAAACAAACTATATATATAACAGGGTATATTGAATTACATGCGATAACCAAGTTCAAACTTTAAGTATATTAAATATACGAGACGCGACTACGCATGTAATATAACATTTTCCAAATCCCGAGTTAAGCCGAAAACCCGACAAACGTTGACAGTTAATAACGGGGGATAAACGGGAGGGATTAGTAACGGTACGGGGTGCCGTAGTGTATTGTTAGTATGAGATGCTGATGCATAGTGTGATGCATATAATAGATTGTTAGAGGCGTCTCGAGGATCGCCAGAGATTTTAGCTGATTCAAACTCCACGGTCTTATAATCCCGGTGCACGGTATGTTATTTATGTGGCTTGATTGTCTCTGAGGATTTCCTCAGTTCAGACATTGTGTGAAAATCTGCGTTAAGATTGAATGTCTGCTTGTGTGAATTAATATGCTTGAGTTGTGTATTAATGCTGCTTTATTATTATTACTATTGAATGATAACAGTACTGTTCGTATATATGAACATATTATAAACGAACTAGCGGCAATGATGCTATCTTATATGTGTAATATAAGGAACGTAAAAAACGTTGTAGCATTAGGATAATAAGATATATATATATATATCATCCGAGACTTATATACGGAGCATTGGCCTCTTTAACGCCGCTCTCGTATCCAACACTGGATCCCGAGTCGACATACTCAGGATTGGACTAACGACCTAGTCTGCTGTGTTAGGAAAAATGGTAAGACGATGCGATGGTATAAATAAGTTAATCAAGAGGTTGTGGCTCTTACTGTATATTGTGACCAACTAACGATACTAGGACGCCGTGGGGGCATCCGTAAGTATCTGGATAAATTTCTAACGGACTACAGATGGTTCGTCGGTCGGAGACTCTACCGCTGGAGTGGCTACTACCGTGGTGACCCGCCATAGGAGATGGGTAACTTAGAGACGCGTCGTTCTAACGAGACGTTGTCATTAGGCATGACTGAACAATTACGAACGACTATATTAGTTCGTACATTAGGCGAACATTATTGGGCTTGTATGCCAAAGACGAGATATTATACTTGTTATAATTCTCGTTGTTTCGCCTTGTTGCTCAGTGGTTATGCTTTGTGGCTATGTGGTGTGTGTTGGGGATTTGTTGAAACGAGTCATTGTGCTCATATTGTGTGTTGTGAAATGGTTGATTGAGTCATTGTGCTTCTGTCTGAATTGTGAACTGGTTGAGTCAGTCGCTGTACTCATGTGTGGATTATTGTAGATTGTTTGGTCGAGTGAGTCGCCGTACTCAATTATGAACTATCAAGTGTTTGTTGGAATGGAGTCTCTGTACTCATATAAGCGTTGTAACGCTTTCAGTGGTTTACTACGATGCGATGTGTGAAGCGGGGGCTTGTTTGCTATTTGAGTTTATTGCAATGTATGTTGTTGCTTTACAATTTTTTGTATTAAACTACTTGCATGAAATGAATTACATGCTCTTGACCAATTAACTGAGGCCGAGGGGCATGACAGTCAGGTAGTAACATACTCAGGAGGGGCTGATTCCATACACAAACAAACATTTTGCAGGTATGCAGCTTCCGGTGTCGACAAAGAGAGGGACACGATGGGTAGTTTAGTTACAGTTGATTAAATATGCACTGTTGCATTTTGATACGAACTTAGAAACGTGTATAGGATTGGGATACTTAGATGCTCACTATGAATGTATTTTATATTGGTTTGGGAAGGTTAGATCTATCTCTTGTTGTCACTGTGGGAAATTGTTTCGTATATATATATATATCAGTAAGCACGTTATTACTCGTATGGGCGAGTGAGAACGGTGACACCAGTAGTTCAATTGTTTAGATTACCGTTGCGATTACAATGTTAAGTAAGACGATTAGGAGCCGATTAGAGTAGGGGTGTTACAACTTCAATATATGTTTAGTAAAGTGTTGTTGTGATTTGGAATGAAGTGTAATGCTTTATTTTATTTTGTAAGGTATTTCCGGGACTTTTAGGCCTTAAGGGGCCTTTAAGGGAACTCCGGGCATATTGTATTTTACTCAGTTCTAACTGAGGACTTGTGTTTTAAAGGTCATAAAATGATCCTTGATTAACTCCATATGAGTTTTATAGCTTATTTAACTTGTTTAGCTTAAGGTCGGGCTTTAGCACGTTTTTGACCTTAAGGAGTTTACGTGCGTTTTAACGCCCAAGTGTTTATATACTTTCTTAGGGTTTAATAATCCCCTAAATAATACTTAGTTATCATTATTTAATTATTTAAATGTTAGGGGTATTTCAGTCTACCCCCCTTAAAAGGACTTCGTCCCGAAGTCATAACTTATACTTATTCATCCTATGGAATCAAGTTCCTCATATCTATTCTGTATACTTATCATTCCTGGGTGTCAATATTATATTGACACCTCTACATTCCATCTGTAATCCAAGTGTATGCAATTCGTACATATACATAACCTTACTCATGACATTCAATATAATCGTAGCACAAATAACTGGTAAATACTGTAAAGCAAATAAGTGTTTCAACTTCCTAGCTATCCCGCTCAGTCATCACTGCAAGTGCAATACCAAAACACTCAGTCCTATAGAGTGCAGAGGCGTGAACACTGGTGGAACGCGAGCCTTTAATTACGGTCCAAAACCGTGTACAATTACGGTTCTGGACCATAATCTACGCGGGCGTCAATAAAGATGGCGACGTCTTTAATTACGGTTAAAACCGTAATTAAAGGCCCTTTTCCGTCCCGCGTGTCATTGACTTTACATTACGGTTATGGTATAACCGTAATGTAAAGTATACACTTTAGATGACGGTTTTAACAATAACCGTAATGTAAAGTCTTTTGGCGCGCGCGCCCAAAGGACTTTACATTACGGTTATTGTTAAAACCGTCATCTAAAGCGTAATTTTTTTTTACAAAGCTACACAATTGCACAGAGCCAGAATTATAACAGATAAGCAACAGAGGGCATCAGACCAACAAATGTGCAGAAACTGCACAATTGAAACACCTGAATCAAATACCAACAACACAAATTCATTCTCTGCGCACAATTGCAACAGAGATAACATCTAATATACACCAGATCGAAATCTTGTTATAGCAACAAAAATATTCAATACAGCAGAATCTGTTACAGCAGCTAGCAATTCATTACAAAAATATTCAATACAGCAGCTAGAATCTGTTACAACAGCAGCAGCTAGCAGAATCAGAGGGCTACAAAGGTAGCAGTGTAACCTATACATGGTAGATACAGCTAGGATGACTCCCAGCTAGAAATAGCATAAACAGCGTAAAACAGTACAAAAACGGTGCAGAAAACTGTGAAAAACAAAATCCATCATAGCAGCATCAGAGCTAGCTAGTCTACCACTCCATTCTCATAAACATGGCTGACATGCTCTCTCTGACATGCAACAAGTCGTTTGGACTGTAAGTCGAGAATTTGGCAAAATGCTCTTTATCTGCAACAAGAAAAGGAATGGAACACATAATGAGATTAAGATAAAGACACAAAAAATCTGCCGAAAGAATTAAATACAAGACAGCGTTCGTATTACCTTGTCTTTATCATTCTTAAATCCTGGGAAGTACCCACAGAACTCGTACATATACCGCATCACGTAGTACCCGCAACTCCTAGAATCCTTTGGGTAGGGCACTAAATCACCAAAATTCACAAATGTAAAACAATTGTACAAAGATAATAGCAGCACGAATGAAATACATGAATTACCAAACCTTGATGTAATCGACGGTCAAATCACCAAACTCTCCCTGAGGGGTTTTTTTTGTAACAATGTTACATATATTAACAAAAGCGTTTAGCAAAATGAACAAGTATATTAATTTTGGTTCAAAAAACTTACAAACAATTAAATAGTAATAAAAAACTTACTCTTTGATTAAGTCTTCAGTGTTGAATTCTGTCCACTGCCCTAGTGGATCTAGAACGAGCAGAGTAGCGGTGGCAGCGCAGAATATAAACAAGCCCAGTGGTGGCTACAATGTCAAATACAAAATGAAATGAGAAATGAAGGTAAAAAGTTAGCTAATTAGTATGTAATTTATATCAGAACTCACGTTTGGTGATACGGCATTAGAATGAATAATTTATTCTGTTGATCAGCAACATTGAAGCAATGAATCATGTATTTACAAAACCTTCCCGGGTCCCTAGTGACTGAGTCGTACGATAAACGCTCCGGGCACACCGCAGTAATGGAGGTCATGTCCTTCTCAGCACATCTCTCAAGCAGACCTCTATTATATTACATGTACTATAAAAAGTTAGCCAATGCAACTTCATAGATACTTATTCTATATGTTTTTACAGTATGAGGAAAGAACACTTACTTTACATAAGCTTGAATAATGTTAATGTTCAGGTAATCTCCACACATCATCTCTCTGATGTCCCCAAAGTTGATTGCCGTGATCATATCTTCTTCGTAGTGAAACATCGACTTTGGAAGCGTCATCATGAAGTTGATAGTACCAGCATTTGACTTCACAATGATCTTGTCGTAGAGATTCATCTGACGAGCCCCAAAACATTAACAAGTTTTTGTGGCAGTGAGAGCTTATTTTTAGGCGTCTCAGAAGTCCTGGTGCGACCCCGGACGGGCGCTGGATTCTTACCTTTCGCACCCCGACTCACTAGATTCTTACCCTTCACACACAAACAGTAAAGCATAAATGTAAAGATAATTACTAATTGATTATTATAGTAACATTAAACATTTATCTAGAACATACCCTTGTACTTCTGACAGGATTCGCCGGCGCGCTGATCTCTTCTTCTCTGGGCCGGGATACGCGGCGAGGAAGCTCAGGGATCTCAGGATTCGCGGCGCGCTGGTCTCTTCTAGTCTGGGCCGGGTTACGCGGCGAGGAAGCTCAGGGATCTATAATAGATTAGTGGAGACACTTAATTCTAAATAATGCATTTTATTAGATACTAAATGGTTGTCAAACAGTCTTACCTCATCGGTGACAACAATATAACATGCTGGCCAAGGCAATATGTCTCCCTTCGCTTCGATCAGCGTGCATTTGTTGTCAAACGCCATTGAAAGGTATGCATGCTCAAATCCATCAATTATCAGGTCCAAGGTCACACGCGCGTAGAATGGGGGTAGACGTACGAAACTGATGAGTGTGAGTGGACCTGATGACAACACCGTCCCGTAGGCCACATCTACAGGGTGCCCTTCTAATGGTATTTGGAGACGGCTTTTTTTTGCTCCTTTAAAAAACAGAGATAATACGTGAAATAAATAAGTGAGTCCAATCTAATACTATTTAAATGACTTTATTTAAGGAGAAAAATAGTTAAACAAAGCTAACCTGGATGTTGGCAAACGGGTACGGGTCAGCGGCCGGAGCACAACTAGACGAGGAAGACGGTCGAGGAGGATCATGCTGCTGTTGAGTAGTCGCATGTGCGATCGAATTCAACGCTTCCTGCAGCCTCTCCTCTATAGCCCGGCGCTCAGCAGCCTATTTCTCCTCATTAGCTTGGCGCTCAGCAGCGAACTTACGCTCTACCATCGCCTCAACTCAGCAGCACTCATCTGACCCTTCCTAGTAGATGGTGGGAATACGTTCTTCTGACGTACTTCTCCCCCAAATCCTCTAACACGCCCCGGGTGATCCTTCTTCCAAGGATTTGATTGAGCACGTCGTCTTGAGAAGGAGGAGCGAATAAGTCTACTTCTCCTCTCTGTGCCGCCTCGTACTGTCCAATTTTCAAAGAAGTTGACACTTAATTTAAGATCAACAAACACTTGAGTATATTAGTAAATTATTTAACAGCTACTTTAAAACACTTACAATTTGGTTAGCCAGTTGTTCCCGCAGCATGAGGAAATATCCTCTGACCTTCGCTGGTCGTTTTCTGGCGTCCCAGTACGAACATCTGCACCCTCCTCGCCTCAGAGACATCCTCGATCGGGCATTCACTTCCATCCTCGTTCCTCTGTGTCAGCAGACCAGCTTCTTTCCACATGTCGAGGCTGCCCACATATCCCCTTTGTCCCATGGTGTGGGGGTAGAGATTAGCTTCACGGTTTTGCTGTGCTTGTTCTTGTGTTTGCTGTTAAGAAAGTACAACAGAAAATTAATTAGAAAATCAGGGATAAAGCATTATGAGCTTTAATTCAGAAAAGAGTACACACAAACATACCCTGAACTCGGGGGTGGAGTGCCGCTCAACGAACTCCTTCCACTCCTCTTCAGTGATCATGCCGTTGTACACAACATACGGCGGAGGCTCACGTGGGGGCACCCTGTTGATCCAGTGCTCAACCAAGTAGTGGCGGAATGATTTCGCTTTGCCAGACACCAAAGAAAGAATGGTCTTCTTCACTTCTTCTGGGATTTTGTATCGTTCTTTCGCCATCTTTCGATACTTATGTCCTTTTGGAAGCATTTTTCGGTGGCCCATATACACGTTTTTGCCACTATGTTTCAAGCGGATGCTACAAGTTTTTCACCACAAATCGGACACGCCAACGCCCTCTTGATTGAATAGCCTGAAAGATTACCATAGGCGGGGAAATCATTGATTGTGTAGTACAACATAGCACGCAAATTGAAGTCCTCTTTACTGAATGAGTCGTAAACCGTAGCCCCTTCATTCCACAAGAGTTGTAGATCCTCTATCAAAGGTTGTAGGAATACATCAATTTTGTTGCCCGGTTGCTTTGGACCCGATATTAACAAAGACAACAAGATGTGTCTTGGTTTCATGCATAACCACGGCGGTAGATTGTAAATAACCAAAAACACAGGCCAGGTACTGTGTATGCTACTCAAAGTACCGTAAGGGTTCATCCTATCCGTGCACAAGCCTAGCCTTAGGTTTCTCGGTTCGTTACCAAACTCAGGAAATTTTACGTCTATGTTTCTCCACTGTGGTGCATCAGCGGGATGTCTCAATCTGCCATCCTTTTTCCTGTGAACTGAATGCCACCGAAGATTCTCTGCGTCTTTCTCAATGGAGAACAAACGTCTGAACCTTGGAATGATGGGCAGGTACCACAGTACCTTAGCTGGTGAACCTTTCTTACTACCGCTGATGTGAGTTTGTTGTTTCTTATACCGTGACGCTCCACATGCTGAACAGCTTTCAGCAAATTCATCCGATTTCCAAAACAGCATGCAACCATTTGGACAAGCATGAATTTTCTGGTACTCCATACCCATTGGGCACATCAGTTTTTTGGCTGAGTACGTAGTCGTTGGTAAAACGTTGTCCATCGGAAGAACGTATTTCAATAGTTCCAGGAGGTCAGTGAAACTTACGTCGCTCCAGCCATGTTTCACTTTCAAGTTGAATAGCTTGAGGATGACACTCAACTTGCTTAACTTTGTAGGGTCACACCCGGGTACAACGGGTTTTGGATGAATCCAACAAATTTTCATACTTGTCTGGCGTGTTAGAGTAATGTCGTTCCACATCTTCGAGCATAGTCTCAATGTCATCATCCCAGAAATCTGGCTCAACGTTCGCTGTAACGTCTTCTGGATCACCCGCAACTGTATCATCTCCAAGTTCTGTTTCTGTGTTTGCCTGACCATTATCCCCTTCGTCAGGCTTAATAACATCGAACGCACTCTGACCATGCCATCGGATTATGTCTTGGAAATCTTTTGTAAAACCGCGGCGGATCAGATGTTCCTTAATTGTTTCAACGCCGCGATATCTCAGATTGTTTTGGCAGTCGATACATGGACAAAATATGTATCCCTTGTCTGTAGGTTTCAGATTGTTCGCCAACACCGTGCATAACTTATCAACTCCTTCTAAAAACTTGTCGTCCAAATTTCCGCTGTAAATCCACGAACGTTCCATCTCCTTCTAGCTATTTATATGAAGGCAGCCATTTCATACCGTCACCCGTGGCAGAGTCTTTACACTTTTGTATCTTATCAACCTAAATCCATCAATGAGTATTAAATCCCACCGGTGAACGTGTTTTAATATGTAATTTATTGAAAATTTCGGCAGCATCTCCCTACAGTTCTTCAAATGCACGATATTATGATATTAATCAATAATATATGCATTCGAAGAACAATAAAGAGATACTGCTGAAATAATCAATAAAGTACATATTAAAAGCACATTCACACCCTAGGTGTGAGATTTAACAATCATGGGCAGTCCCGACAGGGACTGCCGAACTGCGAAGATATACCTCTATTAGGTATATCTTGGGCGGATAACTATGTTTGGTAGTTTGTCAAATATTATATGTATATATATAAATCTTACCTCTGGTAGACGATTAGCCGATGCTAAGACGGTTGAGGTCGGAAGCCTAAATAAAGTCGTAGTCCTGATGGATAAATGAAAAACGACAACATTAGAATTCATCAAAAAATCAAGGTTAAATGCTAGCTAAACCATGGAAAAAAATCGACAGCATCTCCCCTATATTTCTAACGTCTCCAAATCAGTTTTATCAATGTCAAATTCGCACGCACCATCTAGAACGGTAACATACATAAACTTATCTTCTTCTACTGTAATGAAGTTTATGACCTTCTCTGCAGTACTTCAGATTGAAGGACTGAAACTAGTCATTCTAGAACCATTAAAATACCGAAACTCATCTTATTCTTTCTGGTGGTTATAACAATAGCATTGTTGATTCCTGTCACAGCTTGTGAATCAAACAGTGAGCATCTGGCATAGCAGATTGAGCAGTTGAAAATGAGCTATTTTCAGGAATCGGTAATATACTTGAACTTACTTTCTTTCCTGTGGTAGTTTTAAGTAGTAGCATTTTAAAACTACACTATTATGTATTAATTGTAATACTAAATGCTAAGAATAATAAATACAACCGTTTACAGTTTGGTTTGCAAAATTACCGTTACTAAGCACCGAAGTGGGCAAGTAGTGTAGAAATCAGCCCACGAACTAGGTTGCAATTAACTGTGAATCTGGGCACAAATATATGAACAAGGTTAGAACATTTGCCATTACACTCTCAGGATTCAATACAAACGAGGTTAGAACTTGCAATCGAAATGCATGTATCTGAACAAAGTTAGAAAAAAACGACAATCAATCGATCGCATACCAATACGCGATAGAGACGTCGACAGTGAGACCAGTGGTAGATGGGTGGTGACCGGCGGCGATGGGAGTGACAAAGGTGGTGGGAGCGACGGCGGCGATGGCCGTTAGCAAGGTGACTGGAGAGAGGAGGCGATTTCAGTGAGGAAGATAGCGCGAAAGAGAAGAAGAGTTACTGTAAGTGTGCAGAGTAAACGGACAAATGTTCTAGTTAAAAGGACTTTAGATTACGGTTTACATGAAAACCGTAATCTAAAGTCATACTTTAAATGACGGTTCCTAAAGAACCGTAATCTAAAGTGTAACAAAATTAAAAAAATAGCGCAAAAATTATTTGGCATATGCTGGTTTTCGAACTCAAGATCGATGGTGTTGACTCATGTACCCACGACCATTATGCCATGAGTCTTAGTCGATCAAACATAGGTAACACATTAATATAAAGTTTTTTAATCTAAAATACACTGGTAAAACGACGTCGTTAACTGTAATTTAGATTACGCGCGGAGTCGAAAAAATCAAATAATGCGGGAAATATTTGGCGTCAGGTCAAAATGACGTCGTTGACCATCAGTCGGAGGTAGGCGCGCCTTTTTTAGGACGGACTTTAGCTGACGGTTAGTAAAACCGTAATCTAAAGTCCGTTGACTGTAAAGCGCGCGTCAACACGGGACTTTAGATTACGGTTTCACTAATAACCGTCATCTAAAGTCCGTCCTAAAAAAGGGGCGCCTACCTCCGCTCGATTATTGATTACGGTTAATTCAATAAACATCGTTAATTAATTCCGGCCTTCCTATTAATTACGGTGTCTGTTAAATCCGTGATTAAAGCACCGTCATTAAAGGCTCGCGTTCCACCAGTGGAACCCTTGGCAGTAAATCTCTTGTGTGATTGTAGGAATGAATATACTGCAAAGTAAGCAAGTGTACTTTTATTAACCATCCAAGTGTTAATCCAAGTGTCACGTAGGACACATCAATACCAAGTGTTACATAGAACACACAAATAACCATTCAAGTGTCACATAGGACATAACAATAACCAAGTGTTACATAGAACACATCCATAACCATTCAACCAATTGCACACATGCGCAACAATCTAACACAATCAACCAAATACAAAAATATAGACTACAGATATGCAAGTCGCATGTGGTGCTCTACCCCCCTTAAAAAGGGTTACGCCCACATATCCCCCACAAGTATACACAAAACTAAGAGAAAAGTGCTGGATACTTGTCTCGCATGGAGTCTTCTAACTCCCATGTCGCCTCCTCAATGTCGTGGTTTGACCACAGAACCTTGACCATTCTAATGGTCTTGTTCCTGGTCCCCCGAGTCTTATAGTCTAAAATGCGAACTGGGGTCTCCTCATATCTAAGTGTAGGGTCTAGCTCGAGTGTCTCGGGCTCTAAGGTATGTGACGGTGAGGCACATTCTGCTTTAGTGAGAAATGTGAAACACACTGTGCATTCTCCCAAACTCAACAGGGAAATCTAATCTATAGGCTAATGGGCCCACTCGCTCCGTAATAAGGTACGATCCTACATGTTTCGGGCTAAGCTTGCCCGTCTGCCCAAATCTGAAAACTCTCTTCATAGGTGAAACTCTAAGGAAGACTCGATCGCCTACTACAAACTCGAGGTCTCTCCTACGGACGTCAGCATATGACTTCTGTCCGTTTACGAGGTATAGCCCCCAAGAATCTATGCACTCTTTGACACGTTCCATAGTGCATTAGTATGGTGTTTTTATTTGAATCCCGTGTGTACGGTGAAGGTGGTCTACTATCTTGTATGTTTCCAATATTATCTCATGGTTTGTTTAAACTATCGTGTGTAACACACTTCCATTAATCGCCTCTTGTAGTTGTAATCGTCGGCGCTCGGGTCTTGTATTAATATTGGGGCTTACTTAAAATCTCTCTCTTTGATCTTCAGGTTATCATCTTGTGATTCTGGTATCTGAGTTTACTGTCACCATATTCAGTTTTCATTTTCAATTGTAAAGTATGAGCTATGGTCGAGCTGTGCATCTTATAATATAGAAGGTTTCTTGATATTATTGGTTCACTATTTATCGGTAGTACATACATGATTACTATCGTCTGTTCATCAGGTATACCACAGTAGGGTTCCTGCTAAGGTTTCTAACAAGATACAGTTTCCTTTCAATTGAACATGTTCTTGTGGTTGTGAGTCAACTCATGTGTGTATTAGTATAATGTTTCTACTCTTTATATTCTACCATGCTTATAGGTAGGTTCCCATTTAATATATGGGTTTGCATTTATAAAGAAAGACATGGAAGTCGATCTTTCCTTCCAGATGGACAATTTGGCCATAACCTAGAAGGTAGCTTGAGAATATTCTTAATATAGGTAATTGTCTCTTGATCTCCTATTTAATTTAACATGGTTCACGGGATATTAATGGTTAGTATTTCCCCACACAATGACTATTTTTCCGCCATACGCGGAGTTGTTTTAGCTACTTAATCTCTCCAGGGTAACTTGGGCAACTTAACTCTTAATTTACACCTTCTACATCTCATATACTTATTAGTCAAACTTTATATTCGATTTAAGAATAAATACGTACAATCACAAAAATATATGTGACCACTTGTAGGGAGTCTCAGGAATCATCCAACCCTGATGGGGTCAGCGTCAATGTTGAACTATCCCTCCACTCCATTTTGTGTTTGGTTTTCCTTGATCTGACCAGGATCAAGTTCGACCTCCCACGTCAAATATCAAACAATCACATAATTGTCATTTTCCAATTTTATCTTATCGAACTTTGTGACGTGGTGATTACTACATGTACCTTTTCCTTGACTATTATACAACTATCCCAATAACTGTTATAACCTATACTTGAATCTAGTGTATTCCTTAATCCCCGGAACTAAGTTCCTTTGATCAAATCATCAAGCGGGGAAGCCAGTTTTTCCTCTTGGCATAAAAGATAAATTCTTATTAAAGCATCTAGGCTCATACTGTCTAATAATTATATCCATCAATCAGTTTAACTCTTAAATCCATCATACAAGTAATAAAAGTTATGGACTTATACCTTAGAATACCCTCATCTCTTTAAAAGGCTCACCTAGTATTTAACTCACAAGGGCTTGATAATTGCCTAAACTTTAGTTGTCATTACATGGAGCAAAGACAGTCACAGTTAGACTCCAAGGAAAAGTTTTCATAACTCGATCAACAATTATAGTTCCATAAAGTATTATTCCTTCGTCTTTAAAGCTTGGTTTTTCTTATTTCATCTAAACTCCATAATTCAGGTGAACCGTATGTTCAGCCTAGGTTAAGTATCTCTTAATATTAGTACCATCTCAAACTAAGGGTTTCCAGTTTGAATCCTACAGTTTGGTAACAGGACAGTCAAAGCTTATTGTTTGTTTATTCCTCTTCGAAACGTGGTTAATCCACAAACTCCAAGGCTTCCAAAAATAGGACGATTAGGTGTAATAAATAGAGGATCTAAAATTCTTAGAGATTGTATATAACGTTAGGAAAGTTCACGTATAGAATACCTGTTACAAGTCAAGGGTATGTTTTCCTACTTTAAGTTTAATTTCCACTCACTTTTAGTGTATATAATAATTCAAACTCTTAATATAGCTTATACTACCTTCATTGTAAGTGTCAAGGAGAGTTATTCGTTACCATGTTTATATTAAAATTATATTACATAGGGGTTAACCTTATTTGAATTCTTGCACTCTTTATTCGCATTCATAAATTGACCTGTCATAGAAGGCATATGCTCGTATAGATCCATAAGGATAGTGTAGGACATGTGTCTCAAAGTAGGGTAGGTATATTTCCTGATACTTAACCCTCTGAATATATCAATACTCACTAGTAGAAAAATGGCCATTTTCGGCCCCCCATTTTCGGCGGTTTTTTAAATTTTCGTCGAAAATGTGTATTGGGTCATGCTATTTTCGGCGGTTGTATATAGGAACCGCCGAAAATAGTCAAGTCGAAGCATCATTTTCGGCGGTTCCTATATACAACCGCCGAAAATAGCCAAATCGAAGTATCATTTTCGGCGGTTCCTATATACAACCGCCGAAAATGGTCTTTGAGTTGGCTATTTTCGGCGGTTGTATATAGGAACCGCCAAAAATGATGCTTATTTCTAATACCCTAGCGCCCCGACTCGACATATTGTCGAAGCTCTACTGCCTCTCTTCTTCCTCGACTCTCTCTACTCCAACTCGCCCTCAAATCGCCCTCTCTTCTTCTCGGTCACCACCGTCACCGCCGCACCTAACGCCGCCCCAACCGCCGCCGCCTCCTGCCGCCCCAGTCGCGCCGCTACCCCGCGGTCTGCTGCTGCCCAAATCCAACGCCAACAGAGAATCAGGGTTAGTTTTTCTCCTATTCGAAACTTTTGAAATTTTGTTGAATTGGGTCCTAATTTGTTGTTTATATGTAATTGTTGATTGATATATGTATTCTGGAGTGTAATTGATTGATTGGTTTGATTGGAAATACAATATGTGGGCAATTTTAGAAAATAAAATATACGCTCGCAAGGTGTTCGATGAAATGATTTAACCAATTTCAATGATTTTTTTTGCTATCTTACCATTTTATGTGAATTTTGAGAAGTAAACGACCTTGGTGAATTGACGTATCAATTGTACTGTGTTTTCTTCATTTAGATACCACACAAGATTGGCAGTAGTAGTCGCGTTAGCTAGCTCCTCGTGTCTTCACTCGCCACCCGCTTCCGTTTGATCATCGTCCTTCCAAATACCGGTTAGTTTTTTTTCAACCTAAATCAATTTCAATTTATCATGCATAATTGTTTGTATAATTTGTTGATTTATATAAAATAGTTAGTTGCAGGATATATATATATAACACGATAGAATAACCACAAAATAATGTATATGCCAGCAAGGTGTTCTATAAAATGTTTGTGTAGTTAGTTTATTTATATTTAGTAGCTAGTTAGTTGAGTAGATGTACATATATAAATATAACAAAATAAAATAACCAACTATATATTTATATATATATATATATATATATATATATATCATCAAGTAGTATATATATTATAGATGTGTATATACATATAAGACAACCAAGTAGTATATACAATACATATATTATAGATGTGTATATACATATATATAATATGCATATAACACAACCAAGTAGTATATATAGGAGAGATATATATATTATACAGACTCGCCGTGCGAGAACCATATCGATATATCCTTTTCCGAAGATAGGTTAGTTATTGTTATTTTATATTTAATATTTTAAATGTGGTTAAGTTATATGCATATAACACTTTTTTCTAAATATTTTTAAAATTTTGACTGGTTGTTTGTAGAATGGACCGTGAAGGGATGTACGGTCTGCGAGGGAATTATTTTGAATCGAAAGTGGAAAATGAATTTTGCAAAGCAGCTCTCTATCATCAGAAAAAAGGATGAACAACACT
This sequence comes from Limonium bicolor, assembly GCA_023374045.1. Taxonomy (NCBI): domain Eukaryota; kingdom Viridiplantae; phylum Streptophyta; class Magnoliopsida; order Caryophyllales; family Plumbaginaceae; genus Limonium; species Limonium bicolor. Next base: position 13,068,457 of record CM041781.1, read on the forward strand.
CACATTCCCTGTCCATGTGCACAGTGCGAACTTCGCAACAAATCCCTAACCTACATGCTATCAGATTTCATCTATCACGACGTGGATTTATGCCAAACTATAAGATATGGTTTTTGCATGGCGAGTCTTTAGAAGCTAGTAGCAGGGTGCATACTTCCACCCAGCAGAACAGTGAACCAAGAAAGGTTACCGATGATACCAATTTCCTGATAATGAGTGTGATCAGAGTGACACTGAAATCAACGATGATAGTGAAAAGATTGAACAACTGAACTCTATGCTGCAAGATGTTGAGGATAATTTCACAGACAAGCCCGATGAATATCAAAGATTAGTTGACGCATCACGGTCCCCTTTGTTCCCCGAATGCACCAAATTTTCAAAATTGACATCCGTGCTACACTTGTTCAATTGAAAGCAAGATTCGGTTGGAGTGATAAGAGTTTTACGGCAATACTAGAACTATTCCACGACATGCTTCCAGATGATAACAATCTTCCTACATCCACTTATGATGCAAAAAAGTTGATGTGTCCTATGGGTGTGGAGTACGAAAAGATACACGCATGTCCAAACAGTGTGTATTATACAGAGAGAGAATAAACATTTGATTAGTGTCCAAATGTCATTTGTCACGCTATAAACATAAGGGCGGCCAATCATCCAATTCTAAGAAAAAAGTCCTCCAGCAAAAGTCATTTGGTATTTACCCATAATACCAAGGTTCAAACGTCTGTTTGCAAATGTCAGAGATGCCCAAAATTAAGATGACACGCAGAAGGAAGGAAAAATGATGATAAGCTGAGACATCAGCTGATTCACCACAGTGGAGGACTATCGATAGAAGATTTGAAGATTTTGCCAGTGATAATCGAAATTTGAGACTCGGGCTATGACAGATGGGATGAATCCCTACGGCACTCTAAGTAGTCACAACACAGCACTTGACATGTTCTATTGGTGATTTACAATCTTCCTTCGTGGTTGTGTATGAAGCGAAAATACATAAGTTATCATTGTTGATTTCTGGTCCTAAACAACCCGGACATAATATCGATGTATACCTTGCACCGCTGATTGACGATTTGAAATTGTTATGGAATCAGGGGACAGTGGTTTATGACAGTTACGGCAGACAAAACTCACACTTCGTGCCATGTTGTTTTGCACAGTGAATGACTTTCCAGCGTACGGGAATTTATCTGGATACACGGTGAAAGGCGCATTTGCTTGCCCAATATGTGAGGACGACACTTGTTCTGATCGTCTAAAGTTTTCTGGCAAAAACGTGTACATGTGTCATCGTAGATTGTTGCCATCAGCACACCAGTACCGTAAAAAAAGGAAGTTATTCAACGGAAAGACTGAAACACGTGTTGCTCGTATACCTTTGAGTTCTCAAGAGATCTATGAAAAGGTGAAAGACATTGAGAATGTTTGTGTTCCGTCCAAATCTACCCAAAAAAACATCTGGAAAAAATCTTCAAATTTTGGGAACTTCCATATTGGAGACATTTATCTGTTAGGCATTGTCTTGATTTTATGCATATTGTTAAAAATGTTGGTGAGGCTGTTGTTGGGACTTTGCTTAACATACCTGGAAAACAAAAGACGGAATAAAGGTTCGAAGAGACATGCAAGCTTTGGGCATACGTGAGGAGTTGCATCCTCAAGAAAGAGGCAAACGAACATATTACCTCCAGCATGTTACACTTTGTCTAAGAATGAGAAGATCAGCTTCTGCAAATGTCTTCATTCCCTTAAGGTTCCTACGGGTTATTCATCTAACTGGAAAAGTCTTGTGTCAATGAAGGACTTGAAATTGGCCGGGTTGAAATCTCATGATTATCACATTCTGATGTTGCATCTCCTTCCTGTTGTCATTCGTGGTATATTGCCAAAGGATGTGCGAAATGCAATTACAAGACTATGTTTCTTTTTTAATGCAGTGTGCAATAAAGTCGTGGATGCTGATACACTTGACAGTCTGCAACGTGATGTTGTTGTTACAATCTGTCAACTTGAAATGTATTTTCCACCCTCTTTTTTGACATCATGGTTCACTTAGTTGTTCACATTGTTAGGGAAATCAAATTATGTGGTCCCATATATTGAGGTACATGTATCCGTTTGAGAGATACATGGGAATTTTGAAGGGAAGGATGAAGAATAGATATCGACCTGAAGGAAGCATTATAGAAGGGACAATAACCGAAGAAGTGACAGAATTTTGTACTGAATACTTAAAGGGTGCAGTTGCTATTGGAGTACCACAACCTAGACACACGGGAGGGACAGAAGGTCAAGGTGTTACTGGGAAAAAAATTGTGGCAATTGATTCATCCTTAATGGAGTTAGCACATTTGTTCGTTTTACATCACCTTGAGATTATTGAGCCATTTTTTGAGAAACACAAGACTACACTAAGAGGTCAATATCCTGGGAGGAATATTGTTTGGTTGACAAAAGAGCAAAACAAGACCTTTTGTTCATGGTTTAGAGACCATGTTATGAAACTTGCATCACTAGCGCCTGATAATGTAGGTGAAGAGCTCCGTTGGTTAGCTTTGGGACCTGGTTCCACTGCTGTATCTTACGACGGGTATGACATCAATGGGTTCACCTATTGGACAAAACGACAAGATGATAGATGTTTAAACCAGAATAGCGGGGTGAAAGTAGAAGCAGTAACAACTCAGTACACCCGAGGTGATCCAGCTTCAGCGATTTCAACCTCGAGGTTGTATTATGGATGTTTTGAAGATATTTGGGAACTTGATTATTAGTTTCAAAAGTTTGTTATTTTCAAATGCAAGTGGGTGGATAACAGACACGGTTATCGGGTTATGATGGGTTTAATTTGGTTGATTTATCAGTCTTGGTCCTACACAAGATCCGTTCATATTTCCCAAGGACTGTGAACAAGTATTTTACATAGAAGATCCCATCGATTCCAGATGGTCAGTAGATTACCAGGGAAAAGATTTGTGATCACAAATGTTGATCAAGATGTTGATGACGATGAATTATTATTTGATGAGACACCACCCTTTCTAACAGTGTTCCTGCCACCAACATTTTGATATTCCAGACGATGTAGTGTATACTAGGTCTGATCATGATGAGGGTCTATGGGTCGAAAAACCATAAATGATGTGTTTGTTTGTTAGGTAATTAAATATTAATTTTTTATGATATCTGATTACGTATTTTATATTATTTGTTTGTTGTTGTATTAATATCATATTGTTTATCTGTGCAGACAGTTAAATGGATGATATGGACGACCCGATCGGGGAGATTCTGAGTGACGCAACCCGACCGAGGAAGAGGCAAACACGTGGAGGGAAGGGCCGCACGTCACGGCCCGAGCTGATGAGGGGGGTAGTGGCACCGCCGAGATTGTAGTGTCTGATGTGCCAGCTGCAGATACACAGGCTAGACCTTCTGGGTCAGAGATCCCAGAGACCAGGACCGTAAAACCTCGAGGTCCTACAAAAGCTCTGAAGTAAAAAAAGATTGAGTCGAAGCCGCTGCAGTTTAATGAGTATCTACAGCCGACTGGGGAATGGGCTGGAGACTTCACTACTGAGCTGGGCATCATAGTGCGAGAGTATTGTGATATCACTCTCTTCTGGCCTCAGGTTGACGAAGGATTGAAGAAGCAGATGTTTGAGATCGTACAGGTAAATAAACAATAGTTGCAGTATTTATTGATACGATTTATAAGTATGCATAACTAACATCCTTTTCATTTATGATGATATGCAGAAAACGATATCGAATACCTGCAGAAAACGAGTACTACAACATGGTCAAATCGATGATGCGCAAGAAATTTTCAGATCATAAGCATGATCTGGTCAAATGGTTCATCACCAAGAAGCTTAAGCGGCCTGACGGCGACACACGCCAACCCTGGGAGATCTACACAGCAATAACCCAAGAGAAGTGGCAGCAATTTATGATAAGAAGATGGAGACGAAGGTACATACTAACTCTTAAATAATTAAGTATTGTATATACATACAAAAAGTTTACATATGTATATGTTTTTAATCATCATCGTGTTGTATGTTTACTTGATAATAGGAGTATCGTGAGGCCCAGTCAGCGAATGCGAAGAAGAATGAATATCGTCACTTGCTGGGTGCTAAAGGGGTTAACAGAAGAGTTCCTGAGTGGGTGGCAGAAGGGGAGTTGCCATCGGATATGAGCACTGGATGACCACCAGAAACGGGGTACATTTTGGAAGCTTTCACGCACTAAGAAAGACCCAAAAATAGAGAGCGTTGTATCCCTTCGAGAAAACGAAGGAAATTGTTGATAAGATGGTAAGTACTTTTGTTTAATCCTTATTTTTTTTCAAATTCAGTATTACAATCCTATAATTTATTATAAATCCTATATGCATTTACTTCTAAAGGGTGAAATGAACGAGCAAGTAACCCAAGGGACTTGGGCTCCTGATCGACATGATGACCAGCTATCTCGGGCGCTAGGAAAGAAAGATCATCCAGGCCGAGCAGTGGGGTTAGGAGGGGTTAACATAGGGATAAGAAAAGTATTTGGAAACCCGGGTCGAGGAAAGGAAGTAGTAGTCAGGAGAAGATGATCTCTTATGATGAGCATTTACGTGTCCTAGTAACATCAAAGAACAGTGGAAGAATGAGATCTTTGCTAAAATGCGTCAGGGGACTGGGGCACCCCAGCCATATGCTCCTACTTCTGATCCTTCTTATGCATATGCCCTGCTTCTGATCCTGCTGGACTGCACACAAGCACCGAGTCTAATGATTCGTATCCTTACGCATATGTACAGGTAAATTTTTATATCTTTAACTGTTATTACTTGTCATATCGTTTATTACATATTTATCAGTTCAATCATCTACTAATCTGATTAAATTGTAGGATCCAATAAACTGTAACCTCTTGCTCCCGTACAACAATCAAAATATAAATGTTGCAGAAGGAAGAGTGTACACATCACGCTCGAATGACGTGATCCATGGCATGCCATTACAGCCGTATCACGGGAGAGTGTCTGTGGACGAACCGATTTATACGTGTCCTGATTTAGAACTCCCTGTACCTACGGAGGAGTACAACACGGTTCGGTCTGCAAAGGGTGCATTTCTTCAATGGCCTGTTCGCCTGATTCAGAAGTGTATGAAGGTACGCCCAATACAAACCTTTAATATAGTTATTGTAGTAAATTATAAGTGTGTGGATGTTCAGTTCATGATTAGTAATGTATGTCGATTGCAAATAGACATTAAAGGAGAAATCAAAGTCTCCTGAAAAAAAGAAGTCAAAGATTATATATCTGAATACAGAGCATCCACCAATGTCGTTCCCACAGAAAACTTGGTGGATGATTCAATATATGCACGCTTGGGGCCAAACATGAAAGTGTTGCATGATGTAATCCGTGACTTCCCAGCTGCTAGAGATTCTATCCTTCTTAGCTTTGAACCTGACCTTCTTCACTATGAAGAAGTTTTAAAAGTCGACTTGTGGACAACCGACGTGCAGGACATCCTGAAATCTGAATGGGTGCCTATTTCTGTTGTCCACTCATTCATTCTGTAAGTATTAGTCTTTTTTGGTAATTAAGTTATAAAGTGATGCCCTGAAACAATGTTAATTACTATATCTTTTAATTATGAATAGGTTTTTGCATGAGAAAATGCAAACTTTTTCACTTACCAAGTATGGATTTCTATGTCCCGAGAGAACGTCATACACTGTTGTGACGACTGATGTACAAGGTTGTAAGCTCTACTTGCAGCGTGCGATTACTAACAGCATCACAGCGAAAAGAAATATCTCCTGCTGCCCTACCATCAAAAGTATAACTTGTGTTTATCATTTTAATTCCATTAAATGTTGTACTTGTTGATTTTGACATTATACTGACATGTTAGTGAAATACCCCAAACCTTGATATGTGGTTTAAATATTAAACTATGGTATGTAAAGGCTAAAAAGTGCCTTAGAAATATCAGTGAACAATTTAAACCTAGTAAAATGTAATAAAGCACTAGGATACAGTTTGAGCAAAAACATGCTCTAAGCTAGGAGTGAACTTGGTTAGGACCCAAAGAGCCTACCAAGACTTAATAATATTCAATTATGATTTAATAAGGCTAATTAAGTCCTTAGGAAACTTTGGTAGACAGTTAAACCAAACAAAACACAAGAATATACCTTAAAGTCAATAAGAGCAAAAATGTGCTCTAAACTTGGGATAAATTTGTATAAGACCTAAAGGTCATACCTATACCTTATAGATATGTTAATGAACATATTAAATCAATTACCAAAGAAAACCAAGCTTGAAAACAAGTTAAAACACAAAAAGTGCTTTAAGGAGTCTTAAAGCACGTTTTGAAAAATGTCTTGTAAATGAGTTTTGAATGGCTAAATGTCCATCATTACTCTTTAATTAACATGTGTACTATATAGTATCACATTTGGAAGTCTATATCAATGGGAAATCAAAAATTTCACAATTATGTGCCTTAGTTTATGAATAGTGCTCAAATAGTGCTAGTTTAAGTCATAAGTCAACATAAGATGTTAAATGGTCAAACAAGGCCATATATATCTTTAATATAGAAGGGGGGACGGTTTTTGAAGTGTGAGTCATCACACTTGGCCAGCAAAGTCAATAAAGAAGAAAGGATAAAGTAAAAAGACTATTTGCTTTATAAACATAAATATCTCACACTTTACCTCTCACCTCACTTTTCTTCATTTCCTTCCTTTCTCCCACCGTCTTCCTCATGGTTCTCCCACTCCAAACCGTTCATGCTGCAGCAACCACTCTTCTTCAACTTCATTTCCTTGCCAAATCCAACTCCATGCTCCAAATCAAATTCTAAGAGCATATTTGGCTAGTTAGACCAAGCCCTTCATTTCCCTCTTTTCAAAACTTCAAGCTCTCAAGTTTGATTCCATGGAGAATCTCCATTGATTGAGGAAAAGCTCCATTTCTTGCACCTTGTTGTTCTTCTTGGTTCTAAGGTAATAAAAGTCTAAGAAAACTAGCATTTCCTCTCATTTTATTCATGGCCGAGAATCACCTTGTAATGGTGTCTTCTCTTGCTTTTGTTTAGCTTCATTCCAAACTTCAAAGGACTTGGTGGAGTCCTCTCTTGCTACTTAATCAAATTCTCATTTAAATCCAAGGTAAATATCTATTTTAGTGTTTAAAACACTTATGTTAATCTAGGGTTTGTTCATGAGCTTAAGTATAATGCTTAATGCTCATTATTTACTTGTATATGATTAGAAGTTTGACAAGCAATCAAAAACACCTTGCCGATTTTTAATCAAAAAGGGCAAGGAAAAAACAAGTGAGGAAGTTTTGAAGAAAGAGAGGTAAATGAGCTATCTTAATGAAGTTTTATGTGTCCTAGGAAATTGAGCTTTAAAATGCTTATTAAAAAACTACCTAAAGAGCCAATGGGAAATGAGATAGCAAACTATCCAAAAAGGAGTTTATTAAGGGCATATGTATTGTTGGGTGTATTTGCAGGTCAAAGGCATTACTTATGTGGGAAATTCAGCGTTTAAGGTTTATGCTATTTAGGGCCTAAGAGCCATGTTATTTAAGGGCCTAAGTGCCAAGCAATTAAGTTTATGCACTATATTGTGATGTAGTGTAAATTTGGTGAAGTTTGTGTGTGAGAAAGTTCTTGGTGGACTTAAGTGTTCTTGAATGGAATAAGGCAAAAACCTAAGTGTTGGATGTGAGAATATACAAGAGAAGCTATGGCAAAATTTGGAAAATGTGTAAGAAGTTCTAAGTGTTTTAATAAGTTTTGGTGAACTAGGAAGTGTTAAAGGTGAACAAATGTTTTACTAGGGAAGAAAAACATGTACTAAGGTGATTTAGAGTGATACAAGGATTTAGGTATTATCTTGGAAGTTCTAGGAATTCAATGTGTGTTTTTTGAGAATGTTGATGTACAAGGAAGAAATGATGTTTAGGTAAGATGTGAAAAGGAGATTTAGTTAGTAAGAAAAGAAGTTTGAGAGATGATGTTAAGGTGTAGAGGAAACACCTTGGTATAGTGGTCATTATAGGTGAAATACCACCTAGAAATCTTAAGGAGAAAACATTCCAAGTGCTAGAAATTTTGTAAGGAAATTTGTGAATGATAAGATGGTTTTGGTGTGTGATTTAAAGGGTTTAGTACATGGCTAAAGGTGTGTTTGATGTGCCAATTGATGTTAGAACACATTAGGAGGCTTGAGGGAAATTTGGAGAAAGTTTGACAATGTATGGGAAGTTTCTGCAGCCGACCTACCCAGGGGACCGACCCCAGTCTCTGTCGGTCGGGCTGAAATGACTGTGAACTTGGATGCTCTCTACAGCCGACCTACCCAGGGGTGGGTCGGTCGGACCTTAAAAAAAAATAAATTTTAAGAATGTTAAGTGGTATTAGTGGTATGCCATTAAGAGAGTATTGGTGATTAGAAAAAAATAATTATAAAAGGACTTAAGAGATTAAGTTAAGTAAGATGATTTAAATGTTTAAGGTTATAAAATGAAATGTAATGAGGGGATTGTTAGGTAATGATGTTATGAGGTTATTTAAGGACATATTAAGTGAGTTATAATGACAATTTAGTGGGGGAAAAGATGTATTAGAATGTAAAAGAAAAATAAGTTAAAATGTGAAGTTATTTAACTAAGTTAACAGGGATAAGTTATGAGCATTAGACTTTAAACAACCATGTTACCCCGATGTTACTAAAAGTACATGTAATGTTATCAGTTGTTCGAGAGTTGCTCGAGGAACATAACTGGACATGATAAAGTGGACTCCGGTGACAGGTATGGTTTTCTTGCAACCTGTGTCCTACCGGATTACACCGGCTTGTATGCCAATGTGTTTTCTGTGTGTTTGCCACGTTGTAAGATAAAACATGTAATGAGTTTACAGTAATTCATTTATGTGGCGTGTTCAACTCCGATACCATTTAACCCCGGAAGTGTTAACCTTAGTTAACTGAGTCTAGGATCACATGAGAGTTCGGTATTCGGAGTAAACGACCCGAACCATGGGACGTTCTAACCACGGCTATGCGTGTGTTAATTGTGTGATATGTGTGTGTGAATGTAGGGATCTCCCTTGTATGTTTAACTCAGTTGTAATACTGTATGGTGTGTAGATGTGATAGACTCCATAGTGGGGTTCTAACTAATATCTAAAAGTAAGTATGTACTAACAGTGGTGAGGAATCCGGTTTGGCGGTCGCGCGTTGTTTGGGAGTGGGTATCCTTCTTAGCCTTACCCTTCTCTCTGTTATGGTTGTTTCCCTCACGGGTTATGATCTCCCATTAGCTTATTCCAAAGCTTAGCTATTCTGACTTATGATCGGTTTATGGGGACATGTGTTTGTGTGGTGTGTTCGAGCCTCCAAACCCGGACCATCTTAACTTAAGTTACTCGTCCGACTATTAGGACGGTAATGAGTGTTGTTGTTGTGTAACGAGCTTACCATGAGGGTGACACCAATCTCTAGGCTCACCAGTGATTAACTATGTTTGGGTCGGTTCCTAAGAGGACTGTTCCCGTTATGATATGTGATGTTGTTGTAATGCAATTCCTATTGCGATGTTATCATGTGCACGTCGAAACGTGAAAAGTGTTGTTATGTTTTTATGTGAGGAATGTTATATGTTGTAAGATATGGAGTGTGTGGATCATGGAAATGAGTCCCAGTTTGTGATAAGAGGCGTTTAAGGATAACCGATTTAAGGGTAAGTGTCGTCTATTAAGGAAGTAGTTCCATTAGAGGAGGAACACTCTAGGGATAATGAATACCATGAGTGACTTATCAAGTAAGGATGTATTATCCGTTTGTTGAGCCCATTGAGGTGAAATGTTATGTGTTGTGTGTTTACAGTTGCGCATGATTTAAATATAATCAATCGCATGCTAAGACGAAAATTAGTGTGCGTGGCCCGGTAGCAGTGGGCTGCGGGATTACCATACCAGCAAAGGTGCTGAGCCCCTTGGGGGCCACCCTTTCTCTTCTTTTCCTATTTCAGGTTCAAGGAGCTGGAAGCCGTTCGAGAGTAGGACGGGGTAGTCGTGGTACATGGGTAATCATGTAAGTTATATATAACAGTAGGAGTAGTAAGACCGAAGTTGTTATCGGCATCAGTTTGTAATACTCGGTACATTAGTAAGGTTAGTGTAAGCTGGTTGTTAATGAAAAAGTATAGTGATGTACAATTGCTCGGGGAAACAATGCCAGAGAGATGAAAGTCCACTCTTACTCGGGAATACCCGATCTGGCTGTTATTAAATACCTTTTAAGGTACGGAGAACCTGTCATACGGTAGATCCCAAAAACAGGGAATCCCGGAGACGGTTCCCATCTAAACAGTGTAACCGCATTTCATAGCGAAGAGTGAAGAATCAGTGTATAGAAGAATAGAATTTCCGGCAACCTGGGTCGACATGCCGAGCAGTCGAGGATAACCAGCTTGCAACGCACCGACCGTGCAACAGGCAAGAAGTGGATTAGTGAAACCCGAGACGAGTGTCTACGGGACCACAGTTGTTAAATGAACACCAACGGTATACCAACCGACAAAGGAACTACAATGTAGTGCCCAAACAAGAGACAAGTCTCAGTAACCACGACAAAAACGAGGAACGGCTACGAAGAGGAAACAATACAAAAGAAAAAGGGGGTGTCCCAGAATGGGAAACACCCTAGTTGATGATTATCATGTGAAGACAGTGAGAAGTCACCTAGAGGAGTTATATCAAGACAGTAAGATCAGTGAGGGTCAACAAGGCCACTGATGATAGTGCGGGTAAAAAAAACAATACACACAACCGGTATGTGTTAAACCGATAGCCAGTTAGCAGGGCGCACTTGCCATAGCAAGTGCTGCTATAACAGGGCTGTTCGGGAATTTATAACCACTACAAAGTACTCGGTAAAGTACCATAAAGTTAAATGTGATCGTCATAACAGTGGAAGGGCCTGTTAGCCTAACCTCTGTAATTGTAAGTACACCAGTCAGCAAGAAGCTAGACTTGGCTAAGGTAAGAAGATGTTGTGAAACCGTGAAAATTTTCTTTCAAACCCAGATTATTCAAACTCTTTTCTTTTCAAAACCAAAATTTTCTTTCAAACCAACGCTTCTTTCTACCTTCTTTTAAGAACCAAACCAGTAAAACCAAGGACAGTTGACAAGGATACAACAGTGGATAAACTTTCCCTCGATTAAGTTCGGGAAGCACAGAATGAATATTGTCACGGGACAATATAGGGGAGTTGACAATAGAATACTTCACCTAGGCGTGTGACGGACACTACGAGTGTACCAACTGTAATGTGGGACGACCGCACTCCGATGGGAGCTTGTGGGCCTGACAGACCTACTTATGGGTTAGTTGGGTAAGTAGCAATGTATCAGTATGGTACCCCACATATGTATACAAGTAGAGTCCGGAACACAGGAAGTAGTCGACTCCGTACTACGGTCAGCAGTATAAGACAAACAAGAGCTAAGGATTACCATGAATGGTTGAAGTAAAGGAACAAGTCAAGTTAGCGAGACTAAAAGAATTAGTGAATTCCTTTCAACGAAATACTTAAGAGTCAGGAGGTGCGAAATGCACTAACTGTAATGTAAAGACATAGCATATGTCTTAAGGATCCCAGGGATAAACATGTTACCTGGAACGGTGACCCAGCCTGTCCATGGCTAAGCAGATGCCTAATGTGGACACATTAATGTGCAAAGAACGGGATGAAACTCCCAGAATGAGTACATACACTACCAGGATATGTTGATCTTCACAGAAGGAGATAATAAGCCAGTTAAGATGCAAACGGCGTGGCTAACTGAGTATACCAATAAGTGTGAACCTGATGTAAAGGCATAACTAACAACACCAAGGAACAATCCTTGAAGGGTGCTTGCATCAACAATAGTTGAACGAATGCATGACAGAAACACAAGGGTTGAAATTAACACCCAGTTTAGACATAAGTTGTCAGGAGACGGACTGACAATCCTAAGGGGCATCCCATGAAAGGAAACGGAATGCAACGACTTGTCATGGAGCCCAGTACAACCTCTAACCATGCAATGTTGTACAGAGAAGTACATGTGTGTGGACAGCCTACAATGAGCGCAGCTCAAGGCAAATAAGGCTTATAGGCACAAATAAAATATGTTATGTAAATTAGATTGATTGCAAAAGTTTATGTTATATAAGTGAACAGAGTGGAGAACGAACCACTGCATTAAGAGTGGGGATACCTCTCGATGCTGTGAAACCGCTGGAGCGGTAGTTATGTGAACCAAGCTCAAGAAATATGTTAAGGATGGACATATTATTATTATTTGAGAGCAGTTAGTTTAGTAGTATGTGTGCATAAGTGAAGCACCGAGCTGAATAATGCCGGCTTAATGATCAATGCTCAAGGAGCATACAGTAGCCATCCAAATAAAGGATGAACCATAATGTGAATAATATAAGTATATGTGTGGAAGTTAATGTGACAGTAAATACCATGTAAGTTATTTTTATGCAATGAGTAAGAGCACGGTTCGCAGCTGGCGACCGTTGTATCAATGTTATTGAGTAATAATGTGGCAGATAAGACCAGTTAGGAGTTAAACTCAGTAGAGATGCAGGATAAGCGATGTTAAACAGACTGGGCAATAAGCCAGTGGTAGGTACTATGTGATGAGGAACTCAGTGTGAATTCCATGGTGAATCGCATAAGGGATTTACTGTCAAGAGTTTACGCCTCTGCACTCTGTATGACTGAGTGTTTTGGTATTGCACTTGCGCAGTAATGATCGAGTGGGATAGCTAGGAATTGGAAACATGTTAATTGTGGAGGAATAATGTTATAATGGCCGATGCATAGGAAAAGCAAGGCCGCACCAATAAAAGAGTACTTGTACAAAACCAAATGTGGAGACATGATTAACAGTAAGTGACTACAGTAGCACTAACTGCCAAATATCGGAATGGAATATACCCCAAATGTGTAAATAGCTGAGAGAGCACTACACACTAGGTAGTAGCTCAATCTCAACCGATAGTCAGTCGGAAGGGAACAAGTCAATCATTGTGAAATACATACTGTATACACAGTAAATTATTATGGAAGTGGATAGAAAGTTTATAACTCACCGAATTCGCTAACGGTAAGAGATACCACGCGTCGGTTGAGAAACCATTGTTACCAAGATGAAGGTGACAATTGGGGATGTACAATACAGTAAGAATAACAAATGGGGCAATTAAGCTCTACAGTATTGGAGTTTCGCAGCAGAAACTAGTGAACCAGTGATTCAAGTGTTGAAATGTACATGGTGAACATGAGTGAATGGCTAATTATTAACGCCTAGAAGCCTAACAGGCCAGAATCGAAACCGGTTAAGAGTTAAAGCAAACTCTAATGAGAATTCTTGGTTTAGGAACTAAACCGCCAATATGGTTAAGATCCTCTAATCAGAATGCATTGTATAATAGACCGCGTGGAAGTTAAAACACTTCACGATGACAGAACATTTTAAGCCAATGTTTAGTGATTGATTACGTGGGCGTAATCCCTTTTAAGGGGGGTAGAGCGCAAAACACTTGTGTGTATTACCGTACAAGTGTACGTGATTTATGTGTGCATAGCACAAAATAATTTGTTTTGATGATTGGTGTGTGTGGTTATGTAAACATACGCATTCATTCATGGTTTAATTGTGGTAATTACGCACAGAAGATGCGAATACCATTGTGATAAGTTGTGTTGGTTGTTAACAATTGTGTGTGATAGTACAAGTGTGGGGAGTAGAGAAACTCCCGGGGAACAAAAAAAAACCCTGACAGTGTATAAATGTGAAACTGTGTGCGGTATTTTGATAAATATATGTGTATATATATACTATATAGTGATTCATGAAAGGGTATGAAACCGACATAGAACCTAGTGAGAATAAGATTCCCTAGGTAACAACATTAAAGTGTATGGAAATAACTGATAGATGAAGTTCTATCCCTTGGAGATGTTATGATCATGATTAGAATGATCAAAAGATAGAAAATGGAAATAAGTGATTTATTTGATGCTTGAAATGAAGTGGGAAGTGGAACTTGATTTGCATGCGATCAAGGGAAGCCGAACACAAATTGGAGTGGAAGGATAGTTCAACACTGATGCTGATCACATCAGGGTTGGATGATTCTTGAAGCTCCCTATAAGTGGTCACAAATAACCACGCTAAGAAAAGAAGCAAAGAGCATAAGTTGGACTTGGAGTTGTATGTGTTTTCAAAAAGGATTTTGGATTGGTATTTATAAAGCGTCAATAAATACTTACATAATTAAAGTTTTCTTACTTAACCTCACAATTTTTTTTTCAAATTTAAGTGATTGTTTTGATCTCCCAAAGGCACGGGGATGGAAGGTGTCCATCGCGACCGGGTTCTGCGGGATCACAGTGTATATAAAAGATATTTTTGATTGTTATACATGCTATGACATGTGTGTGGTATGTGTAATAAATGTTATTTTGACCTTGCTTTCCAAAAGTGTATGCTATTAAGACCTATGAGTCTAAATGTGTTGTGTTACATAGACCTATGTGTCTAAAGCTGTTATGTTATCAAGACCTATGTGTCTAAATGTTGTTATGTTACCCAAGACCAGAGAGTTTAAGGGTTGTTATGTATGTGTAAATGTTGTTAAGATACCCGGACCATTGAGTCCGAGGTTATCTTGTGAATATGTTATGTTATGTATGGATGTGAATGTGTTACCCGGACCATTAAGTCCAAGGGTTGATGTAAAATATGTTTGGTTATGGAAGTTTTATCTCTATAGTAAAATCCCCGTATTCTAATCCAAGATGTGTGGGAAGTGTAAACTTCGAGGACGAAGTTCTTTTAAGGGAGGTAGATTGAAATACCCCAAACCTTGATATGTGGTTTAAATATTAAAACTATGGTATGTAAAAGCTAAAAAGTGCCTTAGAAACATCAGTGAAACAATTTAAACCATAGTAAAATGCAATAAAGCACTAGGATACAGGTTGAGCAAAAACATGCTCTAAGCTAGGAGTGAAACGCAGTTAGGACCCAAAGAGCCTACCAAGACTTAATATATTCAATTATGATTTAATAAGGCTATTAAGTCCTTAGGAAACTTTGGTAGACAGTTAACACAAACAAAACACAAGAATATACCTTAAAGTCAATAGAGCAAAAATGTGCTCTAAACTTGGGATAAATTTGTATAAGACCTAAAGGTCATACCTATACCTTATGAGATATGTAATGAACATATTAATCAATTACCAAAGAAAACCAAGCTTGAAAACAAGTTAAAACACAAAAAGTGCTTTAAGGAGTCTTAAAGCACGTTTTTGAAAAAGTCTTGTAAATGAGTTTTGAATGGCTAAATGTCCATCATTACTCTTTAATTTAACATGTGTACTATATAGTATCACATTTGGAAGTCATATCAATGGAAATCAAAAAATTTCACAATTATGTGCCTTAGTTTGTGAATAGTGCTCAAATAGTGCTAGTTTAAGTCATAAGTCAATATAAGATGTTAAATGGTCAAACAAGGCCATATATATCTTTAATATAGAAGGGGACGGTTTTTGAAGTGTGAGTCATCACACTTGGCCAGCAAAGTCAATTAAAGAAGAAAGGATAAAGTAAAAAGACTATTTGCTTATAAACATAAAGATCTCACACTTTTACCTCTCACCTCACTTTTCTTCATTTCCTTTCTTTCCCCCGTCTACCTCATGGTTCTCCCAACTCCAAAACGTTCATGTGCAGCAACCACTCTTCTTCAACTTCATTTCCTGCCAAATCCAACTCCATGCTCCAAATCAAATTCTAAGAGCATATTGTGCTAGTTATACCAAGCCCGTCATTTCCCTCTTTTCAAAACTTCAAGCTCTCAAGTTGATCCATGGAGAATCTCCATTGATTGAGGAAAAGCTCCATTTCTTGCACCTTGTTGTTCTTCTTGGTTCTAAGGTAATAAAAGTCTAAGAAAACTAGCATTTCCTCTCATTTTATTCATGGCCGAGAATCACCTTGTAATGGTGTCTTCTTGCTTTTGTTTAGCTTCATTCCAAACTTCAAAGGACTTGGTGGAGTCCTCTCTTGCTACTTAATCAAATTCTCATTTAAATCAAGGTAAATATCTATTTTAGTGTTTAAAACACTTATGTTAATCTAGGGTTTGTTCATGAGCTTAAGTATAATGCTTAATGCTCATTATCTTTACTTGTATATTGATTAGAAGTTTGACAAGCAATCAAAAACACCTTGCCGATTTTTAATCAAAAAGGGCAAGGAAAAACAAGTGAGGAAGTTTTGAAGAAAGAGAGGTAAATGAGCTATCTTAATGAAGTTTTATGTGTCCTAGGAAATTGAGCTTTAAAATGCTTATTAAAAACTACCTAAAGAGCCAATGGGAAATGAGATAGCAAACTATCCAAAAAGGAGTTTATTAAGGGCATATGTATTGTTGGGTGTATTTGCAGGTCAAAGGCATTACTTATGTGGGAAATTTAGTGTTTAAGGTTTATGCTATTTAAGGGCCTAAGAGCCATGTTATTTAAGGGCCTAAGTGCCAAGCAATTAAGTTTATGCACTATATTGTGATGTAGTGTAAATTTGGTGAAGTTTGTGTGTGAGAAAGTTCTTGGTGGACTTAAGTGTTCTTGAATGGAATAAGGCAAAAACCTAAGTGTTTGGATGTGAGAATATACAAGAGAAGCTATGGCAAAATTTGGAAAATGTGTAAGAAGTTCTAAGTGTTTTAAATAAGTTTTGGTGAACTAGGAAGTGTTAAAGGTGAACAAATGTTTTACTAGGGAAGAAAACATGTACTAAGGTGATTTAGAGTGATACAAGGATTTAGGTATTATCTTGGAAGTTCTAGGAATTCAATGTGTGTTTTGAGAATGTTGATGTACAAGGAAGAAATGATGTTTAGGTAAGATGTGAAAAGGAGATTTAGTTAGTAAGAAAAGAAGTTTGAGAGATGATGTTAAGGTGTAGAGGAAACACCTTGGTATAGTGGTCATTATAGGTGAAATACCACCTAGAAATCTTAAGGAGAAAACATTCCAAGTGCTGAAATTTTGTAAGGAATTTGTGAATGATAAGATGGTTTTGGTGTGTGATTTAAAGAGTTTAGTACATGGCTAAAGGTGTGTTTGATGTGCCAATTGATGTTAGAACACATTAGGAGGCTTGAGGGAAAATTTGGAGAAAGTTTGACAATGTATGGGAAGTTTCTGCAGCCGACCTACCCAGGGGACCGACCCCAGTCTCTGTCGGTCGGGCTGAAACTGTGAACTTGGATGCTCTCTACAGCCGACCTACCCGGGGGGGGTCGGTCGGACCTTAAAAAAAAAATTAAATTTTAAGAATGTTAAGTGGTATTAGTGGTATGCCATTAAGAGAGTATTGGTGATTAGAAAAAAATAATTATAAAAGGACTTAAGAGATTAAGTTAAGTAAGATGATTTAAATGTTTAAGGTTATAAAATGAAATGTAATGAGGGGATTGTTAGGTAATGATGTTATGAGGTTATTTAAGGACATATTAAGTGAGTTATAATGACAATTAGTGGGGGAAAAGATGTATTAGAATGTAAAAGAAAAATAAGTTAAAATGTGAAGTTATTTAACTAAGTTAACGGGGATAAGTTATGAGCATTAGACTTTAAGCAACCATGTTACCCCGATGTTACTAAAAGTACATGTAATGTTATCAGTTGTTCGAGAGTTGCTCGAGGAACATAACTGGACATGATAAAGTGGACTCCGGTGACAGGTATGGTTTTCTTGCAACCTGTGTCCTACCGGATTACACCGGCTTGTATGCCAATGTGTTTTCTGTGTTTTGCCACGTTGTAAGATAAAACATGTAATGAGTTTACAGTAATTCATTTATGTGGCGTGTTCAACTCCGATACCATTTAACCCCGGAAGTGTTAACCTTAGTTAACTGAGTCTAGGATCACATGAGAGTTCGGTATTCGGAGTAAACGCCCGAACCATGGGACGTTCTAACCACGGCTATGCGTGTGTTAATTGTGTGATATGTGTGTGTGAATGTAGGGATCTCCCTTGTATGTTTAACCAGTTGTAATACTGTATGGTGTGTAGATGTGATAGACTCCATAGTGGGGTTCTAACTAATATCTAAAAGTAAGTATGTACTAACAGTGGTGAGGAATCCGGTTTGGCCGGTCGCGCGTTGTTTGGGAGTGGGTATCCTTCTTAGCCTTACCCTTCTCTCTGTTATGGTTGTTTCCCTCACGGGTTATGATCTCCCATTAGCTTATTCCAAAGCTTAGCTATTCTGACTTATGATCGGTTTAGGGGGAACATGTGTTTGTGTGGTGTGTTCGAGCCTCCAAACCCGGACCATCTTAACTTAAGTTACTCGTCCGACTATTAGGACGGTAATGAGTGTTGTTGTTGTTGTATAACGAGCTTACCATGAGGGTGACACCAATCTCTAGGCTCACCAGTGAATTAACTATGTTTGGGTCGGTTCCTAAGAGGACCGTTCCCGTTATGATATGTGATGTTGTTGTAATGCAATTCCTATTGCGATGTTATCATGTGCACGTCGAAACGTGAAAAGTGTTGTTATGTTTTGTTATGTGAGGAATGTTATATGTTGTAAGATATGGAGTGTGGATCATGGAAATGAGTCCAGTTTGTGATAAGAGGCGTTTAAGGGTAACCCGATTTAAGGGTAAGTGTCGTCTATTAAGGAAGTAGCTCCATTAGAGGAGGAACACTCTAGGGATAATGAATACCATGAGTGACTTATCAAGTAAGGATGTATTATCCGTTGTTGAGCCCATTGAGGTGAAATGTTATGTGTTTGGTGTTTACAGTTGCATGCATGATTTAAATATAATCAATCGCATGCTAAGACGAAAATTAGTTGTGCGTGGCCCGGTAGCATGTGGGCTGCGGGATTACCATACCAGCAAAGGTGCTGAGCCCCTGGGGGCCACCCTTTCTCTTCTTTTCCTATTTCAGGTTCAAGGAGCTGGAAGCCGTTCGAGAGTAGGACGGGGTAGTCGTGGTACATGGGTAATCATGTAAGTTATATATATACAGTAGGAGTAGTAAGACCGAAGTTGTTATCGGCATCAGTTTGTAATACTCGGTACATTAGTAAGGTAGTGTAAGCTGGTTGTTAATGAAAAAGTATAGTGATGTACAATTGCTCGGGAATCTAGTCCATCAGACGGTACAATGTGTATGTAATAGCCTTGTTAGCCACGTGGGTGGTTAACGGCGTGTAACACCAACGAGTAAGTTATTTGATGAGGTGTGTATTCCGCTGCAGATTGTTGTATGTGTTTGTTGTTGGATGGGGTGTTACAGTTAGTGTTTTGGTATACATATATAGTGCTCATTGGGTCCTACTAGTGTTGTGTTTGGATCGTGCACGTATACTATATCTTGATCCGCTTCGGCATTCATACCGAATAATCTCAAGATAAAGCCACACCTAACCTGTAAGTACATTATAAACCACTTCTTTATGCATTTCAATTCTTTTAATTTAATTTGTTGTGCATGGATATCCTAATTTATTAATTTACATTTATGACATTTAATTGAAGTATATATCAAAGTGTTATGATTTCACAGCTTGGTCTAAGGATAAGAGGTGCTGTCCCCTGGACTGCAGTGAAGGTACATGCATCACTTGTTTATCATTGATAGAAATGTTCTTATGTAATTAATCCTTTTTTTTTGTGTTAAGTGTCCACGTCAACCCGGGAGTTCGGAGTGTGGGTATTATGTCATGAGATATATGCATGACATAATCACCCTTTTTGGTGATATGCAAGATCAATTAGAAGAAGTATGTTGAAGTCATATATATATATAATATATATTTAAATTTAATGTATTGTTTGATGATTAAACTCATTTTGTATTGTTTTGTTTTTCAAAAGGTTTTCCCTAGTGTTGGCGAATACGACAGACAAACGATCAACGCTATGTTGGAGAATTGGGCGAAGTTGTCTGTATGAATTTAGTTTGATTTTCACTTTGTTTTTCGATCGAATTGTTATTTAGAACATTAATGTTTAGACGGTTTAAGTACAATGAATATCTTAGTAGTTGTATATGTATGGTCATTTGTGACCATTTGAAATGGTTGTATATGGTCATTTGTGACCATTTGAAATGTGTTGTTGGTCATTTGTGACATTCATCATTATTTTGATTTTTTGACAATTCTCTTACAAAGAGAGTGATTGACATCCTCTACAATATGATGTAGAGAGATTTGGATATATCTGGATGTTGTATCTATATATTTTACAGGTTTTGTGACATATGTGGGATTGGTACAAAAAAGAAAAAAACACCAAAAAAAAAATATAGACATTTTCGGCGGTTTATACTAGGAACCGCGAAAATAAGTAAAAAATGAGCAATTTTCGGTGATTCTTAAGCTAAGAACCGCCGAAAATTGCCCATTTTTTACTTATTTTCGGCGGTTCTTACTAGGAACTGTCGAAAATGTCTGTTTTTACCTCATTTTGAGCTGCGACAGCCGTTATGTTCGGCGGTTTTGTCGTTTGGAACCGCGAAAAAGGTTGTTATTTCGGCGGTTTTATAACCGCCGAAACTTTGGAAAGGCCTTTTTCGGCGGTGTTTTTGTATATTCGGCGGTTTAAAACCGTCGAAAAAGGCCCAAAAGAACCGCCGAAAATGACTCTTTTTCTACTAGTGGGAATTGTTCTGCTACTGTTCTATATCACAGAAGCCCCTGAATTATTTAACTTGGGTTTTGAAACTTTTAATATTATTATATTATTATTCTTATTATTATTTTATTATCCAATTTTTTTTAATTTCTTCTATAGTTCGCATTAAACCCCTTAATTGTTTGTTTTCTTAATATAATTAATTTTAAAGACTAGTGAGGTATAAAAAATTTATGATTATTATTACCATTTGTATCATCTTATTATAAATTTCAAAAAATAAATAAAAAACCTTAGACTATATAATTTTAAAGCTTAAAAGAAAATATGTAATTAAAAAGATGAGTGACAAATATTTTATTAAACGTAATTATTTATTTATATCTATGAATTTTAAAGTATTTTCTACTTCACTATAAAATTATAAGGACTTTACATATTAAATATGTGTATTGAGATTGATATCGGCCTTACAAAATAAGGTGCATTACTTATATATCTC
Source organism: Limonium bicolor (assembly GCA_023374045.1). Taxonomy (NCBI): domain Eukaryota; kingdom Viridiplantae; phylum Streptophyta; class Magnoliopsida; order Caryophyllales; family Plumbaginaceae; genus Limonium; species Limonium bicolor. The sequence continues at coordinate 13,089,746 of CM041781.1, forward strand.
CAAATTTAACTTGGTAGCACATGAGCGGTGATGGATAATTTATAAATGTTGGTTTTCACATGTTCATTTATCCTTGGTTTTTACATATATTCACGATAATTTATAAACGTTTCCACCGATGATCAGAAACATGTAAACAACATTTAGTAAATGCTTCCATCACTATTTAAAAAAAGATGAAACCAACCGTTATATTTTATTTTTCTTAGTCATTCTCGTCGAATCATTGTGTATAAGAATATTTTTTTAGCATTTATCAGTTTAAAGAGCTTGATTAATTGATAAACCTAAAAGCTATAAACGTTTGAAAATGATATACTGAGTCATTGGAATTGATTTTACGTATTCAGTTAACCTTAGTTTTTACATATCCACAATAATTTATGAACGTGTCCACCGATGATTATAAACATGTACACAATCTTCTATAATCATTTCCAACAATCTTATAGAAAGACGACACCAACTCTTATATATATTTTCCCATTGTTCGTTCTCATCGAATCATTGTGTATAAGAATGTTTTCTATAGCATTTATCAGTCATAGAGCTTGACTATTGATAAACTGAATGCTATAAATAATAAATGTTTGGAAACGATAAACTGAGGTGTTGAAGTCAATTTTATGTATTCATTAAACCTTGATTTTTACGTATCCATGATAATTTATAAATGTTTCTACTGATGATTAGAGACATGTACACGACCTTATATAATCGTTTTCATCACTAAGATGGAAAGATGACACTAATTGTTATATACATTTTCCTTTGGTCGTTCTTATCGAACATTGAGTATAAGAATATTTTCTTGTTATTTATCAATTTAAAAAGCTTAATTAATTGATAAACCTAAAGGCCGCGAACGTTTGAAAATGATAAATTAAGTTATTGAAGTTGATTTTACGTATTTTTATAACCTTAGTTTTTACGTATCCACAAAGATTTATAAATGTTTTCATTGATGATTTGAAACATGTAAATAACCTTCTATTATCGTTTCCATCACTGTTTTACAAAAGGTGACGCTTTAAGTACTGTTATATATCCCATCCCTTGACCGTTCTTATCAAATATTCATTGTGTATAAAAGTATATTTTTTAGCATTTATCACTTTACAGAGCTTGGTTGATTGATAAACGTAATGACCATAGACGTTTAGAACCGATAAACCGAGTTGTTGGAGTCAACGACGAATCTAAGGGGGTTCATGTGGGGTCACGTGACCCTACATTTTTCAGAAAAGTCAAGAGATTTCTATATGTATAATAATTAGAGTTTATATGTATATAATATAATGACCTTATATAATATAGAGTTGATGGTGGTGTAGTGGTAAGGGAGAGAAGTATTGAGTGAGTTGTCATGGGTTTAAATCTAACTTTGATCAAATAATGTGTTAGATATTTTTCCTTCGAACAATAGTGACCCTATATAATTTATATCCTGCCTCCGCCCCTTGTTAGAGTTGATTTTACGCATTCATTTAATCATAGTTTTACGTATCCACAATAATCAATAAACGTTTCCACTGATGATTATGAACATGTACACAAGCTTCTATAATCGTTTCCAACACTCTTATAGAAAGACGACACCAACTATTATATATCTTTTCCCTTGGTTGTTCTCATCGAATCATTGTGTATAAAAATATTTTCTTAACATTCATCAGTTTACAGAGCTGGATTGATTGATAAACCTGAAGACGATAAACATTTGGAAACGATAAACTGAGTTATTGGAGTCAATTTTACGCATTCTTTTAACCTTGATTTTTACATATTTACGATAATTTATTAATGCTTCCACCGATTATTAGAAACATGTATACAAACTTGTACAATCATTTCCAACACTATTTAAAAAATGATGATACAAATTGTTGTATATGTTTCCTTTAGCCGTTCAGTGTATATGAATCATAGTGTATAATCATTTTTTCACATATATAAAATGTATTATATGCCAACTTTTTCATTTAGAAAACATATACATATTATCTTTAGTGATTTAAATTAGTAATTATTTTTAAAACAAAATTTTTCAGTTGATTAAGATATATATTTTGAATTGATATATGCTCCATTATTTACATATATATAAAAAAATATTATAAGATTAAAAAACTATTATACAATAATCCTATTTACGTGTATATAATCATGTAGAATATTTATATAATTGATGAATTATTTTATAATGTTTTAGTGAAACAAACACGCATGCTAATTCCTAAATCTTGCAACCTCCTACATTATATAAAAAAAATGAAAAAAAGACATTCGCTGTCACGCTGCTATCTCCTATAGTATATTAAAATAAAAACTTTTGTCACATAATCTTCACCCAGACAAACCTAGATAGAAAGCTACTCTCTGAAATTTCATTTTACTTGTTCCGTTAATTTTATGCATGTATTTAATGATAGCAAAATTAATTTTATTAAAATAGTAAATTAAGTTTATTAATCTAAGTCTTATAATAAATTTCTTATATAATGATGTATTGACATATAATTTATGATTATAAAATGAGTTAATTTATATATCAAATACTTTTAAAAATAATTAGATAATTACAATGTAGTACCAAGATTCTTGCCATGTATTATCATGTTTATAAAATAAGCTAATATTTAATTAGATAGTTAAAAGATATAGAGTAAAATATATACTGGACAAAACTCTTAAAGTTCATGATACAGATGTAAATGATATGTAAATGATATGTGTCTAGGAGTTTATAAAGGGTAGTTAGTCTGGTATAATTATACCTATATATACCGTTAGTCTCCACTGTATTCAGATATAATGAAATCTGCATCGCTCATGCCTTCCTGATTGAGCAAATCACGGGCATACTTCTGTTGGCCAAGGAATAGATTAGAATCAGTGAATTTTGCTTCAATACCCAGAAAGTAATGAAGCTGACCAAGATCTTTGATAGCACAGGCTTCTCCCAACTTCGTAATAACTTCCTGAATCAGAGAGGGACTGCTACCAGTAATAACTATGTCGTCAACATACACTAAAAGTATAACAGTGCCACAGTTTGTATGTCTGTAGAAAAGAGATGTGTCAGCCTTGCTACAACAGAATTTGAGACGAAACAGAATAGAGCTTAGTTTGTCAAACTAGGCTCTAGGCGCCTGTTTTAATCCATACAGAGATTTCTGTAACTTTCAGACAAGAGTTTCCTTGGATCCTTCAATAAAACCAGGTGGTTGTTCCATGTAAACATTCTCAAGTAATTCACCATGAAGAAACGCGTTTTTGACATCTAGTTGTTTGATCTGCCACTTGTGTGTAAGAGCAACAGATAACACGGTTCGAATAGTGGGAAACTTGACTACAGGGCTGAAGGTTTCTCGAAAATCAATTCCAGGAACCTGATGAAAACCCTTAGCTACAAGTCTCGCTTTGAGACGATCAACTGAGCCGTCTGCTTTGCACTTAGTACGAAAAACCCACTTGCATCCTACAATATTCATTTCAGGAGATCGAGGGACAAGACACCAGGTTTTGTTTTGCTTGAGAGCATCCATTTCATCACACATGGCTTGATACCACCCCGGGTCTTGCAGGACCTGTTTGACAGTACGTGGTTCTTTAGGAATACTTTCTTGCTGAGTGAGATGAGTTTCAGTTTGTTGCCTGGTTTTGGACCGGGTTAGCATAGGGTGAGTGTTAATATCATTAGGTTGGGATACAGCAGGGATGGGAAGCTCAACAACTAGATTGATTCCTTGAGAAGGTATAGCAGTTTGTGATGAAGCAGTATTTGAGGAGCTAGTATTGGAGGAGCTTGATCCAGTGGTGTCTGAGATAACAGGGATACTGAGAGCAGGAGTATTTGGTGGAGATGAGGATGATGATTCTGTAGTATTTTGTATGACTGTTTCAGAGGGATAAATGGGAAATCGTAGATTAGAGACTGTGAGATTTTGAGGAGCAATACTAGAAACAGATTCAGAAATGAAGCTTGGATCATTGACTCTTTCCTTATCAACAAACATGTTGAAAGTAGTAATGAATGAATCAGGCAGAGTGTTTGAAATATTGGGATTTTTATAAGGAAAGACAACCTCATCAAAGACAACATGCCTAGAAATATAGACTTTCTTGGATGTAATATGATAGCATTTGTACCCTTTGTGAAGCTGACTGTAACCAATGAAGACACACGGTAAAGACCTTGGTTCAAGCTTGTGTGCAGTTTTGTTTCTGAGAAAAGGAAAGCATCGACATCCGAAAGTTTTGAGACAAGAGTAGTCTGGTTGACTACCAAAAACCTTGACAAAATGAATGGAATTGTTGAGGACTGAGGAAGGTAACCGATTGATTAAGAAAACAGCTGTCATGAAAGCTTCAGTCCAGAAAGAGATAGGCATGTTCGAGTGATACAGCAAGGTTAATCCAGTCTCCACTATATGACGATGCTTACGTTCAGCTACACCGTTTTGTTCTGGAGTAGAAGGACATGAGACCTGCTGAACAATTCCCAGACTACTCAACAACTGAACAAAAGCCGTACTCAGAAATTCACCACCACCATCACATTGAAAAATTTTGATTTTCTTAGAGAATTGACATTCCACCATCTTCTGAAATTTGACAAAGGTTTCACAAAAATCAGACTTTTTCTTCAACAAATACAACCAAGTAAACCTACTGTAATCATCAATGAAGATTACATAGTATCGAAAACCACTAGAAGGTGTAACAGGCGCTGGCCCCCATATATCACAGTGAACTTTATCAAACATTTCTGAAGCTACTTTGTTATTTGAATTGAAAGGAAGCCTGCAGCTCTTTCCCATCTGACAGCTAGCACAAACACTGTAATCTTTCTTCCAGGAGCTGATGGATATTCCTTTTAGTTGATTCAGAATTTGAACTGTCCTTGAGTGAGGATGGCCTAGCCGAGAATGCCACACATGAGCAGTGGCTTTATTTGTTGTAAAAGCAACAAGAGCTTCATTTGCTGCCTTTTCAACAGCATACAAGTCACCACGTCTGCTTCCCTTGATCAGTTCCTTGCCTGTCACACGGTCCTTAATACAGAAACCAGAATCAATGAATTCGACAATGCAGAAGTTATCTTTGGTCAGCCTACTTACTGATAGCAAGTTTCGTTTCAGACCAGGAACAACTAATACATTGTTCATCTTAACAGAACAATCAGCACCTTTCAAGATGCACTCCCCAGTATACTCAATTGGTAATCTTGATCCATTTCCAACAATTACGGAATCAGAACCTCTATAAGGAGTAGACTCAGAGAGCATACCTGGAGCATTCACCATATGAGTCGTTGCAGCTGAGTCAATGTATAGAGCAGATGAATCTCCCTCAGTTGTCATGGTATTAAATGCCTTTGGAAGATTTTCATCATTTGCTGAATAGGAATGATCCCAGCGATAGAAGCAAGATAGTGCAGTATGATTCGTTCGACCACAAATCTGACACGGAGACACTACAGACTCTGAGATCTCTAGATTTCTGTTCTGATAATTTTGATTCTCCTCATTTCTTGTGTTCTGAAAGTTTCTTTGATTATTTCCACGACCACGACCAGAGTTTCTACCTCCTCTGCCTCGATAGTTGTTTCCGGAATTTCTTCCTCGATAACTACTACTCGATTCTTGGCTAACAGTGAACGCAAGTTCTTGAACATTTTCCTTTCTATCATCTTCTCCCTCCCTTAGGTCATAAGCCTCAATCGCAGCAACAAATTCTTTGAAAGTGGGATAGGGAGAGCGACTTAGCATAATCGAACGCAGAACTTTGTACCTTTTTCCACAGCAGTGAGCAAAGATCAGGATCTTGTCATCTTCAGGAACAGAATGTTTGATTGCAGCCAGACTATCGCACACCGCCTTGAATTCTTTGATGAAATCTTTTACTGGTTTCTCTCCGAGCTTCAGTGCTCTAAGCTTTTGCTTGAGTTGAAACTCCCTGTCTTTGGTTGACTGAAGAAACTCAGTTTGAAGCTCATTCCAGATAGATTTCGCAGAGGTGCAGCCAACAATTTGATCGACGCAATCTTCAGAGATAGTCGCTATGATCCATGCTCTCACCAAGGCATCTTTCTCCTTCCACTTCGTCAAATCCTCACCTTCCGTGGTAGGCGCATCTTTCTCGATTAGTTCAAGAACTTGAACTGATTCAAGGAGATTGAGCATTTGCGTTCTCCAGCTCAGATAGTTCCGCTCTCCACTTAATTTGATAGTAGAGATTCCGATCAACTGATAGAGATTCGACGCCGACAAGGTAAAGGCAGATCCATTGGTGTTACCTCCTAGCGTAGCATTTGAATTTGACGAGACAGACATCTTGACAAGATTGATGGATAGATCGATTAGTATAGTGTGTTAGTGCGGAAGAGCAAATTCATGCTCTGATACCATGTAGAAAATGAGACCATATGTGACTGAGAGGGAGAATAGTCGAGGCATTGAACAGAGAGGAAAGACACAGAAAAGACGATGAAAAGATGTAGAGATTTCATTATATCTGAATACAGTGGAGACTAACGGTATATATAGGTATAGTTATACCAGACTAACTACCCTTTATAAACTCCTAGACACATATCATTTACATATCATTTACAACAGAAACTCAAGACGCTCAGTATAAGACTGAACTACAAGAATATAAGTGACAAGAAGAACAATGATGTTGAAGAAAACTCATCTATTAATCTTTATTAATAGATTAAAAAACTCCTCACTTGATCGGTTCAACACTATAAACAATCATAGTCAAGTCTAACACTATAGACTAAACTAATTCAATCAATGAAAAAACCTCACACTCTCTCTTTCGGGTTGAACACGCCGCAAAAATCGTGGCCCTGTATAACCGCCCTATGTATATATAGAGAGAGAGAGAATCTGAAAAACAATCCTAACAACCTAGATAATATCACCTAGAATAATCACTTTCTTAAGCTAAATCGTAGCTTAAATAACTCATTCGCTGATAGATATAATATCATTGATATTATATCTTAACAACCTCGTAATTACCCAAGATGATATCTAGGTAAATAAAAATGTTAGATTTCCTTACTAAATTTGTGAAATCGTAAAGATACTCTTGCTGAGTATTGGGCTGATAGTTTGCCACATCAAAAACTATAAGTACGTAGGGCACATACATTTACAATTTCCCTTTTTTGATGTGTGCAAACCTGATACGTTACCATATTCCCCCTGAAGTGTAGAATTCCCCCCGAATATGAAGAGGTCTTTGCATTGTGCACAGATTAAATGATATTAATCCAAGTCTGAGTATTCACCCTATTTTCCCCCTTTTGCGCAATAAAAAATGGTACTGAACTAAGCACTCACGAATTGTAAAATGGCATGCATAACACACAGAGTGGAATTTTATACAATTTTAATTAAAAATAGTCCATATGCAACCGAAAGAAACGCAGAGCCACAATATCAAAAGACGAGTTTCTATGAAACTAACAGAGTAGTCAAAAGTACTGTAACTAGTTTAGAGTGCAAAAGAAGTGACTGGATGTGCTGGCCAAGGAGAAAAAGACAAAGGAATAACTATGCAAGACCTAAGAACCTATCGTGTCACCCCTAGATGTTTCTCCAACTTAGCCAAGCGCTGCTCCATAAAACGCAACGTCTCAAGAATATCCTGTAGCTGGCCCGCACAGATGAAAGATGTTCAGAAGTGCCTGCAGCTGCCTTGGGAAAATGTTTTACCACCCACTGTTTCCCACCACACTAGTCCAAGTCCCATCTTGGCCAATGTGGTCTTGGACATCTCATGATTATGATCCAAGACTTTAGTCGATACATCAGTTAAGTCCATAAAGTAGTATTCAAAGATCTTTGTTAACGAAGAAGCATAAGGCAAAGAGAAAGTGGACTGTGTAATAGCATGGTGCATATGAAACATTATAAAGTGCAGCAAGCTAACCGGATATTTCTGAATCAAGCACCACATTAAGCATATATCCAAAAAAAGTAACAGTTCCAGATTGATCATTTCTAGGTGCAATCCCCTGATAAACCACCATATACAACAAACGCCCAATCACATCCAACATTCTTTGAGGAGTAGAGTGAATTTTTCTTGTTTTAAGTTCAATGCCAAAGAAGCAGAACAGTTCCTCATCTTTCTGACCCTCAGCAAACGTATTGATATCATGGGAAAAAGCTATAACACCCTCAGTTGGTAGTTCACATTCCTAACCTTTGATTTGGCAAGATAGTCTTCCTTAAAACATAAATTCCAATAAAATTCCCTAACAACATCCTAGTAAATATGTGTTCCCAGCTTAAAAACAGTAGACAAGCCTTGTGTTGATTAACAACTAGCCACTGCAGATAAACGATTCTTTCACAACCAAGCACAACTAACTCTTTTTCCCACTACGATATGAGCATTCTTCATTTCAAATTTAAGAGCATGGGTAGCAGGGTTAAGTATTACCAGTTCAATCTGAATTTGAGTCATGTGGTTGAGGGTCGGAGGAATTAACCCCATGTAGCTCGTCATAAGCAGTGACCGAGGAGGAAAAGGTAGGAGAAACACAATGACATCGCTTAGAAGTGGATGCATGCTGAGGTAACGGAGCCACTCGTTGACGTCATTGAAGAGCGGACAGAGGAACATCATCATCGTCAGAGACAGTAGCAGGATGAGCCAGTGTAGAAGGTGCTGAGTGGGCTAAGAACGACGTGGCCAGAGAGACTGGCGATGACGAGAAGCCTCTAAGGAAGGACGAGAGCGAGCTCTAGGGTTTTGACGGACAGTTTGTGAATGGGGGATGTATTACGCTCCAAAGGAGAAACTAGTGAACTAGGAGCAGAAACTGGCGGCAATTCGGCAAAAGGAATGTTAATGGAAGGAAAGTCATCAGCACATTTTGAGGTGGGAGGTGGTGTAGTTGAAGAAGGAGCACAAATGGGTAATGGGGGTAGATAATTTCAAGAGGAGGGATACGTTCTGGTTCGGGAAAAAGTAAAGCAGGGTTGACGAAAATTCTGGGTTGTACCGAAGGAACAAGAAACTACGGTGAGTGAAGGGCAAAAAGCTGGCGACAAGCAAAATCAGGATCATACAAAACGATGTCCATAACAGAAGCGAAAGAAGAACGAAGAAAGCAGTAATTAGAAGAATAAGAAGAAGAACAGGTGGGACTGAAAAAAATGGGTTTTGGATGAACACACGGAAGGAAAAGGAAAGTAGAAGGACTAGCAAGGCGTGAAGCAGAGAAAAAAGTGGATGACAGTTGATTTATGGTTAATGTAAATACGAAGAAGTGATATAAAATAAAAGTAGTGGGCAACATGATTATAAACGTGCGCAATAAAAAGAAACGTGGTAAACAAATGAAATACGTTCCAATTATAAAATTGATCCAGATCAGCCACAATGTGTATTATAACATCCATAGCACTCTTGAAGTAAAATAAATATGACACACTCCACTCATTCCTAAGTACCAAGTTTGAAAATGCCAAAGGAAAATAACATGTGAAATAAAAAGAGTTGGACCTTAATCAATATTAACCATGCCCAGTGCTAGACTGAGCTTCTATGGAGGTTTGGTTCACATGTGTTGATTGTGACGTCGAATTCTCAAAATGAACATTGGGTGTAAGTAAAACCTCCATATTTATTTCAGGTGAGAGAGGAGAAAGAAGATCATGATTAAAAGACGGGAAGTTGACAGTTTGTGGGACAAGAGACTCAGCAGGACTCGATACTTCCTGCAGTGACTTGGGAGATAGCGGACTTGAGCGTCCGAAATTCAGAGAAGGAGGGGGGGGACAGGGCGGACTGCGCTCGAGCAGGAGGATGCTGGACACGTGGAGCGTCCGCATGAAAACCCACCACACAATTCCAGATGGTCGCGTCAGTCTGCTTGCCGACAACCTCTTGCAGACCTGGGAGAGGCTTCTGACGAAAGAAGGCAGAAATCTTCTGCGAGACAGGGAATTTCCCAAAAGTGAGATCAGGCGGCTCTTGACCCGAGGCAGCTGCGAATTCAGTCAGTTCACGAGTACTCAATTGACTCAATTAAGGGTATTACGGCAAGTGTGCATACCATTTAATGAAATCCAGAATATGTCCAGGCACCAGTAACGGAATACGTGGAATTTCCTTTCGTAACATATAAATTCTGTTCCTCTCTGTTTTTGTTAACACATCCCTTTTAAAAAATCCCCCGTACAGTTAATATTTGGTTTGAATGGAACTATCACATGCGTTTCATATAACTGTTTTATTTCAAAATTTCCATTAAGTTGTCCTTTTGACTCCCAGACTGACACCGATTGACTAGTCTCGGCTGGTTTTGGAATTTGAATTTGAATTTCTAGCTCCGGTTGAGCAACACTTTCTGGTGTTGGAGGAGACGGAGCACTGTGATTTTCGTGGTTGTGCTATATGTAAAATACAGGAAAAGTCACGTTATACATATATGTATACATATATATATATACATACATATATATAGATGTAGTAACCACTTACACACGTCATCATGGCCTCATATCATTCACTCACAATTTGGTTCATTCAGGTTGACGAATTCATTAGCAACTCATTATTTAAATCATGAGATAATGATGACTTCATCATCATAATGGGCTGTAATTCATAATACATGTTGGACTTGGGCTGACGGTACTGATTGATGAAATTATTAAGCCATGCACTCATGTACATTAATGACAAGTTATTTCCGTGGCTGCTATAAAAGGGAAAGGAGTTAGGGTTTAGAGGAGACAACCATTCACCCCGACACTGCGCCACCGCCCAGAGGCTTCGGCCTCCCTCTTCCTCTCCTCCACACACATAAGTCCACCATTGTTAGCACTTCACACTTTTGACAGAGGATTAATGCAGAGACATGAGAAGACGGAGGGTGGAGCAGAGATCTTCTTAACAGAGTTTCTTCTTCCCTTTTTATCTAATCTGTCAATGTGTTATTTCTTTGTTGTTTTTGTTATTTTTAGAGTTATGTTTAAGTATTTAGTTTAGCTCCCCGGGTTGGGTAGCAAACCGGATCTCTACATTTATTTGTAATCTTTTCTCGAATTCATTATTGCAATAGTTTAATAATCTTGTTCTCATGTGCTTTAATTCTCTAGCTATTATTAAATGATCCTTGTAGTTTTTTCTATCAAAATGCGGCGCTGCGATTAGTTAACAAGACATAGGAAGTTAAATCAGATTAATGACTAGAAACATGGTTTGCCTATAGGTTAATCTGTCTCCAATAGGAATTGGTTATAATGCGATTGGTTAGAATTTACTTGGGCATGGTTTGCGGTTTGTTATTTCTACCAGTTAGGATTCGTGTACAAGGACCGGTCACGGGTTAATTAAGATTCCTGAGTTTATGCAGAATTGGAAAGAGTTTATTGATAGATCACAAAAAGTGAAGGTTTGCTAACAATCTGGGGTGCTTCTTTTATTTAGAGTTTTAATCTTTATTTAGTTTCTCAGTTTATTTGATTGTTTTTTTATTTTACATTTTTTATTGAGTCAGTCTTTTCATTAAATTAAATAAAACCTGAAAAAGTGACGTTTCCTGTTTTCTTAGTTTAGTTTCTCAGTTAGTAAATAAATTGTCAATTAATTAAAAGAGGTCCCTGAGTTCGACAACCCATTTAATCACTATACCCGCAAAACGATAGATACACTGCCTAGGTAGAGATAGTAACATATTCTTGCTAACATCCACCGGTTCCGGTTTCGAATCCGACGATGATTCCAAGCGGTTCTGGGCGGTTCTGGTTCCGGGCCCGGTTCGGTCCTGAATCTCAAAACGTATATTCGGGTTCTCTTCGCATGTAGGCGGTTCCGGTTCCGAATCAGTCTGGCCCGGTTCTGGTTCCAATCGGTTCCGGGTAGAACCGGCGGTTCCAGGTAGAACCGGAACTGATGGCCAACATTAATCCTAAGGTATTACACCTATTTTAGATTTGTTAGTTTAACTTTATTGTTTTTCTTCAATCTCCAATATCAACCAAAAATCCAAAACCCCAAAACCCCCATAATTAATAGGATAGCTTAATCACTATTTTACCAAACATACTATTATGCATTGTCTTACAAGTTTGTTAGTTCACCTTCAACTTCTGCTAGAAGTGTAATTGGAAAAGCAATGAAAAGGGTTAGATGTTGTACCATGCCCTATAGAGTGAGTTTGTTCGTTTGGAAATTGCTTCACGGTATTGTCCGTGTTAGGCTTTAGTGTCATACATGTGTGCAGGTATATTTGTTGACCGATGCTATTGTTGTGGTGTTCAGGAAAATTTAACACATGTTTTCATAGATTGTGAAGAGGTTATTCCGTGTGGAGTTCAAATGACAAATTGGTTCGTCTTGTTTGTGTTATTGATGTAGCTCTATATGATTGGTTTCTTGACTATTGTTTAAATATGCCTGCGGATATGCTCGAACAATTAATCAAGTTTCTATGGAAGGTGTGGTATGCATGTTGCAAGGTTCAACATGGGGAGAACAAGAGTTTAGTCTTGGGCTGGATCCAAGTGTAATCCTTCTTGAAGGTGGATGGCGCAAAGGTAAAATCACAGGCATGATGTTGGATTATTCGTAGCATAAGGACTCGCGACTGCATTGATGTGTTTGTAGATGTAAGTATTAATCCAATGGAAGATGTTGGTGGGGTGGGAGTGGTTTGTTTGTCAAAGAAGAGGAAATTGGAGGGTGTTGGAATGAAGAAGCTGCGTAGATCTTGTTCGTCTGAAGTGGCTGAAGCGTTGACACTTTTGTTTGGTCTGAGGGTAGCTAGGTCGATTGGGAAAAATCATGTTAGACTAGTCTCAGATTGCTTGTCAAATGTGTTGTATGTTAATGGGGAAGGTTCTCTTTGTTTTGAGACAAGGGTGGCATTGGATGAGGTTGTAAGCTTGGCTATGGTTTAAGTTATTTGTTTGTAAATATGTGCCTAGGTCAAAAAACATTAGTGCACATCTTTTGGTAAATATGTCGAAAGGAAAGGATGGAGAAAATGTGTGGGTTGGAAATTATCCAAATGTATTTTTTCTATGATCACATAATGCAAGGTGTTGTTGTGGTTAAAAAACCAAAGTGTAGACGATTAAAAGTAAGTAACATAGGCAAACTAAAATGGCTACATATATAGATATAGCCAAAAGGAGTTAATAGTGAATAGCAATGTCTGATTAGGTGGGGGCTGATAGTTATGTTTAACATAAAAAAAGGGAAAAATTCACAATATGCCACTAAAATGTTTCATAATTCACGATATACCTTCTTTTTTGAAACCTGTCCCTCATATGCCACGAAAATGTTTTAAATCCACAAAATGCCAAGATTTGATTACAAATGTTAATTGTGCCCTAGAAAGTGACCAAATAGCCCTTGACAATTAAAATTTTTAAGTTTTTTTTTTAAAAAAATTTTAAAGTTAGTGTTTTTTATAACGACTATTTTTTTTTGAACTTTTAAAAAAAGCTTGCTATATGCCCCCTGTTTTTACAAAAAAAAATCACAAAATACCTATGTTTTTACAAAAAAAGCTCACAATATGCCATTTTTTATAAAAAGTTCACAATATGCACCTGTTTTTATTAAAAAAAGTTCACACTATGCCCCTATTTTTCTTTTAAGTTGTTGTAACAACTATTTTTCTGTTCAAATGGAAAACTGTCTTACTACTGATGGGCTTGTGGTTTCTTTCATTGGTAGGCACTAATGATGCAGGATCGATACAACTAGGGATGGCAATTTCAAACGGATAACTGCTAACCTGATTCACTTGATCCAAGTAAATGGATGAAAACCTGAAATAAACGGATGACGGATCGGGTGACGGATGAACAGGTGACGGTAATTTATTTTTAGTCATTGTGTGTTGTTTTTCTAAATGTCAACTAGACATTATACACCTTCGTATAGGACTTTTGGATTGGGCATAGAGAATGTATTGAGATTTAGATTGGATTTTAAAGAATGTATATGTGTGGGCCTAGAAAAATTGGTAGTATTTTTATTTATTATTATACTTATAGATATAGAATTAATACATACCCTAGTAACATATTTACATATTTATCTACTTTTTTATTTTTGATTAATTTTAATAAAATAAACTAAACGAGTCAGGTCGAAGTCGGGTTAGGACTTTTAACTCATACGCAAACCAAATATTTAATAGGTAACCCATACCCGAACTAAAAATTAATTGAGTCAATAATCTTATCTCATACCCGCTATTTACGGGTTGGGTCCAAGTCAGATTTTCGGGTTGAAATTACTATCCAACATTATAGTGACATATTGTGAATTTTCCAAATAAAAAGTGGTCAATTTTTTGTTGGACAAAAACAATGATAATCAAGAGTCATGTGTTAGTTTAAAGGCAAAACTTCTTAAAGCTTGTGAAAGCCAAAAAAAAAAAACTATAATTACACTACGGTAACATATGTTGTCGATGTTGTAAATGAGAGGAAAAAGTAATTGCAGAGAGACACGAGATGGGAGATAACAGATATTCTTATTACGATATGAGTATATAAGACCTCTATTTATAGAGAGTACATGGGGAAACCCTAATTACAGATGTGGAGTCCACTATAAAATATATCTATTTATAACACTCCCCCTTGGACGAAACATCTTGTTATATGCTGCCTCGTTAAAAACCTCGCCTGGAAAAACCCTGTGGGATAAAAACCTTGGGTGAAGGAAAAAAAGTACAGTCTTACAGTAACTTCACGTAGCTATAATATTCAATCATGTCATTCACAAACAATGAATCTGTTGGATGATTGCCTCGTTAAAACCTTACCTGGAAAAAACCCAATGGGAAAAACACCAAGGTGAAGGAAAAAGAGTACAATCAACATTGCTCCCCCTGATGAAAACATCGCTTTATTACTTTGATTGTATGCATCCCCAATCTTTAATTGGTCCTGCACCCAGTTACTTGGGAAGCACTTGGTTGAATACATCCATCACTTTTGCACTTGAGCATATTTGCTCTATATTAATATAGATGACTCTTTTATAAGTAGAACTTTTGGTGGTATGAATTTTCTAATCAGTATAGATGTAATCATCTATATCATCTGGGTATTAAGCCACATATTCAATTAAACACACCCTCAATTAATCTCTTGGATGGTGGGGGTTATTCATATGTGTTTATCTATAAATATCATAACCCATTAATCATTCTACGGTAATAGCATTAAGATTGGAACTTCATGATCATTGATTCAACAACCATCAGGAGACTCGTAAGGAGTTCCAATTATACTCTTACACTGCTACTATAGCAACACGAATTATCCAATAAAATTGGACTCGTCTTAGAGATACCTTTCAATAGTTTTCTCTAAGGTAGTAATTCCACAATCACCTTTATGCTAAGATTTATTAACCTGGTCACAGGGACATTCCCTTTCAGAATTCACCAAACTCCTCCAGGAGTTAATCTCTTTCGAATCTTATATAAACGCACTATCAAAGTGATCTACCTGTATAAGGTATAACCATACAAATTAATCATAATTTCAACTATACATATATCTTTAAAATAATCAACTGCTGGGGATAAAGCCTTTTATAATCAAGCAGGGCTTTTGAAAAATCTGTATACACCAATACAGGTTGTATATTAAAACACATTTAAACCACACATTTTCATTTTCGTACAAACACTTGTTTGTATCCAACTGGATTCACATCATTATGTGGACATCAAGTTTGCAACATTCACAACTTGAATGTGTTGAGATTCTTCTCATTTGTGTCTTTCAAGTACTTTTGACAAATCAATTCAATGTCCTCGTCATTATTGTGACATGTAGCGCTACATACATTTGCATGCATATACATAAATATAATCAACGTTGATTTCTTATCGGTTCAATTATCTTATTGACATGACATAATATCTCGAGATCTCTATTATCATCAGGTACCTGATTACCTTATATACTGGTAATTTGTCATGTCTGACGGCTCATCTAGAGCTATACCCTTTGTAGTATGACCATTTTAATTCTATGCTCCTTTTAAGGGCTTTGTCATTGGAACCACATAGTCTACCATGCTTCAGGTTAGACTTATTTGCACTTGTCCTTACAAGACATTATAATACAGGAGCGTTAGACGTTGGCGCATATTTTTCACTCAACATCAAGCAATTGGGTTGCCAACTTTTTGGAGATGAATAGTACTTTGAACTTAAAAGTTCTTACTGACGAGGATGACACAAAAACGTCTCCCACCGGTTTCTTCAACCCCTTCAATCTGATGTGTGAGATGCGGAGTTCTAAGGATTTATCACCGCCGCGGCGCAGTCACAAGAATTGAACGAAGGGAGGCGCATCTCATATCTGATGTTCAAGTCACCAACGCTGCAGAATTCAACATCACAAACTGGAATAGTGACATTGCCGCCCAAGTTTGCTGCTGTGTATCTCTGAAATCAATTTAGTGTGTTTGATTTTTTTTTTTTTTTGATGTAGCTAGCTAGAAACGTTTATGGCCGAAGAGAATCAAAGACAGCAAAGTTGAGATGAAGGTTATCGGAATTTGTTTTTTTTTTAACTCGTGGTAAGAGCGTGCTGATAACGTGTTGTAAATGAGAGGAAAAAGTAATTGCAGAGAGACACGAGATGAGAGATAACAGATATTCTTATTACGATATGAGTATATAAGACCTCTATTTATAGAGAGTACATGGGGAAACCCTAATTACAGATGTGGAGTCCACTATAAAATATATCTATTTATAACAGTCGACTACTTTTTAAGAAAACTTGATAAAAGCATAAAATCTGTCGCGGTCATAATAATCTTCAATAAGCCATTGATAGCTCGATCCACCACCTCGAACTCCGTTTCTTCCTCTCTGGTAGCTTTTTGCTATTCCATCCACAACTCTCACTCTTTCTCAAAATCTTGATCCCTCCCTGTTCGCTCGACCGGGACTGGGTCTGCTTCTTCTTCTTCTTCAAGAACCCGTCCCCTCACAAGATTAAAGGATGATCTTACTCTCACTCTTTCTCAAGGATGGTCTCACTCTCACTCTTTTCCTACTCGTTCTCAAGGTCAAGAACCCGTCCCCTCACAAGATTAAAGGATGATCTCGGTCAGGACTTTGCATGTGGCTGAAGACTAAGCGAAATATGGTAGTAGGATTTCCGACTTTTGGTGGTATCGCATAACGCTGATCTTAGTAAGCTGATCAATTTGAAGAATTGATGAGTTGCCTGGTGTCTGTTTTAGGGTTTTGATCAAAATAGTGACTTATAGAAATCGGTTCCTGTTACTTGGATATGCAGGCTTTCTTCAATGTACCTTTTGCATTCAGCTGACGATGGAGGTATATATAGCACGTACCGTGATAATCAAAGTAAATTTATAGTTTTGATTATCCTAATGTGTGGATCGTAGTTATTCAGATCTTCATTTTCCAACTTTTATCTGGCTTTCATGTTTCTTTTCTGGTAGTAGGAGCTTGGCAACACAAGACTTACTTAGATGGTAAAACACACAGAAGCTTGGCAACACGATTGCTCCCATAAGTGTTTTATTACACTGATTAACAGCTGATTTCTTGTTGTAGTTGGTTATCACCTACTGAATTTCATCGCTTTCCTATAGATTAAAGGTGACATGCTACGAAAAATTACCAAAAAATACGCAGAAGCTCTCTTTTATCAGAGCCAGGTTTCGATCCTGGGACCTGTGGGTTATGGGCCCACCACGCTTCCGCTGCGCCACTCTGATATTGATATTCAAATAAGAAACATAGCTTAATAAACTCTTAAAACCATAATAGATGTCTCGTTCTGTATTTTTGTTGTTTCACCTGTCATATTCTAGTCTGTCCAGGACATTCACCAGTGGGTATCTAAAATGTCCTACCAATAATACGGCCTCACTCCAACACCTCAAATTGGCGGGGGTTGTGGCGTGGACTTCTCAGTTTTCTAATAAAGGGACATGGGTTATTTGTCTGTCATGTGGTTTTGGGTTAGCTAAATATTCTTTGTTGCTAGCTGTTAGAGTAGTGTTTGATATTTTTCTGATGTCAGTAAAGAATTTTAGTGTGGATTTGTAGTGGTAATTTTAGAGTTTGGACGAAAATTCAAATTAGAAGTAAGAATATGTGTTAAAAATTGGTGAGCTAGTTATATTGAGGTTGATGTGTGTGACACACTGAAAAAGGTAAATTGATAGCTAAAATTAACTAGCTAGCTGAATGAGCATTAAAATTAATAATATGACTTTAGGTTTATAAGTTATAGTACTTAACATTTTATCTTATTATATATAATTGCTAGTAATATGGTCAATGGAGATTATAAAAAAAAAGTCACTTGTATCACTCTTAACAATTTTTTAAAAAAGTTATATATTTTGAGAAATGATGTTTAGCGTTATTTAATAAACAAGCTAGATGAAAATTGCAAAAGAAGTAAAACACATACATGTTGATCTTGTCATGTGTGTCTTTCCATTGCACTACCAAAACAATTTGCATTCTGAACGTTCATATTGCCATTGACCACCCTTGGCCCAAGCTAGATCCTGGTCCAAAAAACCTTTGAGGAGAAAAGCCATTGCAACTCAGCACATCATCTGGCTGACTAGTTATTAGTAACCAGATCATCCACTCTACGTGCTGTTAAGTAGTAACCAGATCATATATTTTAAGAAATAATGGCCTGTGCTTGCCCTTGCCCAAGCCAACTCTTCCTAGTGTTGGCTATTTATGGAAGTGGTAGCTGTAGCTTAGATCATCAACAAGAATATTCATATTTGGCCTCTTAGAAGAATAGGTAGGGTTTCCCTGATATGGCAGGACTTATTTCTGATTTTTATCTTCCCTTTTTATCTAGTCCTTTCTTTGTTCATTTCCAGATTTAGGTTGTAATATGTCCATACCCTTGGTTCTTATATATCAATACTACCGGCTGTTTTAGAGTGTGGGTTATGTGCTGTTGAATCACAACTTACTGGGTTCCATCACTTGTGAAAATAAGTTCGTGTTACTAGGTTGTTGGTTTGCTTCAATGTACCTTGGATTCGACTGACTGACAAGGGAGTTGGGACAAAACTAGCAGCGCCGTTATAATGGAAGTAAATATGTAGCTTTACATAGCCAGCTTTATGGATTGTAGTGATCTTCATTTCTGTGGTTCATCATGTTAAACACACTGATGGTCCTCGAGCTGCTCATGTGTGTTTAAAACACACCAATGGTCCTCAAGCCTGGGCAAAGCCATATGTGACGAAATATTTCGGTGTTCCTTTGCTGGACTGTGCTGTTGTTTATCTTAATGTATTTCTGAGAAAGTGAGTTAGAAACGACATTACAATCCACGTAAAACACATTTGCGAGTAAAGGAGATCTATGTTCCCATAGGACCGGGACTTGGGATGATTGGTAGGTAGACTTAATAATATTGTGCTTGACTGCTCTTATATGACCATATTTCTTTTTTACTTGGGATATGACTTAATATTGTGTCTGACAACTCATATATGATCAAATATTTATTGTATAAAATATGCCTGCAGTATTACTATCCTCTGGTAGGCATACTTGAGAGGTATTACTATCCTCTGGTAGGCATACTTAATATTGTGCTAGACCTCCAGCTGTTCTATCATCATATTTCTGTTATACTTGGGAAATGTAAATTTCTTCTTATGGAGTATGTATCCTATTAGAACAAACAAGAAAATGCAAAATATATAGCTGGTATATATCTTACTCAAATATCAATGTCAGGTTTGAATTCTATGACCATGCTTCTGCGCCCACTCTAATTAATGATGAATGCTTCATAGTGTGTTTAACATAGGTATTCTATGTAGTCTTAAGAGATGTTTAGGTGTTATTGTTTTTTTTTTTAACTTTGTGTAATAGCTCCTTACATTCTGATAGAGGCACATAGATTACTCTCCAAAAACTCCCCCAGTGTTTTGTATTCTACGATAGAGATTGTTCCTTACAGTCAGCAGCCTCTGACTTAGTAGTAACATCAGTACATCACTTGCCTAAGTATAGTGACAACTGTCAAACCATGGATAAGTACCTAACCACTCCTAAAAACAATTACCAAGTGAGTCTTGTAACGACCTAACAATAGTAACATATCTAGCTGTAAATGTCTCCTATACACCTGGCCATTCACCTCTGGGTAATGAAAATTTCTACCCAATATACAACCTTTCCATAATGTCTGAAACTAGTGGAGGTTGTGGTTCTTGTGTCATAAACTTGTCATATCATCTCATTTCAACCTCGAGTCGATTGTTGGCTACTACTTGTTTGATTGACATGTGGTTTGTTTTGGCTAGATATTGTTTGTCACTAGCTGTTGAGGTAGTATTTGATATTGTTCTCATGTAAATTGGATGGTGTAAATCTAGATTTGACATTGTTCATGTTTTTGTTAATGAAAGGGAACTGATATGCCTAAGGTTTTTGTTTCACACGTGTGTTTAAGCATTAGATATTATACTTCTTTAGCTAGAATCCTCTTAAGCTCATAATATTGATTACTTATGCTGTAATTCACATTAATTAGTTGGTACATACATGTCAGGTTACATGTCTGTTTTGAGTTTTATAATTAAGATTCATATTATGAGTGATATATGAAAAAATAAATTGGTTACTGTCAATTGTTAAACGTTTTTTATTAGCCTACTTTGTACAGCGTAATTTCTCCTGAGAACTTCATTTCCCAACCTTCTCTTCCCTGTATCATCATTTTCTGTATGAGTCCTGCTGAAGTATGTGTTGTTATAATTTAACAGTTGGTTTCGTGGTGTAGTTGGTTATCACATCAGTCTAACACACTGAAGGTCCCCAGTTCGAGCCTGGGCGAAGCCATGTTCGTGGTACCATATTTTTTTTGTTCCAAAAGTTGGGGACTGATTTGCATAAGTGTATTTGATGCCACAGAGTACTGTTGGTATTGCTCCAGTTATAGATCCGGGGATTGCTAGGAGGAAAGCGATTGCAACGCAACACTTATTCTGGCTGACATTGTTATTAGTAATCCCTATTTTCCACTCAATGTAGCTGTTAAATATGATGTGAAATCTTTCAAATGTTGGGGCTACTGTTACCCAATGATATATCCATCCAATGAGCAGAGGATAGGAGAGTGGTTACTTAACGCTTGATAAACTGTTATTACCCAGTTCAGGAGAGGCATTATACCTTATGTTGAGTCTATCTTCTGCTATCATGAATGTATGCATCCAAACGACCTGGAGTTAATTTTTATTTATTCCCTCCTTGTGTGCCTGTATCTGTATGATGCTGTGTTGATGAATCATAGCCTTCATGTTCTGTAATGTTAACGTAGTTTCTCAGTGATCCTATGGGTTCAGGTTTTTAGCTGGATAAGTTGGGTTTTTGCTGCAATAAATTGAGGCTGGCTCAAGTTTAGCCTGCGGCTGTAGTGGGAGGACATGAGGTTTAGATGTTTATTAGGTCTATTACCTGTAGTTCAGTGTTAAGCATCGGGTTAAATTTGTTGAATCACAATCTTGGTAGTACCCTCTTGTTTGAATAAGGATGGACGACGTTCCTTTCCATGGCTCCTGTGGAAATGTTGTCTCAGATTCTGAATGATTGGATTGACGAAATTGGACAAAAGGATGGTGGGTTGATTTCCCAATCGGGTGGTGTCAGTGTTTACAACACAGAGTGATCTATGTAATATGTTACAGGGGCTGGAGTGATGCTTTGAAAAGGTGATTATGCTGTGTACCATACGACAAATCTGGAAAATTTCTTGTTTTGAGCAGGGTTTTGTATATTGACTGGTCTTATAGCAACGGCAGATAAATGGACCGAGTTACCTACCATTCAAAGAGGAGGAGCAATCATTCAAAGAGGAGGAGCAATCACGATGGTAGAATGTACGATGGGATTGTGGTGTCTGCTTTTGCATCGCTGTTAGTAAATTGATTACGTCATTAATGATAGAAGATGGTGATGGTAGGCAATCGATCTGTAAGTTAATTTTCTACGAAACAGTATGCCGTTGATTGTTTGTATGGAGGTTAGATGGAGTGCTCTTTTTCCATTGGAATTTCCCGATTGGGTTTTACGGGTCGTTCTAATCAGGAGCAGAACCAGGATTTTAGAGTTGGGGGCCGAAATTTTCTTTCTTTATGGGTCTTTTTATCATTTTAAATTTTATTAGTAATAGTTATGCTATGAACATTTGTAATTCTCCTATCATATTTAAAATATAAATCTTCATTGTTATGTTTCTTTTAGAGCCTAGTCATTAATAGCTTTGAACTTTTTTTTAATTATTTTTTGCTTTCCTCTTCATAAATTTCAATGGATTGATTACCATCGAAAATTTTCTTTTCCTACTACATTATTCTGTAATAAAATACTTTTGATATTTTCAAAATTCACAATATAAATTGTGTAAGAAAAAATATAAAAAGATATTCATTATAAAGAGTTTTAATTATGAATAATTATTTTTATGGATAAACAAAAAAAAATAAATTTAACTATTTTTGAAGTCATATTAACATCATCAACTATCTACGACAATTAAAATTGCAAAACAAGCTACTTCTATAATTCATAATATGAAACAATCCATAGAAAACCACTATAAAAATATAAGTAAAAAAAGCGTTACTTTGTGTATAATTTCTAATATGAAATTACTTTTATGTATAGAACATAAATAGATTACACATTTGATTATTTATATGCATACCGCAAAAAACAATCTAGTAAGCTTTATTTTTATGTGTTTCTTAATATATTAACTACATATATAATCATCAATTACGGTACATTTCAATTTAAAAAACACAAATGCAATATATTATACTACTATCAATATAGGAAAGTATATATAGGGTTATGTTTAATTTCCAACTACTAATAATATACAATGTATTAACTTAAAAAACAAACCATTATAAAAACTACACAATAAAATTTAAAAAAATTACTAATTCACCTTGAGTTGGGGGCCTGGCCCACCTAACTTCTAAAGTAGCTCCGCCCTGGTCTCTAATCTTGCCCAGTACTCGGCACACGTGACAATTATCATTCATATGGTAGCGTTCGGCTGCTGTTTTGGTAGTATAAATGGGTTAAACATAAATCAAATCCACAACTCATAATTTTTATATGTGTTTTATTTCTTTCATATCCTCCCAATGAATATTATGATATATATAAGTTATTTATTTACAAAATTAGGGTTTTCTCATCCTTGTCATTAAAAAAGTAAGTAAGCAATGAAAGCCAAAGTCAAAATGAGTTCTAACTACTTATTGTTTCAATTATAACCCAAGAAAGAAAAAAATGATAAGAGTAATCAATTATAGTTTAAATTTGTATTGGTTCTTTTAAGTTATTTTTTCATTTTCTACTTTAGAGGTTTATAACTTTGAATTTTCCAACTATTACAATATTAAATGAAACTTTACATGTTATACATTTATGAACACTTAGGTATATTTTGTAATCTTTCATAAGTCAATGATATTTTATAAATTATGAAACTTTCTACAAAATTAATTTTTATTTCTTTAGATTTTGCTAAGATATAATTACACACTGATATGAAAAACATAAACAAAAAATAAAAGGGAAAATTACATCACCCACCCATGACGTTTAGCGAAATTACACAGCCCACCCACGAGGTTTCCACAATTTTACATCCAGCAACTTTTCTAATATTTGATCAACTTAAAAGATGGTTAAATGATATCCAAATTTAATGAAACTTTACATGGACGATATTAAAGTGTTATATTTTGGGAAAATGTGAAATCCAACGTCTTTTAAGCTCATATATGATCTGTGGGACCGGTGAACGTGTCTCATGTTTCATTGGGTCTCACAGGTCATATATGACCTTAAAAAACTTTGGATTTGGCATTGAACAAAAATATAACACCTTAGCATCGTCCATGTAAAGTTTCATCAAATTAGGAATCATTTAACCATCTTTTAAGTTGATCAAATATTAGAAAAGTTGCTGGATGTAAAATTGTGAAAACCACATGGGTGGGCAAAGTAATTTTTGAAACCTCGTAGGTGGGTGTGTAATTTCACCAAACGTCATGGGTGCGCGATGTAATTTTCCCAAAATAAAATTGGGATCAATGGGATTGTATAATCGTACTATGGATCTACAGTGTAGGATCGTGCGACGGAATCATGATCCTTTGACCATCCTAAATGGTACCGATCCTACCTGCGATCTGGATCGTAACTATGAATTTGGATTGTAAGATCGTAGGATCGAATCACGATTCTGGGAACATAGACTGGTGGAAACCAGTGGGTGGTAAAACATTTTCCCAAGGCTGCTACAGGCAATTCTGAACATCTTTCATCTGTGCAGGGTTAGCTACAGGACATTCTTGAGACGTTGCGTTCTGTGGAGCAGCGCTTGTCTAAGTTGGAGAAGCATCTAGGGGTGCGACGATAGGTTCTTAGGTCTTGCTTAGTTATTCGTCTGTCTTTTTCTCCTTGGCCAGCACATCCAGACACTTCTTTTGCACTCTAAACTTGTTAGAGTACTTTTGACAACTTTGTTAGTTTCTTAGACACTCATCTTTTGATATTGTGGCTCTGCATTTCTTTCGGTTGCATATGGACTATTTTTTATTAAAATTGTTATAAAATGCCACTTTGTGTGTTATGCATGCCATTTTAGAATTCATGAGTGATTAGTACAATACCATTTTTTATTGCGCAAAAGGGGGAAAATATGAAGAATACTAAGAGTTGGATTAATATCATTTAATCTGTGCACAATGCGGAGACCTCTTCATCTTCAGGGGCAATTCTACACTTCAGGGGAAATATGGTTTCGTATCAGGTGCACACATCAAAAAGGGGGAAACTGTAAATGTATGTGTCCTACGTACTTATAGTTTTTGATGTGGCAAACCGTCAACCCAATACTCAACAAGAGTATCTTTACGATTTTGCAAACTTAGTAAAAAAAACGATTTTATTTACCTAGATATCATCTTGGGTAATTACGAGGTTGTTAAGATATAATATTAATGATATTATATACTAGTGAATAAGTTATTTAAGCTACATTTAGCTTAAGAAAATGATTATTCTAGGCAAGTTTATCTAGGTTGTTAGGATTGTTTTTCAAATTCTATATATATATAGAGGGTGGTTATACAGGGCCACGGTTTTGCGGCTTGTTCAACCCGAAAGAGAGAGTGTAAGTTTTTTCATTGATTGAATTAGTTTAGTCTATAGTGTTAGAATCAGTGTTCACAGGATCGTGATCTGGATCGTACGATTCTACGATCCAAGTACACAAGGTCGATCCAGATCGGTTAATAGAATCGAAAAAGGGTGGGATCGGATTAGGATTGGTAGAATCGTGTAGGATTGGTGGGATCGCGATCCTACTACGATCCCATGATCCTAACTCTTACCAAATTTTAATTTAAATTTGCTTTTATATCCCTTAAAAAATGCCTAATTACAGTTTAAACATATTATGTCATATGATCTACTTTAATCAGTTTGAAATTCTAATATTTATGCTTAAAGGTCAATTTATATACACAACCTTCTATAATTGTTTCTATCACGAATTGGTAGGGTTCCAATTGTGTTGTGTGCTTGATTAGTGATGTAGCCTCAATATCGCTTTATTAGTGATGTAGCGTCAATATCGTTTTGGGTCAAACAAATGATAAGCCTCTCATTTTTGTAATGCTTTTTTTATGGATTTTGGGCGTAAAAAAAGCTTACTCTGAGCATGTTTTCTTTGGGTATCAAAGATCACACGTGAGCTATAAAGACTTTGAATTTGGTATAGGTACAAAATATAACACTTTAGTGTCGCATATGTAAAGTTTCATCAACTTTAGGCAATATTCAAGCATCTCCTAAATTAAATGAAAAAACCAACTTGCATCAGAATCCAAGAGAAACCATGAACCAGAATAGAGGAGCTTGCCCAACCCATGAGTAAATATTTCCTAGTAGCCTCATTAGACCGTACATCTTTGTTGGTGATAGTTATTAAATCGTTAGCACCACATCAAAACATTCCTCCTAGAGTAGCTATTAATACGAATAACAGAAACTCTATTATAGCCATTTATGTCATTGATTTTTTTTCACTTTGAACCATATGCACCAAAAGATTCATGTACGGTTCCTAAGGGATATGATTTTACCATAATCAACCGACTTTATCGAGCATGATTCCTTTTTTATGCAACAAAATTGAGCCTGAGGTCACGAATAACCTTAATAATCTTCTGGTATATCTCCTAATAACAATCTAATGGATATTTGTACTGGAATTAACGAACAAAACAATATTAGTGTTTATTTATATATATTCGACATTTTAGTGAGGCGTGGCCAAGTGGTAAGGCAACGGGTTTTGGTCCCGCTATTTTTGAGGTTCAAATCCTTCCGTCCTAGAGTATCTTCTTTTCTTTCTTTTTTTATGCATTCTGGTTCATCTGGCCAGTCTTTTTGTCTGGCTTCCCATCTTTGGAGACAATCGTCGGGCAACCAGACTGAAGCCATAAGATTTCTCTGATATCCACAAATCATACTAAATAGTAAAGACAAAGTTGACAAACTTGATAGAACCAGAGAACATGAAAAAACTTCGTATATTGATTGAAGAAGATTTCTTGATTCTTATAGAAGAAGATAGAGTTCTCTATCTGGGAGAAAACGAGAGAGACAAGGGATGAAGATTAGAGTGTACAGTAACCTAGCTTGTGTCCGTCTTCTATACTAGTGAAGACAGTAAAATAAAACGGGTTGCAAAATTACAGATAACCCTAGTTACATTATAGTAAAATATTACAAACCATATATGCCTAAGATTACAGACTATCTCCAACTCCAACAACCCCCCCCCCCCCCCTCAAAAGTACAATTTGTACTGCAGTAAAGAATTGTGCCTTTTGTGAGTGGCAATCGAGTTCGATATGCTTTGTGCGCTTATGAGAAACTGGGTTTTTGGCAATATGTACAGTAGCTAAATTGTCACAGTTTAGTGGAATGGGTGTTATGTTTCTGAGTCCTATCTCATGAAGCAACCGGCTCAACCAACTGAGCTCACTAGTGACCTGTCTCATTACCCTGTATTCTGCTTCTGTAGAGGACAGTGAGACAGATACCTGTTTCTTTGACTTCCAACTCAGTGGTGAGTCACCTAGTAGAATATAATAGCCAGATATGGATTTCCTGGTGATTGGACATGAGGCCCAATCTGAGTCACAGTAAGCTAATAAATCAAAAACATCCTTACTGTTAAAAAATAATCCAAAGCCAGCTGTATCCTTTATGTAACAGAGTGTGTGATAAGCTGCCTTAAGGTGTTCATTTGTAGGAAATTGTAGAAATTGACTCAGATACTGCACTGCATAAGCAATGTCTGGTCTAGTATTTGTGAGATAGTTCATTTTTCCAACTTTAAATTAACAGGGAGTGGGAAGCTGTTGTTCTAGCTTGTTGCATGGTAAAATCCTCAACTATCTGTTTTGCATACTTTTGTTGTGACATGATTAAACCATCCTTTTCCTAATGAATTCCATACCGAGGAAATAGTAGTATCATTTCCCACAACGCGTCGCATTCCCATTTCCAGCTCTGAAAACCTTCACCGGTGAACTTTACCGTTAGAAGCTGTCCCGGTTGTTCCGTCACGTGTACATATAGGGGATCATTTTGATCGATCGCCATTGGAGACTTTGGCAGCTTCGCTTTGTTCACCGCGCCATTCTCTGGTTCTTTTTGGGTTCTTCCGTGCTCATCTTTGTGGTGGATCGCCATTCTCTGGTTCTTTTTCGGGTTCTTCCGTGCTCATCTTTGTGATGGATTAAACTCAGCGTTCTGATACCATGACAAACTTGATTTGATTCTTACAGAAGAAGATAGAGTTCTCTATCCGGGAGAAAACGAGAGAGACAAGGGATGAAGATTAGAGTGTACAGTAAGCCTAGCTTGTGTCCGTCTTCTATACTAGTGAAGATAGTATAAAAAGGCCTAGATCCAAAGGTTATACCTTTTGCACGACCCCATAAAACCTAACTAAAGAAAAAAGAGGATGTTATAAACAGATATACGAAAAAAAAATTTGTCATACAAATAGTATTATTCATTACTTGTTCAACAAAAAGAAACACACTATGATTATCCTATACATTTACTACTTGTAAACGCCTGCATCGTCTATAGTCTAGATATGCACACACAACATTAATTCTAAAGTCAACGTCTTTCTGACTTCGCACTGAAACATGCTACTTAACATCAAGCCACCGCAACAACACCGATATTCCCAACAGCAGCACCAATAGAAGCACCCCCACCACCACCCGACCCACTGGCTTCGTCACCACCACCACTCTCCTCATCATCATCACCGTCTATAAAATCATCGCTATCAAAATCATCATCATCATCGTCGTCATCATCATCTTCCTCTTCATCATCATCCCCTCCTGCTGCTCTCTAGTATCACAATTAACATCAATAGGCACCACATCATCCTCCCGATAAATAACACGTAATTCAGCCATGAGTCCCTCAATCCTCTGCCTAGCTTCAATCAATCTCTGAATATCATTACTCTGAGCAAACCCAAGCATCTGCTGTTGAATCAACTTAATCTGCCTATTCAAACTGTAACTTTTCGATATGGCCATGGTTTAACATTGAATTGACGAAGCTTCTTCTTGATAGTGGTGTCACATAAGTTCAGTAATTTAGCAGCTTCTTTTAATGGGAGGTGGAAGTAGGGTGAGAAGTCATCAAATATCATCTCTGTGACCCTCTTCCTCTGCTCTACAAAAGTTTATAAAAAAACATTCAACATAAATGATGCATGCATGCATGAAATGAAATTTAGTTTTTTGATATATAAAGAGAGATAGATTGTATAACCTTTTGAGAGAGGGAGAGGTTTCTAGGGACAGGTGGTAGAGGACGAGTACGTGCACCAGGCTCTCTGATTATTAATGGTGGCAAACCTCGTAAGGGTATGGCTGTGGGAACAGTTGCAGCGGCCGTGGGTTGAATTGTTAACCCTAACTGCTCCATTGTTGTTTGTTGTTGAGTGCGACGACTACTAGAAGGTTGATCAATTCCAACCGTAATAGTATTGTAGAACACAGTTAAAGGATCTTGTTGTAAGAAGAATCCCGCTTGTGCCCTATCATTCATGTACTGTGTTAAAAACTCCCTTATGTCTCCCATGGATTCCCTGTTAAGACTGCATCGATCAACAAAAGACCATATTAATTACTTATAAACATTAATTGTTGAGAAATATAAATATAATTAAAATTTATGAATACACACGTACTCGAACATCCTGATTTGTCTTGTGATCAATGTGTTCCCAGTGTTGTTGCCAGTGTCATAGTGCACTTCAAGAATCGCGTGCATCAGAATCCCAATCCTCCCGTGGATCTCTAGTCTTGTAAGTTGCGAACCTGTGTAATTAAAAATATAATTAATAGATAATACTATTATTCACGAATGGGAATGGAGTTTAATTACCGTTAGTGTGAACGATTTCTCTCAGCCGTTGACAACATGTGCAAGTGTGTGGGATTGGTACCGGCGGCCAAACATCAACTACTCTTGGATCACCAAAACCACCCCCAACCGGTACCCGTACCCATCCTTGGACCGGTTCCTTGAACACCGGTTCCTTGAACATCTGGACCAGAACTCAACCCTATATCACTACTACGTTGTTGAGCATCAAACCCACCACCACCCCCACCGCTACCGCTACCACTAGCAGTCGCATCCATCTTCGCTTTACCTTTCACGTCCCCGCTACTTCCCGCGCCGCTATTATGATCAACAGTTGGATGACGAATCTGTGATGGGATTCGCCCAACAGACCACTAACTTGACTCCAATCAAGTACTTCATTCATATTGAAGTTAGTTGGTTGTTGATAATCTGATCAATATTGGGAAAGGTAAAAGGGTGATCAACGACGGTGGATGTAGGAATATTGTGTAGTTGATTATTAGAAGGTTGATTAACAGTGGTGTTTTGTTGTGGATTATTGGAAGGTTGATTAACACCAGCGAATGGGAGAAATGCTTCATACAGATCAGGATCAGGGTTGCGATTGAACAGACCTTGGAATACATCATTGTTTTCATTGTTTTGTTGGTTGTTTGGATCGTTGTTGTTGTTCGCCATGATGATGAGTACAGATTGATTAGAGATAGTAAGTAATCTCTGATGAAACTGGATGGAGAGAAGGAAGCGTAAAAAAGGAAGACGATGGTTGGAGGGAAAGATGATATAAAAAGCGCGGGACGGGTGGGTAGTTAGTGACCGTTACGATTAACCGTTTTTTAAATCCCTCGTGTTCAAAAGGGATTGGGATTTCTCCTACCGACGTGGCTGTCAGTCGACACTACGGCTCGCTTATATTCAGTCAGTCACGAATACGATCCTCAAAATTTATCATTCCGTCGAGTACTGTTTTTTTTTTTTTTTTTGAAAATAGTACTATCCTTGTACATTATTTTCATCGAGTTGTGGTATAAATAAGTAGGGCTTGGACATTTTGAGAGACTGACTTATGGACTGGACTTATCACAATTAAGTGTGGGCTCGACTTGTTGGGCCAATTAATGTACTGAAGATATCCTGCCTCCCTCGCTCCATTGAGAGGTACTATACTACTACTACTGGGTATATAAAAAAATAGTAACAGTAGTGAAAAGTACGTACGTAGAGGGAGAAGGTTACAAGTTGCACGTGGGTTCTGATCACGATAAAGAAAGACCACAATTCCAAACCAACAAAGGTAGCAGAGAGTAGCCTCGTAGCGCATCGCATCGCATCAGGCTGTTTGCAGTTTCAGTTTTTGAACAAACAGCGAAAAAACCTAAAAAGGGACAGAATTGAAACCTCCGCATTTGAATAACCAATAGGAGTAAGTTTAGTTTGCACCAACAAAACAAATGCGCCTTTTGCTTTCCGGTTCGTTTCACTTTTCTTCTTTTTCTTCTCGGGATGGCGCTTTGCTTGTTCCGGAGGGAGAGGTATATAAACTGAAAAAAAAAAAGATTGTCAAAGAAAAGAAAAAGTTAGATCAATCGCGGATTGATGCTAGCTTGTGGCAGGAAATTTACGGTGAGGATGAAGACGGTAATGAAGAGTAACATGACAAATACATTTATTTATTCTCTCATAGCCAGTAGTAGGAGTATTGTTCATTCCGGCCCACTTGTTCACTATTTTTTGCTTTTTTGTTGGGAAATGAGAGATCCCCCATCAGGCTCAGGCCACTACTGACATTGACCGATGGTTGGTTCACTTCACTTTTTTTTTTTTTTTTGATAATTTAGGCTTTCGCTATTGATTAATAAAGAATGTCGGACCGGTATTTCGGGCCTCATTAAAACCTCCTCAAATAAAACCCAATGGGAAAAAACTTGAGAAGGAAAAAGAGTACCCACCATGTCCTTAGTACAAGCCTAAACACCAAAACTTAGAAATGGGTACACCATCGAATAGCATAAGCTATGGATCAAAACAATCATCCTACCTAACATTGTTAATCACTCCTTGTTCCACCTGAAAAACGGCAAGTCCTTCCACCAACCGTCCTCCATCTCCAGACTCCCAACTATACGCATAGGCCAAGACGGGTCGCATTTTGAATTTCAGTACGTAAACCACTACGTTCCGATGCATCCAATGAAATCAACTCCATAACATCGAATTAGCCACCCAGTTCACCTAGCTTTGTGACCAAGGGGGTATCAAACCACTCCTAACAGATCTCAGTCACCGAATTTCAGAATTAAAAACATAGAATGAATATTGACCCTTCCTGAAATTTTAGGGTCTTTGTCGTTGACAGGAATCCAATCTTAATTGCTCCTTTGATTGCTCATTTGAGTTGGTTCACTTCACTTGATCACCACTATTGTTAGATTTCATTTCATTTATTTTTAGGAAAATTACATCCCCACCCATGACGTTTGGCGAAATTATACACCCCACCCACGAGGTTTCAAAAATTACTTTGCCTACCCATGTGGTTTCCGCTATTTAACAGCCAACAACTTTTCGAATATTTGATCAACTTAAAGGAGGCTTAAATGTTGTCCAAAATTGATAAAACTTTACATGGATGATGCTAAGGTGTTATATTTTTGTCCAATGCAAAATCCAAAGTTTTTTAAGGTCGTATGACCTGTGGGACCCAATAAAAATACGTTCACATGTCACATGTTTCATTGGGTCCCACAAATCACATATGAACTTAAAACACTTCAGCTTTCACATTAGAACAAAATATAACACCTTAGCATCGTCCATGTAAAGTTTCATCAATTTTGGACAACATTTAACCATCTTTTAAGTTGATCAAATGTTAGAAAAGTTGTTGGATGTAAAATAGCATAAACCACATGGGTGGGCAAAGTAATTTTTGAAACCTCGTGGATGGAGTGTGTAATTTCGCCAAACGTCATGGGTGGGGGATGTAATTTTCCCTTTATTTTTCATCTGAGTTCGTCCATATTGGATGTTTATGGATCTGAACTTTATTCACAAATATTATATATATTTTATAAAAATTCTTTTTGTTGGATAACTCTTATTTTTATTGTGTATAAATGTGAAAAAAATCTCTTTTTATTGTTTAGGTCAATAAATGGAGAAGTTAGCAATACGCAAAGAAAATTGTAGTGGAGAAATTTTGTTGTAATAATTATCCAATAAATTGAGTAATAATAACGATTAGAATAGTCTTTTGCATCATTTCAATGTCGGTCCTTATGTTTTATTTTATTCAAAAGTTATAACTTCTTCTAGTAGTTGTCATTAATTTAATGTTGT
The DNA here is from genome assembly GCA_023374045.1 of Limonium bicolor. Taxonomy (NCBI): domain Eukaryota; kingdom Viridiplantae; phylum Streptophyta; class Magnoliopsida; order Caryophyllales; family Plumbaginaceae; genus Limonium; species Limonium bicolor. The sequence goes on from CM041781.1 coordinate 13,122,660, forward strand.
CTTTTCTACTTTATTTAAAGGTTGATTGGGGCTGCGGTTGAAGCTGTTGGATTTTGAGAAGTTGACTGTTGATGATTTTGCATAAGCTATCAGCTGTTGATTTTAGTGTTTGGTGGGACGTCTATAGATGATTTTAAAAAGTAGAGGCTATTGTTAGATCTTGCTGCTGAAAATTGAGAAACTGTCTCTTAATGATTTTACAGAAACTATCAGCTGCTGATTTTGGATATTTTGTGAAAACCTACTGATTTTAGAAATTGAGAAGTTTTCTGTTACTGGGAGCTCTTCCCAAACGAGCTCAATGAACTTGGTTTTTAGGATGGCTTTCAAGTTTGGTTCTTCAAAAATCATTGGCCTGTAGTTAAGGTTTCTGTCTATAACTTTGTTAGGAAAGTCTTTGAGTCCTCAGCCATAGATAGGGCCTCTAACTCCACTTTATTATGCCTTATCCCTAAGATTTCTTGCCCGGTGAATATGAAGCAGTTCAGACCTATTGCCCTTTGCAATGTCTCTATAAAATTGTTTCTAAGTTGCTCACCAACAGGATCAAATCCTCTTCCTAAGGTTATCTCCCCATGTCAGTGCAGCTTTGTTCCTGGTAGGAACATTCAAGATAATCACATTCTTATGCAGGAGATTATCTTTTCCATGAAAAGGACTAAATGTAGGGATGGTTGGGCTATCTTGAAGATTGACCTGGAGAAGGCCTATGACAATCTTTCTTGGAATTTTATTCGAGAATCCCTTGAGTGCCTTAGTCTTCCAGCTGCTTTTATTAATCTGGTTATGAGTTGTGTGAGTAATGTGGAGATGAGGGTGTTAGGGAAGGTTCCCAGTCTGATAGTTTCTGTCCTAGTAAAGGGATTAGACAGGGAGATCCCCTATCCCCCTATTTATTTGTTATCTGTATGGAAAGACTGTCTCATTTAATTAACAATGCTGTTGTTAGTAAAGTATGGTGTCCTATTAAGCTAAGCAAAGGGGGTCCAGCCCTGTCCCATTTGTTCTTTGCGGATGATTTGGTATTGCTTGGTAGTGCTGATGTTACTAATGTTCTGAGTATAATGAATGTTGTGCAAGATTTCTGTTTTGTCTCTGGTGAACATATAAATCTAAGTAATCCAGGATTTTGTTTTCTAAGAATGTCAGTTCGTGTAGGAGAATTGAAATCAGCAGACAAGTGGGTATTCCCCTTGCTGATAATTTTGGCAAATACCTAGGGGTCAATCTGATGGAGGGTAGATCTAAGATAAGAAACTTTAATGATCTGGTTGAGAAAGTTCAAAACAGAATCAGTGGCTGGAAGGCCAAATCCCTTTCTTTTGCTGGCAGATTAACTTTGGTTAAGTCTGTTCTAAATACAATTCCTATTTATAATATGTTGTCCCAAAAGATTCCGGATGCAGTATGTAATAGATTGGAGAAGTTGTCAAGGGACTTTCTTTGGGGTCATGGCAGTAATGAGAGAAAGTTGCATACTGTTGCTTGGAATATTATTACTAAGGATAAGCAGGAAGGGGGCTTAGGTATTAGGGAATAAGGCCTATGAACAAAGCCTGTTTGGCTAAGCTTTCATGGAAGATGATTAACAATCAAGAGGGGTTCTGGCAAAGGGTCTTAAAAGCTAAATATAGGAATCTGAATTCCAGGAATACTTCTTGCACTTGGAAAAATATTCTGGATTCCAGTGTGTTAATTGACAAGGGAGCTAGATGGAAACTGGGAAATGGGGGGGAAACCATTTTCTGGTTGGACAGTTGGTGTTTGGAAGAGCCTCTTATCAGTTTTGCAAATCAAACTGAGAGTATAGATAAAGAGAGGGTGGTGGCTAGGTTTGGTGTGAGAAAGAGGGTTGGAAATGGGACTTGCTGAACAGTCACCTACCTGATGACATTTTGGATATAATTGCTAGCAAAGGGATCTTTGATCCAAATCTTGAAGACTCAGTGTGCTGGCCTGCCTCGAAAAATGGGCAATTCACTGTTTCTACTGCTTATGAATTGGCTAGGAATAAGGGTAGGAAGAGTCCCATCTGGAAATATGTTTGGAAATTACAGGTTGCTGAGAAAGTTAAAACATTTATCTGGCTGATGATTCATCAGGGTCTGAAAACTAAAGACTTGCTTTTTAATCGTAAAGTTCTTATGTCTAATTTATGTGATGATTGTGGTGAGGTTGAAAATACTCTGCATGTTCTTAGGGATTGTAAGGTTAGCAAAAAAGTTTGGTCTGGCCTGCTGAATCATAATGATGCTGTTAAGGGATTTTTCTGTTTGAATTTTGAGGACTGGGTTCTCAATAACCTGAAATGTACTGGCCTGTTGAATGGTTTCAATTCTAGCTGGGAAACATTTTTGCGGTGACTTGTTTCTCCCTCTGGAAATGGAGAAATCAAAAGTTTCATATTAACCTCTCTGTTTCGGATATGCCCTTGAGTTTGTTTTATGGTAACTTGCAGTGGTATCTAGTAGACAAAGCTCGAAGGTTTGGACTGGAGGAGCAGAATCTGCAAGATGGCCAGACTGCATGGGTGCCTCCTCCTGTTGGTGTCTTGAAAGTTAATGTGGATGCTGCAATGAGCTTGGAAGGGATGGCTGCAGCTGGTGGTTGCATCAGAGATCATCGTGGAGAGTGGAAGGGTGGTTTCACTCACTTCATGGGGAAGACTGATATTCTGGAAGCTGAAGCATGGGCGATTTATGATGGAATCAAAACAGCCAAGATGCTTAATCAGAAACATATTATTGTGGAATCTGATTCCCAGCTAGTACTTGATATGCTTGTACAGGAAGGTAATGTAAATTCCCCTCTCGAAGGTCTAATAAGTGGATGTAAAAATCTATGCGATTGGTTTGATACTTGTAACATCATAAAAGTCAGTAGATCATGTAATAGGGTTGCTGATGGCATTGCTAAATTCGGGTTGAAATGTAATAGGGGGCTTCGTGTGTATAGGCTTCCTCCTGCTAGTTGTATTCCCTGCTTACTCCGGGATTATTCCATCCTGGGTGATTTATAAATAGATGTCTTTTTGATAAAAAAAAAACACTAAAAACTAAAAATAAGCCCTTCCTTCAATACTCTTTCCTACATACTTCTCGTTAAAAAACAGATAATTCACGATATACCCTTGTTTTCTTTTGTAATTCACAATATATCCCTGTTAATTTTTGTAATTCAACTTTAAACATGTTTAAATGTTGTCCAAAATTGATAAAATTTTACATAGATGATGCTAAAGTGTCATATTTTGGTCCAATATCAAATTTGAAATTTTTTAAGCTCATATGTGACATGTGGGACCCAATGAACATGTCACAATTTTCATTGGATTCCACGGGTCACATGTGAGCTTAAAAAACTTTAAATTTGATATTGGACCAAAATAAACACTTTAGCATCATCCATGTAAAATTTCATCAATTTTGGACAATATTTAAACATGTTTAAAGTTGAATTACGAAACTAACAAGAACATATGTGAATATGAAAGAAAATAGGGATATATCATGAATTTTCCAAAAAAAAAAAAAAAAAACTCCTTCCTACTTTAAAGTTTAAACATCCTTTTTTCTGGCGTCCTCTCCTTTGGGATTTGGCATGCAGGAGGGAGGACCCCTCGAATCGACGAGCCATTTCTTTCTTCCTTTCTCTTTTTCCCAAAAATCACATACTAGCTAGATTATGATCACATGTCATTTTTTAGCCATATAATATAGTATATGATTACGATCCATGTGATCGATCTCCTTTATTGTCTCTATATGCATGCATACGTGTAACGTACAAGTCCGTTGTTCTTTTTGTCTTTCGTTCAACCACCCACATACACTTTAGTCTTTACTAGTATTTTTAAAAACAAAACACTTTAATAATCTACTATATGATAAAACTAAGTGCAGTTATCATACTGCGATCTCTAATCATTGGCACTTCAATTGAATTCTGCATTAAATAATAGTATTTGTAGTCTTTAAATCAGTTTTGTTTATTAAGTGTGTATTAATGATTTATCGATCGATCAGAAATGACAAATTTCCCTTGTTTTTTCTTCGTTGTGTCTCTACCGTTGATGTAATTCTCTGTATTAAAAACGTAAAAACACACCGGGTTTAGAGGAAAAGCGCAAAAGTGGAGGATTTGAATCCGATCCGTTTCCTATCTTCTATTCTCTTTTCTTCATCGAAAGAAGAAAAGAAAAATTAAAGAATAAATTGTAGTACTCTTTTTTGTAGATTCGATTTCTTTTCTTTTTAGAAAAGAAAAAAAATAATCGATTTCAAGTTTCGATAACGAGATTGTTTCAATAATCCAACAATCTGTCTCATAGGTTACATAGGACAGCTGACATAACAATTTTTTATTAAACTAAACAAATATATAAGGGTCTTTATGTTGAGATACATATAACAGATATACTCTATGTTTATTAATGTCGCGTTAGCTGCTTCTACTATTATATATATATATAGTACTTGTCATTGTAATACACATACATCAATTAAATCGGCATATTCTTTTTTACTCCCTCCGTCTTGAATTGACCGTCCTGTTTGCTTTATGGCACGTTTTTCCATTTCAATATTAAGCATATAAGATAAAATAATTTTATAAAACTAAATTTTGTAACATATAGTTTATCATGTAAGGAATATATGCAAAACTTAAATTTTCAAAATTAATTTATCTTATATGTTAAAAATTGAAGTCAAACGACATGTCCAAATAGTAAACAGGACGGTCAATTCAGGACGGAGGGAGTAGTAAAATGGAAAGATAAAGAAAAATACATAATCATCACAAAAATAATCATCTTTCTACTCCGTTCATCTCTAATCTTTGTTCATTTTTCATAGATAAACCTATCTCTTGCTCTTTAACTATGGCAAGAAAAGAATAAAAGATACTCCATCCGTTAATTAATATCTGTCGTTTTAGGATGTGATCCTTGTTCAAAAATATCACTACTAGGGAAATAGTCTATAACAACGCTTTTTTTATACATTTCGCAACGCATTTATGCGTTGCTAAGGCCTATACCAACGCACAGAAAAGCGTTGTGTTAGATCGCGTTGGGAAGTTCTGTTGCAACGCATATTCTAAGCGTTGGTACAGATATAAAATGTGTTGTCATTGCTTGCAACACTTTTGCCAACACATCTTAAGTGTTTTCACTTGAACATCTTTCTTTCCCCTCTAACAACGCTCTCGCATCGCTTAGACAACACTCTCACAACGCTCTGGCAACACTCTCGCAATGCTCTGGCAACACTCTCGCAACGCTCTGGCAACACTCTCACAACGCTCTGGCAACACTCTCATAAACACTCTGGCAACACTCTCACAACGCTCTGGCAACACTCTCGCAGCGCTATCACAACTCTCGCAACACTCCCCACAACACTCAAGACAACACTCTCCCATCACTCAGTTAGCACTCATTATCACTACACTTTCCCAGCACTCTTCCTACACTCACTCAACACTCTCTCACTATTCTCCCAACACTCATTCTCTAATCTACACATTAATATGAATAGCAAGTGAAAATATAACTAATTTGATTACAAAATCAAGAAATATAATTGCATTTCATTGATATTCAATTGAATCCAAACATAAAACACAATTCATAATGAGAGAGTAGTATTTAAAGTACGAAAGATTTTACATTACAAATTGTAAAATCTAAATTGGATCAATCAAAAACCTCTTCAAGAGATCACAAACTGGCTAGACCCTTCCTGCAATAGAAAGAAAACAATAAAAACAAAGGTTTTAATTTCAACAACTTAATGAAACAAAGAAAGATGCAAGCCATACCAAAAATAAATTACTCCAGCCTAATATCTAGAAGAGTAATGAACAGAAGGGAAAGAAACCTGATTCACCAACAAGAATTCGGGACACAAATATATGTGCAATTCACAACTTATACAGAAATTTACATTAGAAAGAATAAGGAAATATTAAAGAAGAGATTCTAAGTTTGTATATACTAGCGACCAGTATTAGCAGACAAATTTCCAAGACCCTGTTTTGATCTTCAATCATCTTCATTCAAAATAACGACATTCAGCCAGAGGAGTATACTTCACATACTAACACCAAGCCACTGCCAACTAGACCTAGGAATCTTATTTAGAGCATGGTGTTAATCCCATCCTACAACTCCTTAAACAATGTTCGAGCATGATCTAATATAGCTCTCTAATTTTCAAGTCTGTTAAATCATCAACATAGAGGAGGAAGACTGTGTAAACCATTGAAAAAATAGACTATACCAAGCCATTACCTTAAGATGGGTCATGTCTTAGGAGGCTGGCGTTGGTTCCTTGAGCCGGAATTTCCTACACAAACATAAAAGACATAATTTCTAAGCATATAAAATCAACTACTAAAATCAAGCTACAACCGCAGATTAACAAAAAACTTTGCAAGACACTCAAATAACCACTTATCGACAATGTGATAAGATGACACACGGGAGGAGTGACTAAGTGGCAGAAAGATCACATTTTGAACACCTTGAGCTTCTTGTGCATCTGAACTTCTTGAAATGTTTTCTGAATCAGATTCCTCGCTTTCTCCATTAAATGGGCTGCAAATTTTAGCACAGTCTTGGTTGTCTCGTTGCTGTCTAATCAAGGAATTGGTCACTCATCAAAATCAGCAAGACAGAATAACTCAATCCACATTGCTTTACTGTTAAAGCAAGATGGCTAAGAGGTAATTAACTAACCAATTAATGCCTGAAAAAGTATCATGTCTCGTCAATTGTTCACTTATCCTCATGGTTCTTATAGAACACACAAGACAAGAGAGACAAAAATCTGAAGCTGATGAAAAACCTTGCAATCATAAAAGTTTGACCATTAGATTTTCAGTCATAAAGGTTCAATCAATAAATAATTTTATAAGCTAATTAGAAACTAAACCTAAGTTATTATAGCAGAGGAGACTTGAAGAATGCTCATAATAGTAATAAAGTGTCTTCGTGGATTTTTATTAGTATATCTTGTCATTTGGATGACGGAATTGATCCACTGAAAAGCAGCAAGTTTTTTATTGAAGAAGTGAGAGCTCTCATAGACCTCACTGTCATGGCCACCAACAAATTACAACAGGATGAATGAAAGTAACTGAGACTTATTTGGTCCATGAGTGGTAGAATAACTTATCATTCACGGTAATCATGAAATTGAGCCATACAATTTTAATATCCAACGTTGTTGTAATTAGAGCTCCACATAATACTTGATAAAAAAAACTTTTAAATAAAACTTGACAGAGAAATAAATCTGCTCAATATGTGATAGACAAATATCCCAAACATAAACAAAAGTTTGTGGACTATCATGTTTGAGTTGGCTGCTTGATATTACTGAAGATAGACTACAAAAGCATGGTCAACTAATAATCAATTGCTTGAGATGCTGAGTGAAGGCATCAGACAGAAAAACAGCTTAATGCATTAGATATTTCACAACTACAATAGCTGAAAGACAAACAACTAATACCTTCCTGTTCATGAAAAACTCTAGCGAATGACTTGATCCCTGCAGCACGAGGCTTCTTTAAGCTTCTCCTTGTTGACTTTTTTTATTTTACCAATTCTTTATATATACAGCTGGTGAGAAAGATTCATAGCTCAGAAATGTAGAAGTAAAAACAGAAGTGATAAAAATAATATAATGCTTAACATAAACACATACATAGTGCTGCACTTGTCTTTCTCATCAAATTTCATACCTCGCCAAAAAAGAGCATGTTTGTCAACAACAGCAAGGGATAACAAACCTTACAATCCAACCTTTAACAAGGTAACTATGATAATAATACAAAAATCATCAGTCAAACAAAGGCAATAGAAAATAATTTTGTAGATTGTTTAAATCAGTTACCTTCCTATAGTTTACTATGTGGAGTTTCTACTTGAAAAGATACTTGAAAGAGCTTTTGATCTGGGTTTGGCATGCTCCCTCCCTCCATTCATTCTTTCTTTATTGATTAACGTCCCCAAAGTCATCTTTACAAATTCCACTTTGTAATGTAATCTATGCATAGGTCTCTGGTCTCTATCTAAAAAAAGAAAAAAACGCAATAACAACAGTGAAAAAGGAATCCAATTTGAATGATCTTATCCATATTATGCTACAGTAGTACTAATAGCTAGGTAGTTACAAGTAAGTACTACTCGTGCTACTATTGGTCTACGTTTCTTGCAGTCATGCCGCTCCACCATCTATCTGCCCTTTAAGTAAGGACTTATCTTACCCTCTCCTATCCTTTCCTCTCAGTTGCTGCTATCCCATCTTTTATCACTCACAAACATCCGGCATTCCATTCCGTCATACCTTTTTCTTTCTTTATTACGTTCTCATAGATACAATTACAATTCATCCATCCATCCATCAGAACCGAGCTGTTGAGACATTCTATAATCATTTATATATTGGTAATGACATACTGAATAAGACACATGATGCTCGAATTAGAATCATAAAGATATACGCAAGCCATTGTCAACCACTCTTGCAAACTACTACTATTGACAGATGGTGAGAGGACTAAAATGATGTGCATTTTTGTTGTAAAGATACATTCAAGAGAATAATTTAAAGGATCTATTCAGCTCTATCCATAACAAAAGAAAATCAGTGTTTGGAGACATAGTTATAAATACTCATTTTGTAACAGCAAAGCAGTGTCGGATTATATATGATAATTGTATGAACAGTTTATAAATACTTCAATAATGAACACCTTATTTAGAATTCTTTTATTTCTCTGTTTATTATAAAAACTCATCAATGTACAGAAATATGAACAACTTTTTTTTCTAGATTCAATAATGAAGTGTGTTATCTTTTGCTGTTTGAATTCTAAGGATTGTTAAGTTAACAAAAAACACTGCAGGATTTTGTTTCAATGTGTAGGAACTGTCATTATGAGTAAAAGTGATTTCTTATTAGTTGTTATATGTACAACAAACAATGTGCAATTACTGATTCACAGAGTCAATCGTATGACCTTAATAATAAAACAACAAGCATATTATTGCATATATCAGCCATCTCTTCCATTTATTCAAATTGATTTTCTACACAATCTATCAAATTATAGTACATTCAAGTAAAATCTCTTAACATCAAGGTACTATAAGTATGAAATTAAGTGCTTGTCTAACCAAATGTCTTTCTCTAATGCCCCCTTCACGAATCATATACACTAGATTAATACTAAACTGAAGAAATGTTACCTTCATGACTTCTCACTAAATATATTTGCCGAAGAAAAGCTCAATTCAAGATCGATATCTCTGACAGCTACGATAAGATGCTTGAATCCGGAAAGGAAACATAATTCCTTTGGAGCCATGAAATATAGGGTTATACAGCAAGGAAGATTAATTATAAGCAAAATATAAATGAAGGATTTAAGCTATGAGGCTATAAATTATTTAACGGAAACACCAAAAGAAATACCTTTCTCTGCTCGCAATCAAGAAACGAAGAACACTAGGATCAACTTCATTGACAAATCCAAAGAGGTGTACTTTCAAATTGACTTGACGACGTCGTCGATGATCAATTTCCTTCAGCGGAGGGGCCGCCGTCGCTAGCTTCTACCCTGTGACTTTCTCAACACTTGTAGTAGATTGCAGAGGTTGGTCAGGGGAGGAAGAGGATTAATCAGGTTAGCTATTGTTGCTTGCGGTGGTTGTGGCGAGACGACGTGAAATGAAATCAGCTTGGCAGTGGAAGGTGGAGCGAAGAGAATGAAGGGCAACCCTAGAGGGGTTTAGTTTAGGAAAGAAGGCTGAGGTGTGATAATTTTCTAATTTGACAACACTAATAGAAAAGTGTTGAAGATATTATAAGTGCTGGTTATTTTACTTTAGTAAAAAGTGTTTATAGGTAAATATGTTGACACTAGAGTGTTGGTACAGACCATATCTCCGGTAGTGTATGTATCATTCTAGTTTTTTGATATACTTTTTTCCACTTTTAACCCTACTATTCAATATAAAAGTAAATATTAACTATATGGAAAAGTAAAAGGTAGGGATACATGCGTCATTGTTCTACTTTCCTTAATAAGTGTACAAGTTTCTAAATAACATATATTGTTGACGGAGGCAGTACAACAACAACAACAAGAACGCAAAAAGAAGAAAAAAATGGAAGGACAACCAAGATCTTGAGGATACGAGTGACACACAAACTATACTTTTATCCTTCCGATAACCCAGGAATTGTTGTAGCATATAAATTTAATGGAACTAGATTTTTGAATTGGAAGATAATCTTTTTGTTGGCTTACTCTCGAAGTGCAAACTAGATTTTTACCGATGGGTCTTCGAAGAGATCCAATTAAGAAGGGGCAGATCATCGTGCTTGGGATCGAGCCAGCAGAATGGTAATAGGCTAGCTCTTTACCGCATTAGAAGATCCAATCAGATAATCCGTCATGTACTTCACCACTACTACGGAAATATGGGTTAATCTTTGTAATCACTTTGA